>VXAX01002560.1:311563-364063 GCA_013399835.1 Leptocoma aspasia
TCGCAGAGGGAATACTTAATGTGCTTGAAGCTGGCACCATGCTTGAGCACCCTGTTAGATTGTGGTGTGAGTGAGAAAGTAAAGGCTGTAAAGGAAAAAGAAAATACTTGTGAAAGATTTCAGCATTTCTCCAAATTGCTATTATACTGTAGAGCGCTTACTATTACTGCTGAAACTTGTTGTGTAGACACTTAAGAAAAGAATTCTGCTCACATATCTAATATGACTTTGAAATTCAGACTTTGCCATTTCCAGGTCCAGGTAACATTTTAAAAAGAATAACTGGTTTTAATGAGAAGGGATAGAATTGTATCTCTTTTTCTGATAGGAGATAGAAGATAGACAGCAGAGGATAGATAGGAGAGGACTCTGACAGCAGAATAAGAAGCCTTACACTAGGTTTTTAGAGAACTGAAATCTAAGCTTTAGAAAAAAACCCAGATTTAAAGATTAACTCTTCACAAACTGTTTCACTGATTCATTTATTTTTAATAAATATAGTGAGAATATGTTTGGGTTTAGTAAATCAAGATGCCTACTTAAAAAGAAATACCTATTTTGGAGACAGAAAATATTAACTTACTGAGGTAATGCTATAAGGATTAAATGAATACTTGACTAGTGCCATGGTCCTACAGAAAAGAATGAGAAATTGAGGAAAACATTAGAAGCATGCATTTAAAGTTTTTTCCTAAGTTAAACTTATTTGAAATTGAAACAAGTCAGCTTTTTTTTACATGTCTTTCCTTGGGTTTCTGTAATGTCAATACCTGCACAACCTTTAAGACATATACATTTTCAGCTTTTTAATTATTTTTAATTTCCATTTGTTTATAGACTTTATATCATTATTCACTTAGTCTAGATATATATGAAAAATGAAGAACGT
Organism: Leptocoma aspasia; assembly: GCA_013399835.1. NCBI lineage: Eukaryota > Metazoa > Chordata > Aves > Passeriformes > Nectariniidae > Leptocoma > Leptocoma aspasia. The sequence goes on from VXAX01002560.1 coordinate 312,453, forward strand.
GCTCATGAGTTTCTTGATCTTACACTTCCATTTGGAAGCAAGTTTAACTGAATATTAAAAACTTAGGAGGATTATCCAAATGATATCTGTATATCAGTGGTTTTCAACCTGTAGTCTGCCATCTGGGAATCTCTGGATTATTTCTGAGTGGTCTGTAAAAATTAAGGAAAGTCACAGCTGACTTCAGTTGCTTAAATTCACTACACATCTTCAATATTTTACAGCTTTGGAAGTCAGAAAAGTTGAAAACCCTTTTTTAGATATTTACTTACCACTTGCTTGGGATATTATTGATCTTTTCCAAAAAGCAACTGATAACTATGAAGGTTTTGCTTACGTTAAGCAGCAGATGGTTTATTCTGGATAGCTTCTGACTGGAAAACATTAAAGTATTTTCTCAGAATATTTTCACGGAATTTTCCCTAGCATTTCTTGATATTTTAACTTTTATAGGGAAATGTTTTTCAGTATATGAAAGCCAGAACTTGGAATGGGCCTTGCTTCAACAAATGAACAGAAAACAAGTAAAAAAGCAAGCCTTGTATCTGTAGACTAAATTGTCCTCTGCAGAACATAATTAAAATATGCAATGGAAAATTAAGAGTCAGGTTAAAAATGGTTGATTTCTGACAGATATTTCTCAAACAGCATTACTTCTCATGTTCACTCTGTAAATGGGAAAAGAATCAACGTCATGTTTCATGAGGAAGCCCCAACAGGAGTTAGATCAGTCATCAAGACCCAGAATTAAACCTTAAGACAGGGTGGAGTTCTGCTGATTTTGGGGAAAAGAGCTGAAGCCAAAACCAAACCCCAGACTTCAGCCCTTGGGCAGATTCTCGAGGAGGTGCTATTTTTTTTTTTGTAGACTTTCATTTGCAGCACCTATTTTTTTTAAATTATGTGTCTTTTAATGCTACATAAACGCTGCAGGGTTTAGCTTATGAAAGGTTCACTAACTGAACCATGTGGTTTGATTTGTAGCAATTGGTAACAAAATTCCACCTGAAGTTATATGTAGGTGTCACCCTTTGATGAAAGATAAGCTTCTAAGGAGAGTATCATCCCTTCTCACAAAGAGGGAGAATGTGCTGTCCCCACTTTCGTCAAGCCAATAAACCCTTCCCTTTCTGGGCAAGTTAGGAGGACCAGTAACTGGCATGAGAAATCTCAGTTGCTATTGCAACATCAAATGATATTTGCAGAAGCTACCATACAGGTAGAGCAGATAGCAGAAAACAGACAGGTAGCAGATACCGTACAGGCATTGCGAAAAGTGCTATAATGAAGTGAGAAGTGATCTGGGAGTCACTGCACTTTCTGTCATATCTCACCTTTGATATATCCCTTTAAGAAAATATTTATCACAAAAACCCAGAAAGGATAGGTCTGTTCTCACTGGCAAAGAAAAAAAAAATGGTAGGTGCCTCTGAGATGAGCCTACGGGTTTGAGTGAGTGCCCCTGTCTTGAGGAGTCATTAGACACCTCTCTCCCTTGAGAGCTTGGAGGCACCCATTGAGAGAAGAAGAGGCTATAAACTCAGGAGGAAAAGAAAGCTAAAGACATGGATTTAGCCTTGATCTACTTCTGTTGTTCATAGAAAAGATGACTACTTATCTAATAGAATGTGAGAACACTAAGGAATAGCTAAAGATATGAAAATTTTCTGTATATTTTTAACAATGCAAAAGGTGAACATTGCTTCTTAAAATCAGTAGTCTAAGACCTTGGAAACATGCTGCAAATCTAGGAAATCAAGAGTAAACTGGGAACTGAGTAACATAATTCTGCCTGAAACAGTAGTAAACATATGGAATAATTGGCCAGTGAAGCAAGTAATCTAAATGAGTTTAAGAGACAGCTGGACATTTTTATCTCAGGAGAGAAAGGACTGAAGGATATAGAGATAAACCAGGGAGTTGAGGATGAAATATACTGAAAGAAAAGGCTTGATGAACCAAAGGATCCTTTCTCTAGTCAGCAATTTCTTATGTTTATAAATTTAATACGAAAAGCTGCTGCGTGAAACGCTATTTCGACATAGTGTCACCATGTCTAAAGAAGAAACATTTTGTTTCAGAAGATGAATTTTACTGATGCAGCCTCCACTGCCAGTAATAGATCTGCTTGATCCACCCACTTAAGACAAGCTCAACTGCCCCCACTCTCTCCAAAAATTGAATTATTTACACTGTACTTCATTGCTTCAACTTTCAAATTACTTCATGTAGTAGTGCCTCACAATCCTTTTCTTAGCAAATCTGTGGCTAGTGAAAGTGCCATTCAGAGTTGTGTGTTTCCAGTCCAGCTAGCCTGCAGGGAAAATTTCCTTTATTAGTGTTTTTTCTTCCAATAATGACATTTTAGATGAGCCATCAAAACCATCATCATTAAAGATATTAAAAAATATAAAAAAGTTCATTCCAAGTAGTGTGTCTAGCTAGTTCTGTCTCTAGTTATGATGAGCTCATAGTTTTCCTCCCTGTCATCACAGTCACGCCATCATTTCTTTCAGAAAAGAGAAAATAAAAACCAAAACACAGAAACAAGCATAAAATGTTGAAAAACTGGAACAACATTCAATTTTTAGTACTAACTTTTATATCCAGGCTCAAAGGTCACTTTCAATGCAAATCCTATATGTGGTTACCTAACTACCCAAGTGCTTCACAAATCAGACATTTGGATGTGTTTTTGGCAAGATTTATGACTGCAATTAAATTGTGGTTTAAACTGATTACAGATGCAAAATTGCATCTCCAGGAAAGAAGGCTAGGCTGAGGCCATTTCAAAAGTCATGTTCTTCAGGTTGAACCAGAAAGATTGTATAGTAAGTTTCAAAAAGACTTGATTTTCCATTAACTTGCAGTTTTGCTTCTGCTGGTGAAACATCACAGGCTTTAGCACAGTTTTCCTGACTGATACTGGTGCAAATTAAAAAAAAAAGCTCTCTGTGTTTGGAATTAGGGGTGTGGGAGGAAGCTGGATGTATCAGCACTGAGTGTGCAACTGCACCACTTGTGTTTGGAAAGAGAGGCAGCATTGCCAGCTTCCTGTGTTTAGAAGTGCTGGGTCTGATTGTTGAAATGCCTATTCTGACACTAAAATTGCAATTTCTCTGTCCCCTGCTGTGCCAGATAAGCATTTCTGGAAAGAGTAACCCTTGTTCAAAATAATGCTGTTTCCAGAAACACTGTGCAAATAACAACCAGAGTCTTTTAAAAGTCAACAAAGCAGGGAGAAAAGGGGAAAGGAAAGGACTGCCAGCTTGAGTAGAGATTTAATAGAAGCCCCCTTAAGTTCAACTGTATTTGCTTCTTTGTGTCTCATCATTTTACTGTGTGAAGGAAGTTGGAAATAAGGATCTTCTCTGTCTTATCACAGCATATGTATTTATTTGAAGTGTTGTCGTATCGAATTCATATTCCTGACTGCATTTAATGAAGAACAATAAAGGAAAGTACTAAGTTTGTGTAATTCAAATAAACTCACCCAAAAATAGGCAGGTAGCCAGATCCATTGGGGAGGGAAGAGAAATGTGGTCATCCCCAGCATATACACTGCAGCCGCTGTTCAGAAATCACCAATTATTTCATTGCCCTATTCATATATGCAACAAAGCTTTCCATTCCTCTTTATAATTGGGATTTTCATTATCCTTCTCTCACCCATCAGGACAGAGGATAATAGATCCCACTGCCTAAAAATTATGCACTGGGCACAGGTTTCTCTTTCTGCATTTCTGTGCAGAAGTATTTATAATAGAGACCATATTTGCTCACTTTTCTGTTTGGCAGGTTTTTCCTTTATGTGAAACCAAACCTATAGAAACCATTCTGTAATCAGGAAATATATTGTTATCACTCTGTATTTTCCATCAGACTTCAACTGCTGGAAACATCTCCCCTCCCCCACATTAGTTTTCTTTTCTGCACCTAGATTAATTGAAAAGGCTCCCTTTCTCTTGGGCTAGCACTGCAGGCAAGGACTCGCCAGAGACTGGTTCCCTAATGACAGCAGTAAGTCTCACTGGGCCTGCTTGAGAAGACGTTTGCCAAGCCTTTACTGCTCACCCAAAAGAAACTGCCTGAAAGTTGCTAATATTTTACTATTTTTATATGAAGGTTTGTTTGTGTTAGCTGAGAGAGTGCCAAGTTGCAGGGTAGGTAGGGAAAGGAGGGAGAACTCCAGAATACAGCCACAGGGCCTCGTTGCTGCCTCACTGTTCTTGGGGGACTTTTTCCTTGGAGATTTCCAGGAAAGAACTAGTTGAGGCAGCTCCTGGAAGACAAGGAATTTGTTTCTGATTATGACATACTCTGACCGTGTGAATCTCTTCAAGTATTTAAGTTTCTAACACACAATAAAGGTGAATTTTCCTCCTCTCCTACTTTTTTTTTTTTTTTTAACTCCTGAGACACCTCCTCTGGGTCATTTTTTCTGGATAGTTGGTGATGCTGGTCCTCTCAGCTCTCTCAGCCTAAACAGGTCCCCTGTGAATTGAGAACAGCCTCTTCATCTCTGTCCTCTCCACTGGTCCCAGCCTGAAACACAGCAAAGGGAGGGAATTTAGGGACATAGCACTGGGCCTGCAACTTTCACTAAGAATTTCCAAAAGGTTAAGCTTTTTCACTTCTTCCAGCTTGATATACTCTAATAGCTCTCTTTGGCTTATCCTCGAGATTCGAAACATGTAAGTCACTGCTCTGAGAGGTAATTCCTCTTTAATTCAGTTCTTCCCTCTGCAAGAGAAAGGATCTAGTAATACTTACCTGCCACCTTACAGTGCAGTGAAATCATTTTGTTAGTACAAATAGTTCACAGTTCATAAATGAAAATATTAGTCTTTGAGATTTATTTTAGTTATATTTTCTGCAGTTTCACATGAAGGAAGGCTTTGGAAACAGAAAAATGTCAGAATGAGAGAGTTTTCATGGCAGGAGAGGGGATTTCCTCTCCTGCCATGAATCCTTGTTGGGATTTCCCAACAAGACGAAGTTCTTTTGCAGGAGATACCTTAGATTACAAGCAAAGAGAGAAACATATCTTCTTTCCAGTATGAACAATCCAGATTTCCTCATTTAAAAAAAAAAAAAAAAAAAGAAGAAGAAGAAAACTATCAACAGAGAAAGCAGAAAAAGCAGTGCTTTAAAATTCCTATTTCAGAATATTTTTGCTGTGCTTGCTTCAAGTTCCACTTCCTACTTCATTGTTTTATTGTGATTATAGTAGAAAACATATTCCCTTCTTTGTGTGTGACTCAATAATTGTTGCTGATTATTCATTTAGTTCAGACTTGCTGCTGTGTCCCAGCCCTTGTCTGAGACCTGCTTTGTTCTCGTATTTGATTGGGAACATGAGCAGGTTTATTCCTCTTTTTCTACTTCACAAGGTAAACAAAGGAAAGATATTTTCCATGTGTTTCCAGACATATCTTATCTTCTATATTTGTCACTACAAGCTAATGTTTCAGTCTGTTTAAAGTTGACCTCTCAAGTTGTGAACTTCCTTGAAAAGCACTGATAAGCAAAGAAACTTTAACAGCTATTAGTGAGGGAGTGGTGGTGCCATGAGTTAGCATTAGCGTTTTATCTCAAGAAAGCAGAATGCAAATGTGGCAAAAGTTCCCACGTGAAGACATAAATATATTGACAGATCATTATGGTGGCTTCAGCACAGTGCTTATGAGAGGAAGGCCCCTGTATTTCAGAAGGAGCATTGTTCCAAGGTGCTTGCCAAAAGATGTGGTTTCTCTCTCAAGTCAGTGAAAGGAGGTGTGCTGCTGAAGGGCAGCATCAGCCACCATGGCATTGTAAAATGCTTTTCACCATTCTGAAATCCTGTGAGGACCCTGACCTATTGATAGCAGCCCTGCAGAGAAGGATACAGGAGTACTGGTGGATCAGAGGCTGAACATGAGCCAAAATTGTGAACTCACAGCCTAGAAAGTCAAGTGTACTCTGGGCCACCTCAAAAGAAGCGTGACCAGCAGCTTGAGGGTAGTGATCCTCCCCCTCAGCTTGTCCCTCAAGAGATTCCCCTCCAGAGTACTGTGTTCAGCCCTGGGGACCTCAGCACAAGCAGGACACAGATGTGCTCAAGAAGGCCCAGAGTAGAGCCACAAAGATAATCAGGGGGCTGGAGCACCCTTCCTATGAAGGCAGTCTGAGAGAGCTGGAGTTGTTCAGCCTGGACAAGAGAAGACTCTGGGGAGACCCTAGAGCACCTTCCAGTACCTAAGGGGAGCCTACAAGATAGATGGGGAGGAACTCTTTATCAGTGTGTGTAGTGATAGGATGAGAGGCAACGTTTGTCATGGTGTAGCTTTGGCCCTATCTCAGCCACACTCAGGTGCTCACTCATTCCCCCCTGCAAGTGGGGAGAGGCAAGATGGGGGTGGGGGAGAGAATTGGAAAAGTGAGAACACCCATTGGTTAAGATGAGGGTGTTTAATAGGTAAAGCAAAAGCTTCACACAGGAAAACAAGGAATTAATTCACCACTTCCTGTGGGCAGGCAGGTGTTCAGCCATTCCCAGGACAGCAGGGCTCCATCACATGGAACAGTGGCTTGGGAAGACAAACAGCATCACTCTGAACAGCCCTCCCTCTTACTCCTTCTTCCCAGCACTGTATATTCTGAGCATGATGGCAATATGGTGTGGGATATCCCTTTGGTCAGTTGGGGTCAGCTGTCCCACCTGTGTCCCCTCCCAGCTCCTTGTGCATCCCCAGACCCCTCGCTGGTGTGGTGCAGTGAGAAACAGAAATGGCCCTGACTCTGTAAGCACTGCACAGCAGCATTGAAAACATTGCCATGTTATCAACATTGTTTCCAGCACAAATCTAAAACATAGCCCCATACTAGCTGCTGTGAAGATAACTCTATCCCAAACAAAACCAGCACATGGTTTTAAACTGAAAGGAGATAGGTTTATATTAGATATTAGGAAGAAATTCTTTACTGAGAGGGTGGTGAAACAGAACAGATTTTCCAGAGAAGTTGTGGATGCCCCATTCCTGGAAATGTTCAAGGCCAGGTTGGATGGAGGTTTGAGCAACCTGGTCTAGTGAAAGGTGTTCCTGCCCGTTCCAGGTGTCCCTGGGAGTGAAACTAGATGGTGTTTGAGGTCCCTTTCAACTCAAACCATGCTATGATTCAATAGGTGAGATTTGTGCTGTGAAGGATGGAGGACCAAACCCTGCTACACTTCCACCTTCCTCTCTTAATATGTACTAGCAATTTGACCAAGCAGGGTCAGTTGTTTCCCAATATTTTTTTCAATTTTGCCCAGGAATTTCTAAAGAATGGAAACACGGTTAGGGATAGAATGAAGAGATCTCTTCTTAGTACGGAGTTAATTCAGACAGGGTTGGTGTTTTTTGCTTTTCCATTCATTTGTTGATTATTCAGTGAGTGTTTTATGTAAATAAAACTAAGCCCAGTACTGCTTGGAAAATCAGTTCCCCACATGCATCATTATTCACTTTTTCCATTTTTCCATTGGTTGCCACATGGCATGATTTTTAATCACTGTCCCCATGAAAGTAGCTGTACAATAGTTTTGCTAACGAAAGGAAGGATGTTATCAAGTTTTCATTCCTTCATGGACAGTGCAGGAATTTAGTGAATTAGGAATAGGCAAGTTGGCAAAACCAGAAAACTTGCTTTTCTTTTTTTCCCCCTGTTCTCTCTTACAGTAGGTCTTTACCTGAAATATCACTATTAGAAAGTATAGTAAAAAAGTGAGATATGGACTAAGATAAGATTTTTTAAGTTCCATCTTATCTGGAGAACAGTAACTCCACATGTACCTGGGTCTATATTGAGCAACAGCAGTGCAATCAGAAATTAGTGAAATACCTAGATCCTAGCACATGAGTCTGTGGAAGAACAAGAGAGGGAACCAGTCCTGTGCTGAAGGAGCAAGTCAGAAGGCTGAAGGAGAGATCTCCTTGCATCAACTTTATGATTATCCCAGAACCCTCCCAGGGCAAAGCAGCTCTTATTCTAGCCAAACTCTGTGCAGCATGAGCACAAAGCATCAGAGTTGTAATTCTACCTGTTCCTTATGGAGCTCAGCCCTCTAACTGCAAAGCCTATGTGACTGTGGATTCAACAGTGCTTTTTATCTTTTCTCACATTTGACAGTTTTCTATTATTTGTGACAAATTCTCCGTGCTACTTTCACAAACACTGAGTAACTATTTTATGGGGACATTTTGCTTGCTTGCAGTTAGGGACTCCTTCAACTTCCTGACTGGCTGGGGGAGGAAGGGAAGGACAGAACAAGAAATTTTAGCTTCTCTCTTATTTCCAAAGCAGTGAAATAGTTGTACTTGTCTCCTTATATTATCAATGTGTTAATGAGCCAGTCAGCAATGGAATAAGGTAGGGAGCCACAAGAGTGTAGTCCTGATACATAGTTTATGCCAGTCCTAATCCAACAACAGGAAAGTCCTGATGTAAGCAGTTGTAGGATAGCTGCTGCCTACCCTGCCTCTGCTGGGACTGCTGGAGCGTAGTGCTTGGTGCAAAGGTACCAGTCTGATAGCACAAATGTTCAAAGTAAGGCAAGAAAACAATAGTACAGATTGCTCCCACTTGCTCCATCTGAAAAACCAATGTTCTATTGCTAAGTGGATGAGCTTGGAAAAAATTTATCAACAAACATTCATGGAGAAAAATTGAACTGTTCAAATGTTCATGAGAAAAATGAATGAGCCGGGGTTCAAAGTAATAGACTGATCAGACTCAGCTTCCTCCAAGAAATGCAACACATGCCTTCACCCTCAGTTAGGATTCTTATTGCAGAATGGGTAGTTAAAGGAGTGTGGGTTTGATTGAAACTTTATATTTTATAAAAAATATGTTGTTATTTTATTTTAAAATATTTAAGAGCATGTGCTTTAATTAAAATTTCTTTAAAATATAAGTAAGCATCACAATGTGTAAAGAAGCTGGAAAACTTGATGCAAAAGGCTAGCTTTCAGAGCTAGAAAAAATATTTTCGATTAACTAAAATAAATAAGATTCATATTGTTTCTAGACAGAGGATGGTTAGGTATTTAGATCCAATTCCTGCAGGGTATTTGTGCATTCTCTTACAGATTAACAGCAGCTAGCAGAACAAAACCCAGACTGTTTTGGATCTGGCCCTTCTTCAGATGTATAAAGAAAAGCAGTAAAAAAAGAAAAATCAGTTGAAAATTGCTGACCAAAAATCATCAACAACTCTGACCTTGCTGTCCCTAACCAGGCTGGTAGAGACTGGCTGCATCTCAAAAATAATCAAGGTCTAATATGATGCTGACCCTGTTGTGTCTTTTACATTTTGGCATGGAAAGGAAATAACAGAATCTCTCCACAGGCTACTCATTTATAATAAATACTGATGGGCTATACCGGTAATTTTATGTGATAAAGATATTAAATTGTGTCAATAAACCAGGAACAAGTGATGTGTAAAATAATTAACACTAAAGGGAACATAATAAGTTACTTATTAAAATCCATAGATGGATTATGTGACCCTGTGATTACAAAGCTTGGGAGCACATGACTTGCTATACATGTTTTGGTCCAAACACCTCACTGCACTCTGTCAGATTACTGGCTCCTGACACTAAATAAAATTCAGGTATGATTTATGGAGTGGCCTTTTGACAGGAGCTGGAATCAGAAATGGTTTAGGCTTTGCCAGTATTCAGCACTGTTTTCATTAGCTACTGATATAATGCAGGTATTACATTTAGTCAACCGAATTACATGTAGTTCTCCAAGATTCTCCCTCACTCCCTGTAGTGATTGCTCCACTCATAATAAATTTTTCCTATCAATTTGCCACAAGAGGAAGACTGAAGTTCACTAAATTACAGCCATGTGCATTTGTGCACTAGACAAAGTGATACCAATTAAAAGAAACGAAACAACAAACCCAACTTGATTCTATTTTTAAATTGTTCGTGGAGAACTAGGAAACTGGCTCACAGAGGAGGCCACCCCTGAATTTCAAGCACTGGAAATTTCATTTAGTTTAATTAGCAAAACAGCATCAGTCTAGAAAATAATAAAACAAAGAGAGAGATGCTAAATAATATGTCAAAAATGACACCTGGCCTCCCCTATGACTGATTAGTTTGAGAGGTTTGCTATGTGAGGTGGAAGCATCATTTTGCACTTCTTTCTCCCTGCTCCCTGTATAATTTAATTTTTTTTAGACAGCCTGAAAATGGTCTTTTTACACACAGACAGCAAAAGAACCCCAGTTCTGACAGCTGAAGTGAAGCTATCTCAGTGGTTTAGCAGTTTTATCTCAGAAGACTTGAATTTGGGAGTGGCCTGGGGGCACTCTCTTTATGAGCCTTTGATGCTCTGATGTGTCACAGAGGTGAGGCGCTTTGACTTCAGGCAGCAGCGCTTTCTGATGGCTCCTGCCTCCTGATGACTGAATTATGACGAAGCACTTGCATGGCATGGTTGGAGATTGCTTAGCCCTGTCCTGACTGGGGAATGAGCAAAGTTAATAGGTGTTTCATGTACAATGTGCTGGTACACAAAATCCATCCCAAATTCATCTGGCTGTATATCAGAAGAGCTATTTACAGAGCTTCTGCAGCAACAACTAGGCCTCATGCTACCTGTAATGCAGAATGGCTTCCCGGGGCCATCTCCAAACTCTTTGTGTTTACAGCCTGTGATTACTCCTCTGAGCTTTAGTGAGTTATTACTTTTTTGTTTTTAACAGTTACTGGCTGTTGTGACTTTTGTGCCAACAAGCATTCAACAGAGGACCAGGAGTTGCTAGCATACAGTTGAGTCTGGAGACGTGGCATCCATGCCATCTCCTACAACTTTTGAGACATCAAAGTACCTCAAGTGTGCTGACTTTTGGGCAGGTCTTCAAATCCTTATTTCCATGGATATTCCTTTTTTCTTCTACTTTGCCGCTGTCTTCATACTGTTGGTTGGTTTTATGCTGGAAGTCTATACTCTTTATGTATCTCTTCTCACCAGGTGAAGGTAGTTCCAACATGAATTAATCTTCTGGAGTCCCCCTTACCCTGGTACTGGCAGGTGTTCTGGATGACACTTTGTATTAAAGTCAGTTTAGCTCTGTCAGAACTCTGTTCACATATTGTGTATGAGCTGGGAGTGATTATTTCCTTGCTATTTATTGCTTTACGTGTCAATTTTATTGCTGGGGTGGCACCTTTGGCTGTAAGTCCCTGGCTTCTTTGGTGTCCAGCCTTTCCTGCTTAGCTGTTGTTTCTCTTAACTGTTCTGATCTGTTGACTGTCTATTGTCCTTCTAGATTGCAGCAGGTTAATCCCCAAGGAAATTATTCTGACTTTCCTGTGTATGCTAGGCTCACATTTAGCTCCAGAAATAGTTTGCTGTGGTGGTTCAATTCTGCAAAGCGGGGATTAGCTCTTACCTTTCCTATCTTTGCTATGTTTCTTCTGTCTGTCTCTGAAAGCTGTTGACATGGAGGATAGAATGCTTGGCAATTTTTTATTCACTTATGAGAAGAAGCTCCCAGTTTGGCACTGTATTATTAAAATTCTGCTGCTCTACATTAAGCTCAACACTGTAGCTTGTGTAATACCTTGCAAAAGGTGACCTATGTTTTTGGCTAATTTTCTTGGTTCTCACTCACTCTTATTCAAGCTGACATTAAGCAGCTAAGTGAGCACTTAAATTAAGAATATTGTTTCTCTATTCTAATCAACACAGATGGGGAAAAGTACTTCACAGGGCGGTTCCAATCACAGGTTAACCTGCTCTATGAAAGTACCTAGCTTTCTTTGCTGCTGGTGGGAGTGACTTTTCAATATTTTACATTTTGTAGGATGAGCTCGGGCCCAATTCTGCTTACCCCAAATCACAGTAATGGTGCCCTGTCTTTGTTGAATTTTTATCCTCAAATGTTCAGTCCAAAACAAGCTTTGGGCTAGGACTTCATGAGACCATAGCATTCTTTGTTAAAGGATTGCTCCCCCCACTTTGTTCCATGAGCATTGTTCACTTGTCTTTTATGCTTGATGCCTGGTTAGACAGTAATATCTCTTGTATTTATCTCAATATCTCTTGTATTTAACTCCCAGAAAGTGGTATATGCAAACAGATTTTACTGTATAACGAGCTCAGACTAGCAGTCACTTACTGAGGTGTGGCTGATGAGTGCTTTCTTATTGAGAAATAGTAAGTCATTTTCTTATGATTGTCTATCCATATCCTGTGTAGAAATAGAGTCAAGATTGGAAAAACTCACTCTTAGCACAGTCAGGTGAAATCTTGGCCCTTCTGGAATCTGAAGAATCAAACTAATAAAAAACTGAGAAATCTGTTTACCTTTCACTTCATCCACCACTTCCTGACTACATTTGTATTCCAGACACTACAGGTGACAATGCCAGCAAAGTAGGCTCAATCTCTCTTTTCTCTGTCTTAGGAGAATCCCACAACAGGTTTTATGGGCACACAAACTACCATGAAGAAAAGTACAATGCGCACTTGTATCTTGACAGCCACTCTGTGGTAATTACTTATATGTGTGTTCTCTCTTCATGATAAATGCAGCATTTCTGAGACAATTTACCTCTCAAAGGTGGGATAATTCTGATTTACTCTTTTGGAGAGCATGCACAGCTCATTATTAAGAAACAGCTGATATAGTGTATATTCACACTTCAAGTTATCTTAGTCGAGAATGTCGCTGTGCCCTAATTTCTGGTTCATCACAGACCTAATGAACACAACCTTTTCTTCAAGGAGGCACAGCAACTTCAAATTTTGAGACTGAATATCTCAAGAAGTCAGTAACTATGAGAGTTTGTGAGGGAATGTGATGTGAAACAATTATTCCATGTGTTATTATAGTTAGTGTTTGCAATTTACTCAGAAAAACCATAGCAAATGTGGCTGGAAGTGTGAAAATTTTTGCAAAGGTATTACTCAAGTACTTGTTGAATTAAGGAGAATTTAATATGTTAGCTCACAGTCACCACCCCATATCTAGGTCTGAGAGAATATTTCTGTAACAAGTGCATATTGTTCTGAGATTTTTGGTTCATTTTTCCTATTCTCTTAGGCCATGATGCTAAACTTGCAGTGCCAAAACCCAAGATGGTCTTGGAGAATTCAGCTTTTATTTTCTTATGAGGCTAGATTTGGATTGGATGTTATCCTTATCCAAATGTTTTACCTGTCTTTTTTTCAGTGCAATTTTTTTTACACACCTTATACCTCAGGACAGTCTACAGTTATATTGGTCTTGGTGAGCTGGATGAAAAGGCAGTCAGCTCTTTGTGAATTGTTCTAGCATGGATGTGAGGAGATAAGCATTTTTCTCTTAAGAATTTGTAATTAGGGGAGCGTGGTGGGGTTGTAGGTTATGGATTCCTTTCTTCTCAGCTCCTGTCAAATTTTTCCTTTCTAAGACAAAAAAATCTATATGCCATGCAAAAGCATTTGTGTAGTAAGTGGGGTTGATTACAATGTTTGGACTAGAGCAAAGGTAGAGGAGAGTTACATCCATAATCTTTACAACTGGACATGGAATCCGCTGCAACCTTCGAGGGAAGTGGTGCATATCCTGCAGCAAGAGTCTCCTCACAGCCCCAGGAGTAGGGGCAGATTCACCAGGACTAGTACCAGCTGTTAGCAAAATGTGTGGTAGCCCATGTTCCAGCGTGGCAGGGAAGCTCTGTGATGGTACAACTCCCACATCACAACAGGGACTGCCTCCATCCCAGGGGAGCTCCTGCCAGGCCTTGCTCAAAGCAGAGGATGTCTGTCTGAGTACAGAACTGCATGCATTGGTTCCAGGTTTATTTCCACTAACTCCATGAAGGAGAGTCGGTTGAGAATGAGGAATTGGTGCCAGCAGAACTTCTTTATTGCATGACGTTTCACACATCCACAAATCAGGCTGTTCATATTCATGATCAATGACAGAGAATAAGATTCAGAGAAAAGAATAGTCTGGCAAATCCTTGAGATCAAATGGTCTTAAAGAAAGGAAATTTTTATGTCCCCTACTGAATTCATATGTATGGAATACAGTTCCTATTCTTTGCAACACACAAACATTTGTATGGCCTTTGTTCTGACTTCTACAAGTTGTTTATTTTTAAGATATCAAACCTATTAAATAAGGCAACTGAAAATACATAAGATGTATTCTGGGATAAATAGTATTTATCCTATTGAAATCCTAGAATTTCAAATGTTAAGACCAAGTAATCCATAATAGCAGCTATAAAAAGTGGCAGTGTAGCCAAGTGAATTGTATGCTGGGATCCAACAGACATGGAGCATTTTCTTTCTTGTGTCTCTGAGCTGCTTAGGCAGGTCACTTTACTTCTTTCTGCCTCAGTTATTCCATCTAAAAACGTCAATAATAATGCTGTCATACTTTGTGATGTTAGGTAGTACTACAATAACCTCTTCTTTATATGCAGGAACTGAGAGCTATCAGAAATAAAAATATATTTTCTGTGATGGACTGTTGCTTTTAAGGCTCAGAGAACACTGTCAGCAAAGTTGCTATTTTTGGATGCAAAAATTGTGGGTTTGAGTTTATTGCTAGAATGGATTATCTTCCAATAAAAATTGTATTTCATTTAAAGCTTGCTTACCAAAGAATGTATACTACATTTCATAATTTTTATTCATTTTAAATATAATTCTGTTATTCATTAGTTGTTCCTATTACAGCAATAGTGAATGATACGTTCATTATTAGCAGCACCTATTTCCAGAGGCCAAGAACTTTTTGAAATAACTAGATTCTGAGTAGAAATTTTAATACTTAATTTCATCCCAGGAGTGAGTATTTTGGATGTTTAGTTTTAAAAATGTGAAATTGAGCTGGATTATTTTTTAGGATAAGATGTTCAACAAACGGCAGGTATTATTTGGTTGGGATTTTAGCAGTTGCAAAATACACTGCTCAATCTGGTTTCCTTTCATAAATCTGTTGAGTATTGCATTTCATCTTGTGCAAGAAAAATAAGGGGGAAAACCACCAAGTTTGGGGTTTTTTTTAAAGCATATAGTGATTTAACAGTTCAAGTTTTATGGAAAATCAACTAGGCATTTTTGCATAATTCACTTGGGCTCAAAGTTTCACATATATAGCTAGGTCTCATTGAAATAATTTCATTTTAGTTGAAATTAGTTAGCTGCAATGGTGTAAGGTGCTTTTAAAATTTTGGATTTTTTAAAAATTTTGCTTAGAACTGAGTGGCTAGCTTACCACCAAACACCAGCCAATTACTAGTCTGGTCCCAGCGTAAAGCACTGTAAAACTCTGCACTTGCTAAGGTTAATTGAAGGGGATAGGACCAGCCTTGGGCACAAGTGATTGCAACCAAGGTTCTCTATTGGTCAGGGAGAATAGCAAAAACTGTGCAGAGATATTTTTTAAATTCCTGTAAAAAAACTGGACTGCCCTCATGGAGAAGCTTGTGCTTCTCTCTTTCACTTTGGCAACGTGGTTTATTTATTTAGTGACTGGAAAATCAAACCAAGAACTGCAACTTCATTGTAGTTGTACTGATGTCCCCCATCTTGTGTGGAGAGATTCTTCCCTGGCAACCATCTAAAACTAACCTTTACACTCTTTGAAATGCTTATTTAGAGCTTGCCTCTACCTGTGCCTTAAAATCACTCCCATCTGTCTTTGGTTAGGAAAGTGACTCCTGCTTTTCATGCTAAATTGTTTGTTTTATTGTTACTTAATCCTCCCAAACCACCACCACGCCCTCACATCTCCCTGTGAGCTCTGTCTGATATGCAGATTGGGAAAGGTTTGGGGTGGGGACTCTATTATTTGATTTAGCCTAGCACAAGGAGACTGATCCCTAGCTGACACCCTGTGCATCATGATAACACAAGATAATAACAGAGGATTTTATAGGCTAGCAGGTATTTACAGGGCAAATGATAAATAACAAAGGGAGGTTGTGTTGTGTGTAAGCAAAGAAACATGATTAAATCTTCTGCAGGAACTTGAGCCTATTCAGTGCATAAATCTTTCCTAGCCTTTCTGCTACATTAATACACAATCAACTCCTATGAAGACCTAACTCCATTGCTTTCAGTGATCCACAGTCCTTACCTGTAACAATAGCCAAGCTCAACTGAAGTTTTATTTAAAATTTTTCCTAATCAGTATGGAATTGAATTCTTTCTAAGAAGTATTCTGTTCATTTTATGTGCCGCAATTGGAGCTCTGTCATTAGAAAAGAAACATTTGGGGGTCTGGGGAACAAAACAGAAATGCAGTAAGGTAATTATCATAACAGTTGACTCTGGGAGCGCAGGAAGTGGTGCTCTGCGGTGCGAACGCTGCTCCTCACAGCCCCCAACTGAACTGGGAAATTTCCACTAGATAACTCAAAGTAAGTTTTAATAATATTTTTAATCATGAAAATGGTTCGAACACTCTTTGGTCTATTCATTACAGCAGGAGTGGTTATTTCATTTTTTAATAGGAGCACTTACAAACAATCCAAGTGTAATAACCAGCAGCATAAAATTATCAGTGATTGAGTCAATGCTGAACTTCTCACTTGTCAAACAGCGCAGATTGTTTTTTCCCCTTTTTCTTAGCTCTTAGGTAAATTTCACTGCTAGCTAGCATCTCACACCAGACAAAGAGCAGGGAAGGGATGAAAAAACACGAAGCATACGCGTTGCAAGGCCAACACAATTTCTTGTTTGTGAATGAAAACTAGGGCTGTAAGCTGTCTGGAATTCTTGCAAGCAAAAACATCAGGGATCAGAAAGCTGGTTCAAAAGGCAGTGAAAGTTGATGAATTACTTTGTGCGTGTTTTAATTACCCTATCATCCTGAGATTTTTGTGTATTGATCTGAACAGTAGTAATAAAGCGCTTTCCTCCCCTCACTCCCTTCTAAGCATTAGAGCTTTGTTTATTAGGTATGCTTCTAAGGAGAGAAATTACTCATCTTCTAGACTAGCATGGAGAAAAGGGGAAAAAAAATACAAATGGGCAGGCATGATCTCTTCTGCTATTCAATATGTTAAATCTAAATTGTTCATATAATTATTCCAGCATGTATTTCCTTCTAGGCTGCAGTGAGGCAGAAAAATTTAAAACATGAGAAATTGGACAATGCTAATGCAAAGTGAAACGTAGTTAAATGTTACATTCCTTTCAATGTCATTTACCAATAGTTATGTATCATACTAAAATGAAAGGAAAATATTAGCCTGAGTGTCGGTGTATTAGTGGGATTTACAATAACTAATATTTGAATAACCCTGAAAATAAACCTGAAATGAATATTACCAACATTTGATCAAGAACAGCTCTGGGCAAAGGTGACAGGGAAGGATACCTCAGAGTAATTTTGAGAAGGTATTTTTTGTGAACTTGTCAGGGATTCTTTGTAATTTAAAGCTATTCCCTTTAAATATTAAATTGTATAAATCATGATAATAAAAGATAAGGTTAACGATCTTTATGAGGTAATGGCAAAAGAAGACAAAGAAAGAAAAAGTAGTTTCACAACAGCACTGAAAGGAAAGCATTTTGAATCGCACATTACATACAGATAAACTTGGACATTCATCTGATCATCAGCCTTAAGGAAATTGCACTGAGAATTTGGCTTAGCTAAAAGCTGCAAATTCTTCATCAAATCACAAAACAAGAACTAACAAAACTGAAAATGAAGTCTCTCTACCCAATTTTTCACTCAGCCACCAGGACGAAGTGCCTAATGTCTCCCCATTTCCCTCTCCTTGGAATGGGGCTGCCAAGCTCTGCTGAGACTTGTGAGAAATGCGGGCAGGCAGAGACCAGTGGGGCCCCCATGAAGCTCTTGTATGAAGGATGGGGCACATGTATGAGCGATGGGATTCCAAATCCCATCTTTACCCAATAATAATTAATAATTAATTAATACTTAACACCCATCTAGTGCTTTACAAGCATTAACTAATTAAGCTAATTCACCCAAGGTCAGTCCTTTGTACTCACACAATACCCAAGATCTTTTTGATCATACACCCTAAAGAGTAAAAACAGTATATCAGTAATGTTAGTTTTAGCCTAACATTATTTGGAGATTTTGATCATTAGGGCTGGAATTAATCAAATATCTAATGTGTCCCATTTTTGCATTTTATCTTCCACTCTGCATGTACTATTTTTATCTTTATTAATAGCTACTGCTCAGTGGCCTTAAAGAATTTCTCCATTCAACAGAAACTTTTCTTTCCAGAGACTTATGCTAATTAGTACCTTGTTTGTGGCTTCACTGTGATTTATGAGCTACTCTGAGCCCTGAATAACAAAATATCAGGCTATCTCCATAACTGTCTATTAATTTGTTTATCTTTCTATCTGTCTACCTATCTGCAGAAATTTAAAACAGTGCAATAACTTTCAGATCAGTGACATTAATGCAGCATTAGATTAAAAGAATGTTACTTTATACAGGCATAAATGTAATTTAGAGGCACTTAGAGGAAGCTATATACTTAACA
Organism: Leptocoma aspasia; assembly: GCA_013399835.1. Lineage (NCBI taxonomy): Eukaryota > Metazoa > Chordata > Aves > Passeriformes > Nectariniidae > Leptocoma > Leptocoma aspasia. Next base: position 330,977 of record VXAX01002560.1, read on the forward strand.
TGATTCTTGGCCAGTGAAGACAGGTTGATCCCACTCATTTTGGGATTGCTAATTTGCAGTTAATTAGGAAGATTGATTCTGTTCTCTGATGCATAGGCCCAACCCTAAATGCATTTTTCCGGTTTCCGTGGCACCATGCTAGTTATCATTGTCAAGGTGCAAGTATAACTGAATGACATGGTCCTTCATAAAACATAATACTTTGGGAGTTCAGGAAAGTAAATCTAGTAACCTTCAGCAAACATTTTTCTGGTTTACTCTGTAGACCAAAATCTAGTGTCATCTGCATTTAAAACAACTTTCAAATCACATTCCTTTGAGAATGTTTATTGCAATTAGCAAATAAAACCAGAGACTTGCTTTAATGCTCAACTAAAATAACATAGTTTCATAGTTTGAAGGAAATAAAATATTGACATTTTGCTTGAAGGAACTTGTATCCTTAAATAAATGCAGTGGGCATGGCATACTTAAGCTTGTACCTTTTATAGAAGCTAACATTTATTTTCAATGTGTTATCTCTTGAGGAGATTCTTCCCCTGTACTCTCAAAATACAAGCTGCTATGAACGGATTTGGGGGAGGAGTGAAGATGGAATTATCGGCAGCTGGTGTGGGCTAGCAGTAAATTGCTGCTCCCTTAGAGAGGGGGAAAGCTGGGGGAGCTGTGCTTCAGGAGGGAGTCTCAGGGCACAGTGTCTTGTGGGACTGTCCTGGCCCAGTGCAAGTCGCACCTGACGTATAAAGACCAAACCTATTAATGAAGAATACATCTAATAATTTGAGCTTTCTTTACACTTTACCTGATTTCAAACTGGTCATTTCTCCTCCATTTGAGTTTTGATACAGCTGTGGGTATCAGATCTTTGCAAAGATAAACTAGGACAATTCCTGCTATGCCTCTGTCACACCAGACTCTGGCTGCAATGGTGTTACCAGCTAGTCCTCTTTCTCTGCTTCTGTACATTGCACATGGATGTTACAATAGATAGCTGCTGCACACATCATCCTATCCCTATCCTATCAAAGTTATAGCTACACTGGGGTATTCTTCTATGGTCAGACAATTTTTCTGGTCCAATTGTTTTAATAAAAAGCATGCTTGCCAGCAATTTTGCACCAGAAAATCTGTTCCAGGTTATCTGCCATGGGAGTATGGCACTAATTACTCATAAATAAACAATTCCTTCATTTATCACCTTACAAACAATGAGGAAACTTTTCAAAACAAGTCTATGGAAAATTCCTAGGTGCTCTAAGACAGCAAAATGAGGTGTGTCAAGTCAGTCTGGAAAAGCACAGATATACTAAACCTGAGAACCTATAGAGGGCCAAAGGCATTTTCTTATCCATTTGAGGAAAGAAAGAGATAAGGAGAAATGAGATACTTGCTATAGAATAGTTCCCAGACTCAGTAATTTTCCCTTCAAAATTTCAGTGTCACTGTGTTCAACATCTTTCTCTTATCCCTTAACCTTTCAATTTTGCAGTTGTCAGTGCTCATAGTCCCATAAGCCGCCAGTTGCAAATAAAACAAAATATATAAAATACCAAAATATCGACCAGATGTAAGCATGCAGGGTAGCAAGAACAGGCAGTGGACACACCTCTCAGTCAGCCCCATCAGCTCATTCAATATACACATGTGGCTTGTTGTCAGAACTTGTGGTTGCAGCCCAAAAGGATCAGGATCAAAGCAAGAGCTTTCCTAGTTCAAAGCCAAATTTGTGTCTTTGCTGGCTCATTTGAATTTTTCATCCAGACTTTCATGGCTTCCTTGTGTGCTTGTAATTACCACATCTTTAAAACCTGACAATCCCTTCATATGGGCCAAATTCTTTTCTCAGATTGTGCTTGTGCTCTACACAGGGGTCCAAGAAAAGATATACATATGCTCTCTACAACACAAACTTTGGGCCCAGATTTGATCCATTAAAATGCGAATAGAAAAATAAGCAAGCTATGAGTGTATACTTCACAGACAGGAAAAGAAAGTAATTCAGAAGCTTCTGTATAGTATCCTTGGGGCCTGAGTCGTACTTCTAGGGTCTCCAGTAGACGGTAGGATAAGTAGATAGCTGAATATTTTCCCTTTGAACAGTAAATCAGCCCAAATCTGCCTAGCAGAAGAATTAAGCAGAAGCTTAATTAAATCTTGCATTAGTATTTCCAGTGGATGCATTGTAGGTTCTCTCCTGGTTGGAATACAAAAGCTCTGATCTCCACTTGTGCACTCCTAACTCCTGCTTAGGGCTCAGCTCCCACTGATTTCCATGACCAAGATGACGAGCACCTTTGCAACTCTAAAACAGCACAAAAAGAGCATGAACTGTCAGCTTCCTCTAGAGTGGGGAAATTTCCTGTAAACAGAGAGTCAGTGAATCTAAGACTCACAGCACCCACACACTCAGGCTACACAAAGTTTGTAGGTCACTAGTTGGAAGTGAAGATTAGATAGCAGAGTTTCGGACAGGCAGCAGGAAGTTTTAAACCTGGTATGGAGACAAAAAAGACCTGACCTGGAGATCATGGGGCCATAATCAGTTTTAGCATGTTTTCTACACTCCTTTACCTGGGCAGAGAAAAAATCATAGGGAAGCAGAAAATTGGAAAATACTTATGGAAGACACCAGAAGTATCTATTTCTTATTTAAACCTTCTGTGATATGTGGGTTTTAACCTCATTAACTCTTCCTCAACCAACAGGATAATTGCCGGCCTTTCACAGGTTTTCCATTCCCATACTTCTGGAGGTCCTGTCTACCTCCTAGCAGCCAGTTAAATTCTCTTAAACATCAGCTTATCCTTTTCCTCCAACTCACAGTTTCCTCTTTCCTCCATTTTATTTCCCTTTTCTTCCCTGATCTCCCAACGTATTTCATGACCACCTCTGAGCAGAGTCAGCAGCCTAACTCAGCCGTAGTGACTCCCATTATCCCTCACTTTCCTCTATGCGTGCTTAAATCCTTTTCTGACCTCCAGTAGGCCTTCCTACCTTGGATAATCCCACCGAGGGGTGCTCACTAGGCTGGGAGTCTCTCCTGGGCTTGCATCAGCCTGCTGCATTCAAATCTCATGCTCTGAGGCTTCCTCAGGTCAGACACATTCTGCAATGAATCTGACCTGGGGAAGCCCTGAAGCACAAGATATTTGAAAGGAGGATCAGTCTGAGGTTTGAAGCAGAGAAGGGGGGCAGCGGGGTGTGTGTGAGATTCATGTTCAGACCAGGTCTTATTGTTTCTGAACCAGTTTTTCCACTGCTAGCTAACCATCACAGATACCCAAACCACATTTCCTAAGCTACTCAGCAGGTCAAATTACTTGTTATTGAAGTGGAAATAAGACATGGGGTTTTTTTCCCATTGTTTTCCCTAAAAAGTACTTTATATAGGTGTGCGCAAATGTACACATGTAAGTGCAATGAAGCATTTAGAGATTACAATCATTTCCTGAATGAAAACTGATAAATATAAATGTTTAGCATGCTAGTTTAAATTGTGAAAGTAGTATTAATTAGGATTGTTTGTTTACACTGTTTTGGTAGTGTCAAGATGCCTCACTATAACTCTCAGGACCTGTCCACCTGTCAAAGATCAACTGGGTTGTTTAAGCATTGTCTGCCAGCAGGAAATCTCTGGGTCCATACGGGCCTCAGATAAGTGAAAAAAGAAAAGGGGGTGTAAAGAAAACGAAAAGGAAGACTTTCTAAAACATGCAGTTCTTTATGAAAACCACATGCTTCTCAAAGCTTTTTGGATGTCATTACTCTGCCATATTTTAGTATTTGTAGAGTTTGAGTATGAAAAGTAACTAGGTATTATATAATTATTTTCACATTTAAAACAGAAACAAAAAAAATGCTTTTGCCTTAAAACCTTGACAGAAAATAGTTGCATTGCACGAATCAGTACTTTAAAAAAGGAAACTCATTCTATAAGTAGTTCTCTTACCCAGCTATGCCTAAAATAGGACCAGCTCTATCTAGTATCCCAATTACATAATACGGTATATTAAAAAGTCTCCCTTAATGTTGCATTGCAAAGGGTTTGGAGTCCAGGAACAACGTTGGAATAGGGACAGAGTGACCTTTTAAAAAGAAAAATGAAATGAAATACACTTTCATTTTCCAGAAATATGCATGAAAGTAAAAACTTGACAGCATGGAAGAACATAAGCAAATATATCTTTTTATTTGAAGATAAAAAGAAGCAGGGGCTAGATAGGGAAAGGAAAAAACCTGTGAAAAAAACGGATGATGCAGTTTTTACGAATAAGCAGCTTAATGTATCTTGGCACCCACAGTAAGCCTTGTAGGAGCTCAAAGTGCCTCAGGCAATCTGTGAGCAGAATAGCAATTTTATTACTTTGTCATTAAACCAATTTCACAGCAGTATTGTTTGTTAATGAGCAGCGGCAAACGAGCGAAGATGTCACACACTGGAATAGCAGTGAGATTTGTGACCCAAGCTCAGAGCACTAAGATGGAAAGACCATGGCTATAAAAAAGGAAATACTTTGGGATGAAATGCAAAGTCTATACAGCAGAGCTTGTGTTTATGAGCTACCATTTTGCTAAGAGCTGTGAGAGAAATAAAGGTCTGGAAATATGCAGTTAAAACAGGGCCTATAAAATTAAAACCAAATTAAAGTATAGCAGAGGATTACTGCACAGGCTGTACTCTACAAAATATATTTTAAGTGATGAGGTGAAATCTAAATCAGTTTTGTTTGAATTTGGTTGGTATTTATAAAATTCAATAAAGCCATACCAAATTCAAAACCAAAGCAGCAGCCCAAGCCCTGTGGTCTCTGATCTATAAGCTTCACTTTGAAGAAATTCAATTTACCAGTACTTAATTAGCAACTTGTCCTCTCTTTGTAAGTGAAGATAATATATAGGTTTATATAGGAATATAAATACTGAACAGATATAATCAGTGTTCCTGCACACATGCATGCACATATATACACACATGAACAGACACACTCTGATCATACTCTGATTCTGTACCAAACAGTGAATCAGAATCACCTTGAAAACAGATTACATGAAGCTGAACTGTATCATTTGATAGGACTCCTTTTTCTTCTTCTTCGTCTTTTTTTTTTTTTTTTTTTTTTTTTTTGAGCCAGGGCTGATCTTACAAAGAGATTGGGAGAGAGCCTTGAGGGATACAAGAAACAGTGCCAAGCAGGCACATTATTGAATCCCTGCAAGGCATCCCGAGGTAAGTTTGCTGCCTGAGCTGTCTTTCCATGTTTATACACAGGGAAAACTAGTTCAAGCAATGCAATAAGTGGATCAGCATGACTGACTTAAAGGAAGAGGGGAAAATTAGCCCACCATTTTGCTCCATTTGCACTAGAGATGGGGAAATAATTTTGCTGTCAGGACTTGCTTCTGAGCCACCTCCTTTCTTTCCTGTAATAAAGCCCCACCCCATTTGTTTCTATTACAATCACATTATTTAGCATAATTATCCTCTTAAAAATATCTAGATCACTATAAACGCTTCCGTTCTTCTGTCTGTTTACTACCTCACCCATGAGGATTTCGGCACAGTAGCTACCATACATTTGTGGAATGCTTTAAGGGCTCTGGCAACAGAATAAATTTAGCATATTTGTGCGTGACTGTGTGCCTGTGTGGATCTCGCTCTCAGTTTTTCACTCTCCGTGTGCGTAGTCAATTTGAACAATGTATTTCACTTCAGTTCACAAGCACGCTGACCTCTCTATCCAGTGATTAATATTTTTAGATGCTTGGTTTCATAGCTTGGTGACTCGTGCATGTTTTCTGCTATTTAACTAAGTGGGTAAAGGGGACGCTGCAGGAAATGCTCATTGTTGAGCAGTAGGCGGTGCTCACAGTTCTGGGAGCTCAGCTTAAGACTGTTTTCTGCCTGACAGGGCAAGACCCCTAGACAAATCCCTGGCTGGGTCTATGGTAGTTGGCAGCCATTCAAAACTGGTTCTCTGCCAGCAGTATTACTAGATAGCCAGACAGATCAATTCACTTTTACATTCCTGCCATTATTTATAGCACACTGTATATCTGCTCTTGCTTATGAACTAATGATTAGCAAATACAGTACACATAAAACATAAGCATTTGTTCTGTGCAAAGCTTTCTGTTGCTGATATTGCAGATAGTTTTACAGGTCACGGAGCCTTAAAAAGGATTTAAAGGGCATGTCTTGTGTAACATTTGTTCCTTTGAAAATGATGCTCCCTTCCTATTTTTGTGTAATTGGAGAGGATAGAAAGGTTTACTTGCTGCTTATGTTTCATTGAATTCTTGTATTTCCCCTTTCTCCCACAGACTACTAAGGAAAACACGTAGGAAGAGAGGCTTATACAGTATTATTTGTTATTTAAGAACTGTAATTCTATGTAACACTTAGGCTTTTCTTTTCAAAAAGATCTATTGGTAAAAACAAACAAAACAAAAACAAAACAGAACAAGAAAAAACATTAAAACCAATTGCCCTGCTTACATTTCAGATGATGTCAGGGCAACTGCAGTTTTGTAAACTGCAGAGAAAGGTACATGATTTGAAAACTTGGGAGAAAACACCACACCTTTACTAGGCCCTTGTGGCTGTTAAAATACTAGTTATAGTATTAAATTGCTTCAGTTACTTATGTTTTTGAGCTAGAATAGGAAAAGTCAGCTCAAGTCTAAGGCCCTGACTTCAAAGCAACACATCTCTACTGAATTGTTAAAATCTAGATAAAATCCAAACTTAATGGCCAAATTAATCCCTGGCATAAAAACAGGTCTGCGCAATTTGAACATTTTTTAGCTGGTCGCTGCTGCTGGTCTTGCCACAGGTTCCTCTCAGGTAGCAAGGCTTATGCTTATTACACTGAACATTATTTCTCTGAAGAGTTCACAAAAAGAGGGCAAGCACACTTTCACTTCTCTGAAATGAAGTTCAAGACTACTGCAGCAAGTGAACTTTCAAAAGTTTCAAAACATGCTCACACTAGACTGCCTCAATTAGTTCAAGGTGTGCTGCTGGTGGAGAAATGTTATGTAATAAGGAAATCTGGTAATTTGGTTTCTTAAACTGTTAGTTAACCCACACTTTGGGTTAAGGTTTAAGAGAACATGATGTCAATATATTCTTAAGAAGTTGTCCCCTTACCATTTGGCAACAAAGGCACCAAAAAACTTTCTGCGTAGCCTCCCTTATTGGGAACTGAGCTTTTACAGGTGCTCAAACTGAGGTACCCTAGGACTGCAGTGCTATGATAGGTGCTTTCTAGGACAGTGAGAATGCAAAAATTAACATTATAATAGCAATAAGCATTACTAAACCAAAGTGATATACATCCAGTGAAACCTGGCCCAATGGAACAGTAAAGGCATAATTAGCTTTTCTTACCACTTAGCATCAAAAATAAGTGAAGAGGGAGAATAGAAGTGCTTGAACAACATAAGAACCCTAAAGGGCACATGCTCTGATAAAACCTTTCTGCACAGAAAAATGTGACTAAAGCTGATTTATGAATGTTTTGCATCTTATGTGAACAACTCCACACTCAATGCATACAAAAGCCCACAATACCTATTAAGACTATGTCATACTGGCTTTGTATAAAATAATATATATCCAAGATATGGGTCAATGCAGAATCAGGAACGGTAGCTTGGCAAAAATCTTCCCAAGTCAGAATTTTCAGAGACAGTCTTGTCTAGTGACTTGTATACAAAAGTGAATAATCCAGAATGATAGGCCTTTCTACACCTCTCTGAAAACTCAGCTGTCTCCCCTTTTTTTTTGTTATTTGGAGAAAAAGGTTGGAATGGTAAACTCGCCAGTTTGATGTTACCAATAATGAAAGAGCAATTTCCAGGAGAAACTGAGCACTGAGAGAAATTAGATTTACTATGTTTCATCTTAAAAAAATACCAATGAAAGCAGAAAGAGATTAAAAATTTGGATTATCAGAGCGGGGCATTTCTGTATTATCAGGAAAGCTATAGTCCAGAATTAGCTTCTCACTTTAAATAGATTGCAATAATTCTTTGATATCTACTGGTTCTATAATTTCTTTTTTTTTTCTTCTGGATTCCTTACCTAAATTCCATGACTGATGTAAAACATAGAGTTTTACATATAAACTCCATATAGAGTTTCTCAAGTCAAAATTCTGTATTGCACTTGTACAGTAGAAGTCTCTTCTTGGCCAAGACTATCACTGAGGCAAGACTTATCAAAAATTCATTTTCATTATGGTTTTCAAAACACTGCATTTTGAAGGCCTTTTTATAAACCATTTTTTATCAGACAATATAAAATATGCTGTATTTCACTTCCTTGTTTCAACATAAATCAACCCCCAAAAAAGTTTCTTCAGCTCTTTACATTGTCCGGCCTTGTTCATTTGTAACCCTGCAAGTTTAATAAAGACTACTTTCTCTGTGTAAGAAGAATATTCCATTTTACATGGAGGGAACAAAGCAAAGGAAAACAAAACCTACATTTTAAAAGCAATGTTATATCTCAAAAATGAATATATTATATGTTGATGGGCAGAGTGTCCTGTAAAGCAGCCAGTAAATGCTTTGGAAGACACTGAGAATATTTCTGAGGTTTATATTGAAAAATAAATTAGGATTTTTCTATTAACTTTAAAACTATGTGGAACTTCCTTAACACTGTACTCTTTTGGGAAGGTCTTGAATGTGGTGAGGTCTGCCCATGTATGTTTTCCAGGATATCTTTCTTTCCCTCAACTTTAACTTTTCAGTGCCTACTGAAACCCAGTAGTTTAGTCAATCAGAGCTGTAACAGGAGGAGACAAATGAAGGCACAGTAGTTTAGAGTTCACTTCTACACAGGAGAACAATATTGCTTTCTCGAGGGAAAGATGGCATGCTGCTGATCCCTTGAAGATCTTGCTACTCAGATCTAGGGAGTGAACTCAGGAAAAAGCCACTTATTTGATTCAAGATAAGAATCTTTTCTCAGTTAGCTCCTGTATCATTAGCCTTTTTCTTGATCCTTCATTTCTCAGACTTTACTCTCTTTATGGATGAAAAGTAGATGTCATCTTACTCACAGGTGTTTTTTCCTGAAGTGACTCATTAGTTTAGCTTTTTTAAAATAAAATTCATGACTGATATCTATGGCCTTAATTATACTGAGCTAAAATAATTTTATGTACAACCAAAAATTGTCACACTTGCTGAGTATCCTATTGCTAAGTTTAGTCAAAGGCCACTGATAACAAAGGACAAAGTAGTCTGCTCAGCAAAAGCCAAGATGACTGTTGGCTGACTTATTCAAGAACAAACACTCAGAACTCATTCTTCAGACAAGGCCTAACTCCATTAGGCTGTCATAGCACCTGCCTAACTCTCAGTCATGTTAATGAAGTTATCCATATGCTTATAGACAGGCACAGGCTTAAGTAAACTGCTAAATCAGGGAGAGCAAGTCTCAACAGTCTTTCGCTCATTGAGGTTCTGGAGGGTCATGTTTGCATAAAAGCAGTTCTGAGGAAGAACTCTATTCCTCAGCCACACGACTTTCTGTTTATTTGTGCATGTCAAAATTCCAGCTTAAATGTAATTTTTTTTTTTTCAAAAATCACAGACAAACCCAGAAACAGTGCTGTGGTTTGAGCATCAGTTTGGCTACAACAATTCCCTTAGATTTGAAACATGATATGACAGTAAAGCAAAATTGAAGATGAGTCCAAAATCACTTTATGAACTTTGGCTTAGGTGCATGTTTTCTGCTGAAATCCAGCATTATATTAATTTTATTTGATTGTGCTTAATGCAAGTATTTCCTACAACTCTACTCAGAAACTTATGGTTTTCCTCTTTTGGAGAACTAGTCCAGGATATCAAATCTGTAGACTTATTAGTCATAATAAAGCAACTCCTATAAACTCCAGCTGAAATGCAAAGCTCACTGTGTGCCACATCCATGTAGGAGGTGGGTCAACTTCGAAACCCCCACATACTTTTATAAATACAACGCACATATATTTTTATGTACATGGATAGCTTTGGAAATCTGTCCCCTAAAGTACTGAATCACCTGACAAGGTTATAACAGCCTGCACAGCCTTTCTGACAATAAATATTAATAGTGAAGTCAGGAAGTGGATTCAGCATGTAAACAGCATACAGATACCAGAATGTAGCACTGAGATGGAGCTGTGTGCTTCCACAGAGGTGTTCAAACAGTAATTAAACACTGAAGCAACAAATTTGAGCTGGTGAAAAACTGCAAAAGCTTGTTCTTGGAATATCATGCTAACATATTTTTGTGTTATGTGACAACATATTATAGTATAAAATAAAAATGTATAAAAAAATCTCACTAAAATATGTTAGGTGGAAAAGCATTAACATAACATAAAAACATTTTATAAAAAATATTTTTCTCCTAAATATAAATACATTTTGCTGCTTCATTCTCTGGCTTTCCCAGAAAGTCACACTGAGTCCCTGTGTAGGTAATCTAAGCGAGGCAGTGGTTGGGGCAAATTAAGATCAAATTTTATTCCTTGAGTCTTTCCTTCTGTTTGTTCATATTCCTGTTTTGAAGTCTGTTGAGGTGAACTGAAGTTTTTCCACAGATTTCAATTTTGAATTTTGAATTGGTCCTCAAATAGCATTTGAAATAACTTACTCAAGCAGCTTTTGCAGGATGACACATAGACATAAACAGTTTCCTGCAAAGGACTGCAGCAGTTTGTGTCCATCTCTTCCTTTTTTTCATGTGTCATGGCATGGAGATAATAACAAATAACTGAAGATACCTATAGAGCTGTTACAGCCCTCAATAATCTTTGCTAGCATAATAGGCTTCACTATTGTTCACCAGCACATGAAATCACAGAGAAACATCTCTGTGTAAGTCACACTACAAAACATGTACCTGACATACGTGTTTTATACTGAGCTCAGGGCACAGATTTTATGAGCATTTACTTCAGCAAATTTGGGGTGTATGAATAGTTTCTGCTGTACGTGGTGACTTTAAATGAATCATGTGCAGTAGTAATGCAGGATATACCACCCATCAGGGAGACAACACAGTGGGGAATTATCCCCACAGACTCCTCTCCAGCAATGCCCCTCCCCATGCGTTCTTGATGCTTGGTCTGTAATAGTCTACTTTGACCCTGACTTTGCACAATAACTTACTTATAAGAAACAGTCATTTGCTTACATTGGTATGCTCAGAAAAGGGCATAAAGGTTCTTGTCTCCCTCCATCCACTGTAAAATAAGCAAAAATTATCAGTGTCAGATAAATCACAAGGTGTTCTGGCATGCATGCTTCACTTCTGCTGTGAATCTCAAGATTAAGACAAAATGACCTGGCAATGAAGCAATGACTGCTTTAATCAATTTGTTTATTTATAATCTTCAAATACATAAAATAGTTTTATTTAAAGGGAAAAGGAAGAGGATGCATGATGCTTATTACTTGTACCTTCCTCCAAGGTCCAATAGTTATTGTGCCTGCAATTTATACACTGTAAACTATAGAATCATAGAATATTCTGATTTGGAAGGGACCCATATGATATAAAATTTTGGGAGGTTCTGATCCAGTGACACTCCTGCTTGTCCCAAAGTAAATGAAGAGAAATTTTGTTGTCATTGAGAGGTTTTACATAGTGCAAAACCAGGGAAAATCAGACTTACCATTCCTGTGATGGCCTAGAACAAGGTCCCTGAAAACTGCTGGATCATGGCACTCAGGATCATAGAATCATAAAATTGTTAAGGTTGGAAAAGACCTCTAAGACGAACAAGTTCTATTGTCAACCTAGCAGCACCACCATGTTCACCACTAAACCATGTCCTCAAGTGCCACTTCAGCACACTTCCACCTCTCGTTCTTTTGTTGGCCTTTGTTTCTTCCACTAGAAGCCAAAGTGAATTGGCTTCTAGTGGAAGAAACAAATTGACTGGATATCCCTCTCCACAGTGCTCACTTCCTCAGACAGATGATGGCGTCTGTTTTCAAATGAGCAACATGTTACAAAGCATCTCAAGTTCATCTGCTTAATAGGAAATGTATCTGAAAGAAATCCCTTAAAATAGACTTGGATTAAAACTAAATAGAGCTGAAGTAAAACAAAATGCAGAGAAGCTTACATATTTTCTCATCATAAGTGCAAAAAGTTGTTTTGCCTGCTGCCATAATTTCTGAGGTGTATATCAACGCTTTTCTCCTTTTTAAACTAGGGATTCTAAAAACTCATATTGAAACGTGATCATGGAGATACCACATTCTACCATATTCTGGTTTAAGCTGTGCTTCCCCAACACAAAATGTGGGTTTGTCCACAAACCTGTTTGAACAAGAACCAGTCATTTCAGGTGTATGGCTTTTCTGTGCACACTGTAGAAGTAAATTCCTTCTGTATCTCTGTATTCTGCCCTCCCACTTCCAGGGGTCAGGTTTTTCCCTCTTCTTTCTGATTGCTGAATTGCATTTCTTTTTACTGTCTGCAACGCTAAAAGATTATTTATTGGGCTTTTTTAAATCCTTTTTTTTCCTCCCCCTTTCTGAGGGAGGCATTAACCTAGACAGTCATGAGGACATTGTAATTTGTCCATCTACCACTCAGTAAAAGGTTTATCTTATGGATAAGAAAATATTTCATATGCCAAAATAGTTGCAATTTCAGCTCTAGTTTTAGTCCAATTCCTACCAGTACTTGGCAAAAGTCAATTACCAGCATTTGTTTTGTGGCTTGTAAAAAAAGGGTGAAATTTGGAATACACATCATACAGTCAGAATTGGTAGTCCCTTAAGAGAGATAGCTAACTAACTGGGTCCTGAAATTGAAAATGTCTGGTTTTTATTTAGGAATTAAATATACAAAATAAAAAGCACAAAATGATGACAATAATCTTTTTGTAGATTTTTTAAAAGCAGTAAATCCACACTTACAGGAGAAGAAGATAAAGATATTAAGGAAAAAAACCCTAGACAAGAATAATCAATTAAACATTCAAATATAAAGAAAAAAAGAGGAGAAAAAAATTATCCAATTCACATGATGAGGTAAAGTTCTCTTTTATGTTCCATTTCATGTCCTGCAGGAACAATAACATTCTTTTGAGAATCAAAACTGAAATCTAGACATTTTTAGCTCACAGGAAAATATGTGTTTTGATTGAGCATTTATATGAGATTAGAATTCTTAAATATCAGTCTAATTATCCACATAAAAAAATAATCTTAGAAAGACTTTTGAAAAGTTACATGTGAATAACAGTTACAGAACAAATTGTAAACCAGACTCTAGCAATTGTAGCTACTGCAATCAGGCCCTCAGTCATCATCAGAATTTCAATCAGAGGAAGGTAAATCCTGTGCAGTGTAGAGGAATGGATATATTAGGAGCTAGATATTTTTGTGCCCTTTATTGTCTAATTGTCTCAAAAACAATAGAAAATATATCATGTCAAAATAAGGAAAATGAGAGGTGAGACAGGGAAGAAATAATTATTAATATTATTAACCAGCAGGAAACTGAGTATCAGGTAGAGTAGGGGTTTGGTTATTAGTGAAACTGTAGGAATAGCATGAAATATGTCTCTGAGGCATAACAATAGCAGAGTTTTGTTCTTTGTGTTTGCTCGTTACGATGATACGTATTCATTACTGACCACTATTTGCTATAGGTTTTGATCATTTCGGTGCTGGATGTTTCCCTGGCTCCAAGGAGGTGTGGGTGGAAAAGGAGTCAGTTCTAAACTCCACTCACTCCTACTCTTTCTTTATTTACTTGCTTCTGAAAGAGCAAGTCTTATACCTCTCCCTTCTTTTCATAATCAGAGTCATCATCTACTATTAATTGGTTTATACACTATAAGAAAGAGAGTAGGTAACAGACTCAAAAATGAGACACAATTCACACAAAGTCCTTCAGTCCATAGTCTCTCCTTCTTTTGTATTGCCATCAAAGAGTAAAATAAAAATCCATCACTCTTTTCCAGGTTCACCACAGTGAGTCTGAGTTTCAGTCCCCAAGGATTTTGCGTTATAGGTTTGCACTATCCACTTTACAAGCAGTTATTTTAGTAGCTGGTGGGACCTCCAATGGCAGACCTACTCCTACTCTTGCCGAAGGATGACAACAGTGATTTATTAGGTCTTTCCTTTTTGTAACTACCATGATACTGTAATGAGCAAGTATTCACTTCACACTTTTCTTCCTGATAATCTACTGGTATAGATCTGTGGTTTCCTTTTAATGTCTGGTTCATTAGACGATATAAATGTGTGTAGCATTTTTAGCTGTGGTTGAGGAAAGCAGGGAATGTTGAGGTTAAGGTTTATTATGACTGTCATGTTCAGGAATGGAGAGCTATATACTATTTCTGCTCTGAGTGTCTGCACATAACTCCAATTGACACTGGAGTTATGCATTTGTCTGAAAGCTGTTTATCACTTTGTGAGTACTTTCTGTTTCTAGGGGTGATCAGAACAGAATAGATCTGAGTACCAATTATTTTGAACCTCCTTGAAACTTTCTGTGCAGCTTGGTTAAAGACATGATAGCATAGTATCCTTTATTATATTTTACATAGCAACAGGTAATAGTTCTGTCCCTAAAACCACAAACACAAAAAACATTAAGAATATTCAACAGTGTCATTTATTATGTAGAGGGCACTATACAGTTGCCCTCCCCTGACACTTGAAATACAAGTGCTTCATGAGGGAATAAACCCCTGAAAGCTTGGTTGCAATTTACTTCTTTACTTCCTGCACACAGTAACAATGATAATTGAATTGAAAAGCATTTTAAAATTCATAAATATATAAGTAGCCATTATCTAGTGGAAAACATATGTCTGACTATAGGACCTGATCCACTACTCAGTTACTCCAATTTTAAACTAATGTAACTCGACGGTAATCAATGAGGGGGCTGTTGTGCAACTGAAGTAGCATAAGGCATTTAACATTTTTAGTACATGCAAGGGTCGTTTTGCTTAAAAAGAAGGCCAGCATTTTCATTGTGTGTTTATTTTGGGAACCTTAAACCAAATGCCCAGAAAAAGAGGCACTCAGAATGACTGGGTACTTTCAAAACCTGCTTCTGTTATGACTGACAAAAAGCTGAGAGTATTTAGCTACATACTTTTGTTAAGGGGGGAAGAACATGCTGGGGTTTTTCCTTTTTGTGGGGTAGAAATTTGTTTTTAAAGTAACCAAATGTAGCTGCTCAGTAATCTAATAAGAAAGTGATTTCAGCTGGAATTTGTTTTGATGGTTAAGACAAAACTTCATAGGTTGGTTAATGGAAAGTGAACAGGATGATCGTTATATGTTCATAAATGCAAACAGTTTAAGATCAGAAGGAGACCATTAGAGTCTTCAGTCTGAGCTATTTTCTCTTCAATTTAACTCAAATTATCTCTGCACTGAGCAGACTTGAGTTTGGCTGAAGGACTTTTTTTTAAAAAAAAAAGTGTTCCACCTCAATTTTTCTGAAAATCATTGACTCCTGAAGTGTTAATCATTACACTGTGTATTAGTAAAGCATGTGTGGAAAGCAGAATCAGTAATTCACAATGCTAAGTTTGTATAAAACCAACAATCCTCCCCTGCTGCTCCCCCCAACTCCTATGCAAACCTAACACCATAACCTAGGGGATGAACATAAGAGAACACAAGGCTCTGGTGTTATTTGCACCCTTCTGATAGTTAAGCTTTTTGTGGAGGGTCTGCTGTGGAATTTCAAAGACAATAAGCAAACTTGCACCAGACAAATAAAGTTGCATTCCTTTACATTTTAGATGTGAGACATAAAACAGATACAGTGCTGTTCAATCCTTTATCAAGGTGACACAACCCCAGAAAGCTTTGATGCTGTCTATTGCAAATCTCATGAGAATTTGAGTAGGAAACAAAATCTGATTAGTTTGTTTGACTTGCCTTTCTAACTACATATATCCAGAAAAGGTTTCTGTACAATTCTCTTCGCCTCTCTTTATTGTGTGGTTTGCTTTGTTTGCTTGAATTTAAAACTGCCATTACGTGAAAGTGTTGCAAGTATAAATAATTTAGAAGATAACTCTGTGGGGATACTAATAATAAGTCTCTGCTTTTTCTAATAGCAACTCATTATGGTTCTGAGAACTAGCACTCAAGTTTCACAACATCACCGTGTCACAGATATTGTGGATACTGACAATAAAATAATTTTGACATCTTTTTAATTAAGTGTATTTTCCTTCTTTAAAATGCCCCTTTTGTTTGCAACTGATTTAAATTCTCTAAAAATACCCACAGGCTTCTTAAGTACAGAGATTGATGGACAGGCAGATACATCCATCTCGTTTTATCTATCTTAAATGTGCGGATGTAATACTTTTCCCCAATAAGAAGGCACAATGATACAATTATCTATCAATGAACATTTACTTCTAAGGGAAATCTAATCAGTTAATAGAAGTTAAGAAAGACAAATGTACAAAGGTAATAAGTGGTTCAAACTCAAACAGTCCTACTCTGTTCACTCTCATTTAAAGAAAAGAAAAAGCTTTTAATGGGACTTCTCTTACTTTTACCCCATCATTTTATAAATTGCTTTGCCAACCCTTCACAGCAAAATGGTAATTTTAAGTAGACCAACAACGAACTCAGATTTTATGCACTTGGTGGTAATGATGGTGTAGATGCTCTTTCAGACTTAAGTCCAACTGTTGAGCCTTTTTCCTTATTTTTATATTTTTGTATAGTCTCCAGTAAATGAATAGGCGACATCAGTCTGAATAACTGTTGCTTAGAGAAATCAAGCTCCTTATCATAATAATATCACCCTGGGATCTTCTCAAAAGTCATAGGGCAGGCAAGCACTGTTTACAGCAGTCATAGGCTATTGTCTACTTCATGCCTCACACACAACAAACAGAGAGGATTAAATGACTGATGGCATGGAAAGGCCATCCTCTACATGCTGTTTCAGGACTTGGTTCTTTGGACTATATAACGGAGAAAGATGTTGATTATAGATAGTCATAAACTGTTCGGACCTACATTTTGGGTTTGTGGTTTGTTTGGGTGATTTTTAACAAATATTGCAGAGGTTTGTCAGAACCACATTCACATCTTCTGTTCCAAAGTGTAGCTGTGTTGTGATGATTCTCAGGGAAAATTATTTAGATGTTAAATGATACACACGTCATTCAAATAAAACAGAACTCAAGAACTGGGAGGAAAGTATCACTTTAAAATACTGTAAAAAGCTTCACACTAATGACTGTTAGAGTTAAAATTACTGGTGAGATGGAACAAGCCACAGCTGCAGCTGCTGCAGATTGCTTCGCTAACAAACTTATAGTAAACAGAGTATTGTCTATTAAGTTCATATTTAGTATCATTTTATATCTATGGGTTTATAACCTGGCAAACAAAATTGACAGTGAACCTAGAGCAACATTACTCTATCATTCTCAAATATGAGTTTTACTTCTTGATACTCCTCACACATTCATTCCCACTGTCCCAAACACACAAGTATTTCCTAGTGTTCTTTTTCTCAGACCTCCAGTGCCCACCCCTCTTCCTATGTCCACTTCAACAATATGTCTCTTTTGCTTCTGCCTTCATCTCTTCCCAGCTTGACAATTGTAGTCTCCTTTTCCCAGGACCCTTAAGTGCCAGTTCTTCATCCCCCCTTAATGTATCAAATGCTGGTGCTTCACACACACATCATAAAAAATCACCTCCTACTTTAGGCACTTCAGCAATCTTCCTCCCTCCTTTTCAGGATCAATTTCAAAATTGTCTTCTTTAAAAAGATGTTGAAACATACTTCAACATAGATGTCTTTTTTTTTTTCCCCCCCATTCTCCCCTCTTTTCACTTTGTCTAGTGCTGTCCTCCCCTCAGTTCAGCAATCTCAGCTGAAAAATACTTCCTTTCTACCACAGCTCCCATATAAAGAGCCTTTCTGTATCATTGGCTAGCCATATATTTTCTCCTTTGCCTGTACATACCTCTTAATTTCTCTCCATGGAAACTGGTTTGGGACAGCATTCATGAGGAAGATTAATACTGTATGGCATGCTTAAGCAGTTATTATAGGTCTGTGCTATATTGGAAAAAAACAGAGCTTGATCTTGGTAGCACTTGGAATAAATTTGGCAGAAGGATTAAATGGGGGGTTTTGGTCTGGATGCAAAACATGCCCAAACAGATTATCTCTTTCCAATTTTTATCTGTGTTTTTGCTACACTTGAAAATGAAGGGTAGGCACCCATCTTAGCTGCACATCTTTGCATTAGATTTGTCCTAGCAATCAGGTACATGGAACTGCGAAATTTGTGGAATTTCACATTATGATGTTTTCATATATGTTCTTTCATAAACCCTAGTTTCTTGAACTAAAGGAATACAGGTTCTCTAGATATTTTGTTTTGTTTTGTTTTTTTTACTGGGAACACATGTTATCTGGCCTCAAAAATTAGGCAGCTAACTGTACCACACATCTCAGCGACACTGATTGGTGGTTCAGGGACATACATAAAATACAGCTGGATTTTTCAACTCAGGCTTCTGTCAAAATCCTTTCAGAGTGCTAAATTTTTCTTTTCCTATTGACCATTATATTTGTTTTTATTTATTTCACTGACTCATAGAGCTAATGCACTTCCTGAAACATCTCCAAGAACTCAGGTGAGACACCACAGGCTATGCTGTCTTAGGCTAGAATGTACTAGGATTAAAACATATGTGGCATTACTAGGGTCTGCTAAACTTCGTATGATTTATAAAGATATAAAGCAAAGCTTTTATGGTTACAATGATGCTAAAAATTTTGTGGATAATAATATAGTCATACTGGAAAGACTGATTATAACAACTGGGGAAGAATCAAGAAAAGGAAATGGAAACTTAATTATCCTTTACTAGTCAATCTGAATGGGTGTCTGCATTTGTAGTTTATAAGTTTTCTTCAGTTTGGACAATGAATTCAAATAAAAACATTGCTTTTGTTCCATTTATAGTCAATTTCTTATCAAATTAATTTTTAAATTCTTATGCACAAAAGTACAATGCTGAACTTGAAGATGCTGTCTGTGAATTTGGTGCATTTTTTTCTCTTTTCACTGGCTTGTTTTGTTTTGTTTTGTTTTACATAATATTTCTATTGACCTGAAATTTTGTGTTCCTTTCAAAGGTTGGTTAAAGATGCTGTAAAACTTGGCTTGAACTTCTTATGAAAGTGTTATTATAATATTGGCTTATGAACTCATTAGGCCACAATAAAAGATCTGTGTAGCATATTTTATAAAATATTTCCTCATAAATATATATGTAACTGTTAGATATGTATCACATTTGAGTTGCATATGAGTGCCAAGCACAAAACCTGTAATCTTTAGTTTAAGTTAATCTTTAGCTTTTGCAACCTCTGAATTTTCCAGCATCATCTAGTTGCTATCTAGTCCCAAGAAGCTTAAGAACTTTTGGTCCACACACACTTTTTTCCACTGGTGAGCATGCACAAAACTGCTTAGAATGGGATATAATTGAGAAATCTGGAACTGTAACCCTATCAGTACCATAAAGTGAGATATTGCTCTGTCTGTGGTTATTTTATTATATAAAGGACGTCCAGGACAGAGTAGGAACACAAATACGTATATAATGACAAATAGGCAGTGGTAATAACCTGTTCTACAGCGACACAACTTTCAACACAAAATCAGCCTTGCCCCAAGAGCCAAACTTGCCCCAAGGGCCAAACTCAGCCACAGCTCTTGTCATACATCAGCCATACCAAGCTTTACACAAAAGAGTCAAATGGGGTAGAGGGAGTGCTATCCTCAATGGCTCATTGGCTAGAAAATTCACTTGTTAAATAGAATATATGTTTGCAGGTCTTCTCTTCGTCTTGATTTAAACCAATGTCTTAACTGTTCCAATTGAGTTGAGTTTCTCAATCAATGGGCTACTGAACATAATGGTCCATCTTTACTCTCCTTCACTATCATGCCTTTCTTGTTCTCATGATTTCCAGTTCTTTTGTGTATGTAACAACTAGTCACTAGAACAAAATTAATTAAGAACATGAGCTTGACTGTACTACAGGCTCTTGGTTAAGGCTCCAACTTCAGATGTGTGAAAATTAAGTGCTGGTTAATTATGGCTGTAAAATTGCTTAATTCAGGTGGAACACCTTCAGAACATGAACTGAAAGGGCTTTGTTTGCTGTACTGACTCTGTAGGTGATTCAGATACTGTTTTAGAATGTGATGGACCCATGCTCATGTCTGTGTTCCAAATCAAGCAGGATAGGGAGGTAAAACTTGATCTCCTTCTTTCCAGGCAAATGGTCAAATAATAATGGTGTTAGCTAAAAAGGAGAGATACTTATCTCTGATATTATAAGGGCAGGCAGGCCTGTCCTAAGATGTCTGTCATAGAAATACTGATTGGACACAAGTGTCTAACTCAGAGACAGAGCATGGTTACTGCAGAAAGTAACTGACTGTTAGAAAACACAAATATACAGAAGCAAAAATGATGGTGGGATGGGATCTTAAAAAGTAGAAATCTACACACCTAAAGAATTTAGGCATTTTCAGTGTTAAGTGAAGGCTTTTTTTTTTTTTAACCAAAAAAATGTAGTTAGATATCTAAGTCCACCTTCTGGTGATTCCTGGAACATCTAACCAGAGACAGAAAATTCCTTGAGAGCACATCACCTACAATTTAGGCACTAATGTCAACACCCATTTGCTAGTATTGCCTTATAACTGAGAAATTCACTGAACATTTGGGATTAGCTGTACAGAGCCTGTGATAATTTTCATAACAGAACTTGGTAATTTTGAAAATTTGCCTTATACATCTGAGTGCTTTACTAGACCAGGATGAAGTGACGAACATTGTTGGATACAGCCCTGTCATTACCAGTTTTGTGGGCTTAAATGCAGGTTTATACACATATTCTGAGATGCCTTTGCCGCTACGCAGTGTAGGAACAATTAGTGAAATTCTGATAATTAAGCCTCAACATCCTATCAGTCAGAACAGTCAGAGCTAATATCGAAATCCATCAGCAACCAGTTATTAAAATTATGTAAGATCACACAGTTTCCAAACTGCTCTCATAAAGAAACAAAGGTAAATATTAGATAGGTTATATAGATTGTGTTTCATTTCATGACAAATATCTCAATTGTATGCAAAATATGAGATAGTGGAACACATTACAGAACTAGCCAGTTTTGACTGAAGAAATACATTTCAAGTTTCTTTCCGTGATAGGATTTAATTTTCAAATGAGCTATTTAAGTGGCAATGACTGCATTAAAAGAAACCATCTCCAGCTACCCATCCTTTAACAGAAGAAAGAAAAATACATTAGAAGACCTGTCCTTAGCTGGGAAGGCCAACAAATGAAACAGGGTGCATTTGAGCACAGGCTTCTTCAATGCTCTGCTCTGCCCATAAGTCAGCTGAGTACTGAAATTGGGAGAACCCATCCTTTCAAATATTTTAGAAAGAACAAACCTTCAAGGTTTCAGTCCTTGCTTGTTCAGAAGACAGAAGTTTGTTCAAAACAGCAGAAAGACAAGAAATTATGTAACATTCACATATATGTCCTCAATCACAGCATATCTGGCTATCTAGGACCCTTGCAGAGCACCAGCAAGATTTAACACTGACTTGACAGCTGTACTTTGCAATTATCTCTGGGGAGCCAGCAAGGTAGGCTAGGGAGCAAGACTGAGCCCCAGAGAGATGAAGGTCAGAAAATATGAGAGCCTGGGATACGGAATGATAGGCTGAGGAAACGGCTCCACAGAGATTTTCAGTTTTTCTATCCCAAACCAGTTTGGCTTACAACTAACACACAATCATCCATGAAACATGCTCATACGTAACAAACGCTCAAAAATGGTTTTAGAACATTTCCCCGATTCATGTGCAATACAGAGAACACAAGATGGGATGAGAGATAGCAAAAGTTTCACCAGTATGATGCTGGGAAGATCTGTATATTTGCCTCTTCATTTTAGCATACTTGTCCCACACTTGTTCTACTACCAGCTCATATTGAAGCTCATATATGAAGCATATATTCCATAACATGACAGGCTGCAGTCTCATGGTGTGTATGGTATTGACACACCTTTAACTACTAAGACATTAGACTCCCTGGTTTGATGAAATCTTGCCACCAGTATTGTAAAAATCAAAGGGAAAACATTTAAGATCTGGATCTACAGAAAGAGAGATAATACATAAGCAGAATCCCCATTACCCAGACAGTGCAAAGAGCAAACACAAGGGATATCAGCATGTAGGTATGACTTACTGAGAGGTTATTAGGTGTATCTGGATAAGAGCTATAACTTGGGAAAGGGGGAGATGTATTTATACATAGTGTATTATTTATATCCATTACTTCTAATTGCCTAACTAGTTTTCTTGCCTCTCACGTATACTTTAGTACCCACCAACCAAAGAAAGATGTCTACAGCTAAATATCTGCCAATTATTATGGACTTTTGCTTAATATTCTATTGTTCCACTGACAGCACAGTTTTTAATATATCATTTTATACTATCCTGTACATCATCATTTTCCTGCCTCCCTTAGGGCTCTGGCTGTAATAGTTCTTATTTATTTCCACAAGCTAACATATATGCAAAAGATCTTGTAGTCATGATGTCGCCCCCACCACCCTCACCTCTTCCCATCTTTGTTTTTGTAATCCTTTTTCGTCTGTTTTTAAAGTTACAGTATAAAGAGATGTGAGCACAGCACGTGTATGGACACAAACCAGGGTCAAACACACAGCTTCTCTCCTCTTCAGCAGCATTATGCTGCAGCCTTTTATTGTGCCCTGTAGGTTTGGAGTTTTAGCTAATAAACTTGAAAACAGATCATAAGGGAAAGAAAGGAAAACTCTCTTGCTATACCAATGGGTGAGGCAGGACTTTAACAGCCTGTGTAGCAACAAATCACCTCACAGAATCTGCTCAGCACCTTCTAAGAGAACGAATGGGGCATTGACTCTGGGCTGGCAGTGCTGCAGTCTGGTTAGTTGCATCAAATGCCGTTTCTTACTGAGTTCTTGTTTCGTCAAATGCTTTTTTTAAGGAGAATCTGCAGCAGTATAAGCTGGAGGTGCTTGCAACCGCATCACTATGTCTGAAACAGAACAGACATCTTTAGGATCCTAGTTTTCAAACTTTCAGCACTGTGTTTCTATAAATATATTTTGGCTGTGTCTTTTTTTAAAGTGGGCTCTTTGAATCCAATTTCTTGACATTCCCTGGTTGACAGGTAGAAAAATACACATTTTTTTTCCCTTCAGATTTTAATAACAATGAAAAAGTGTACAAGCTTCGTGGTCAAGACAGGACAGTGGGTACAAAAAATAGTTATCTTAAGGCAAAATTTACTTTTGGGAAAATGGAACTTTCCTTCTGAACTCATGAACTGGTAGTGCATGTGCAGGTTGGTTGTAGATGGTTGCTACAATAAGGCTTCTTTCATACAGGTGTGTTTATGCCCCAGGCTTGCTGGCCACAGTCCATTCCATTTACAGAAGCTGAATTAAACAATAACTACCGCATTGCAAAAAGAAGAAGGAAAAAAAAAGGTGAGCGTCAAAGGAGATGCCTGAGAGCTTTGTTAGGGCCAAGAAAAACCCTGTTGCAGTTGTCAGAGCTTGTTGATGTTGCAGAGAATGGCACTTTTTTTTTTTCTGCTGGATTTTGTGGTTCTGCCTTAGGAAAGAAAGTAAAATAGAACGGAAGAACAAAGTCCTACTCTATAAATCAGCAGCTGCTCCTTGCCAGATCAAAGGAGTGACATTTTTGCTCCTGGACTACTTGTCCACTTTAGGTGCTTGACAGACAGCTAACAGCTGGCCTGTTACATAGTATAGGAGAGTTGGGCTACATCTTCTTCAGAGTAGATGACAAGCTAATCAGAGATACCCATAGCACGGGACATGTGAGTGCACCTTGATCTCTTCAAACATACCCACTACATAATTGCTAAACACCTTTATGCATTTTTGGCAAGTTTCTACTTAGGTAGTTTCCACTGAAACGTAAAAGGGAGAATTAGTGCCTTAATCTTATTTGATCAGGGAAGTTAAACAGATGTTAAATGTGTTGACAACTCTCCTTTTCGGTCAATTTAGAATTGATTAAAAAATTAATATGTTAAATACTGATAAGTTAAAAATAGGTGTAAAATACTTGAATGTGATATTATTCAAAAACTACACTTTGTTTGGGTTTTTTTAAAGTTACCTAAAATAAGGTCCCTCAACTTCTGATTGCACTTTCAAGACTGTTGGACCCTAATTAGTTTTGAAAATCTTTTCCTAGGAGTTTAAGATGTCAAATTAACACATCTTTAAATGCATGAATTACTTAAGATTTTAGAGGAGATTTGTTTTCTACCTTTTAACATGAATTTCTAAGTGCTAGGAAATCAAAGTGCATGCCAAATTAGCTAAAACTGTATTTAGCATCTCCACAAGAAGTATGTATACAAACATGGAATTTTAATATAAGTAGTAAAAATTTCAAAGTGATTCAGTTTCTAGTTGATTCCCATCTGCAATAAATCAAGTACAGGATGAGGTTAAATGCTACGGCTTGTGTCTATTGACTTTACATTTTATCTGTAAGATATGAATAGCTAAGGAAGTATGTCTGTTTGTCTCCTCCCTTCCTTTCAAGTATCTTTAAAAGATCATTTTTACGGTGCATGGTAAAAAACCCATATATGAGCAACCTGGTGGCACTGTCAAAAGAGGAACAGCCTCCTCCGGCGTGTGTTCTGTGGTTTCAGGTGGCGGTTTCAGGTGGCATGCACCAAAAGGCGCCTGTTTCCCACCAGGAGCCAAGGGGGAATAAGGGATGGTACTCTTCCAATTATGCTGAGGTTTGCTGGGAGCTCGTGAGGAAAGCTGTGCCCACCCGCGGCAGTGGCGTGCGTGGAGCGGCGCTCCTCAAGCACGCTCCCCGGGCCGCGCACCGAGCACAGCCGGGCCGGGCCACGGCTCCGCGGGGGCAGCGGCACCCCCGGCCGGGCAGCGGTGCTCTGGCCCCACCTCATGGCGCCCTGCTGCACAGCGGGAGGCCTCCCCTGGGGCCACCCAGGCTGGACCTCGAGGCCGCCCCAGTTCTGCGGCCGGGAGCCGTAGCTCTTCCCTGGCGAGCGCCGCTGCTGCCGACCCCCNGGCCGGCGGTGCTGCGGGGTGCCAGGTTCGTGGGGAGCCCCAGCTGCGGCTGGGGCCTTTCCTTCCCTGCCGGTGGAGGCCCCGCGTACAAACCCCTACCCCGGGCCGAAGGCAGGGCGACTCCCCCGGTTTTTGGTGCAGTGCAGGTGCTCCCCGTGACAGCCACCACGGCTTTCCTCGGCAGAGCCAAATGGTTTTTCCGCGCTCCCAAGGAGTAATCTGGTAACCGAGAGTTACACGTTTAACGAGGCGGATTTTCCTCTGAGGTGAATTGATGCCCGTCTTGCCAATTCGCATGATTTTATCACAAGGCTCAAGTTGTTTCATGTTAACTCGAGGTCCCAGCTGCAGGAGACAATGGCTCTGTGAGAATCTTTTCAAGTAAGATTCTAGATTTTGTGGCTGAGAAGAGAGTTTTAAAAATGTGGCGCAATGACTGAAAAACTCGCAAAGTAAACACTGGGAAGAGTGCCGTTTAAATTTCTGATTTTTTTCGGACAGTCTCACAGTTACAGGACGAGCAAAATCATGATTTCCAACAATTGGCAGCTCCAAATGGCGCGAGGTATTTTTAGGAAGTCGAGCATAAACATGGAAGATGCGGCAGAAGTCTTTGGGATGGTTAGCACCTACCTCAGGCTGCCTCAGGCACCCAGCTAAGTTGTTCTCTGTCATCTTCATCAAACGTGAATGGTGACTTAAGTCCTTTGAATCACACCTTTGACAGATGTGAGGTGTGTGAATAAGCTTTAGAAAGTCGGTGTAAAAAGTCCCTAACCCCCCTTCTCTAATAAGGCTGTCCAAAACTAGGTGAAGCTTTGCCAGGGAATAAACCGGCCTGTCCCTCCCGCTTCCTCTCAAAAGCAATCACATAACTGACTCCATTTCTTAATATTCATTACTTAGGGAAGCCTTATTTAGATGGCTCATTTCCAAGTGACTAACTCAGCTTTTTAAATTTCCTATAAGGAATGCTGCAAATATGAGTTGGTAACCAGGTGTGGCATGGATTCAGTGAAGCATAAACAAGGGCTTTTTCCACTATTTTTGTACATACGCATACTGCCTAAACCTAATTATGTCCGTTTAGAATACATAGTGGAGGGAGAAGTTAAATAAACTAAGAGAAATAGATTTTACTTGCTCAGAGAAAAGTTTAGGTGATAGACAAAGACTGCTGTAAAGGCAGGGGGTGGATATTGATAAAAGTGTTTCTGCAAATTAGTCTTTTCTAATGCATTCTTTCAGACTGCTCTGAGCAGCTCACGACTTTTAAAATCATTTTTTTTTTTGCTTGGCAAAGAAGTAATTTTCTAGGTTACTTAGGAAAACATATTTTGTGACTCTTTCATTGGTTATTTTTCCTTCAAAATTAGGGCATTCTTGGGCAACAAGGGATCAGTGTAGCATATGCACTTGAGCTAAACACTGACATGTTCATAGTCCAAATACTGAAATATCATTTAGGCAAGGATTTATTTCCCCGTCCAAGGTGAAAACATTTGGATTACTTTTTAGAATGCATTCTTAGACTCTTACTCAGCAAAAACATTGAAGCAGGTGCTTAGACCCCATTTATTCTTCAAGCTCAGCTCCATTTATGTAAGTTTAACAAGAGTTGAGCTTCTCATCTACATTTGGCAGGTTTCTGAAAAGTCTTGCAAGACTGTTCCCCTGGGCACCTAAAATTTTTTAAAAATTAATTTTTTTGTTCACATGACAGCAAACAGTTCTAATCCCAAATTAGTGTTGCTATTGTCGTTACTTGTATTTTTATTATTTCTGTAACTAAGTATGTGACAATGTTCATGCAGTACTTCTGTCCTTTTCAAGTCTAAGAGCAGAAGTGTCTTGGGCTAAAACTGAGTCAAAACTTTCCTTGTCATTAATCCTTTTAAAGAACTGATTTTGAATTCATCTCACAAATTTGTTTATTTCCCTGGTTTTCACATAAAGAATTGAGAACCGATTTATGCAGTGGCTGGTTTGTTAAATAAATTCAATATTTTAGCACCTCGTTTTCTGGGATGGATATTTTAAGTGGAAATCCAGATTGAAGACTGACACTGAAGTTTTGCGTTGTACATGGTGGCTCCATGTTGTTCCTCAGTTTCTCGTGGGGAGCAGTCTACGCTGCCGGGGCGGCAATGGTTCGGTTTGGCACCAGTTCATCTCAGAGAAGATATTAGACATACAGACAAGTGATGGGAGTTAAATATCACTGCTTGAGTTCAGATTAGGTTCCCAGTTGGGAACGAGTTACAGTTTCCTAAGCGTTCCTGCACTTCACCCTCCTGAAACAAGACCTGTTGTGACCCTACATACTTAAAGTGAATTTTCCGTGATAGCCATAAAGTAAAGCTGGAGATGTTTCTAATTCTGATTGCCAATCAGTACAGTCACTAACAGTTCATTTCAAGAACTAATCTTAAGCAGATTCAGTTATGGTATGGTCACGGTGTTTCAAAATATATGTACAGTATGTATTAAAAAAAGGTAGTGGAAACAACAAGAAAATTATTTCTGAGTGTGCCAGATTTGAAGAAGCAGATTAAGAGATCACTATTTGCTATTTATTCTCATTGCACTTTGCAGAAATATGTCTCTATGATTTTATCAGAACATTATTTTATTATAAGAATAAAATGTATTATGCAAATTTGAGTTTTACATCATTTGATATGACTTGAGATAAAATATGATAAATATACAAGGAAGATTAATTACAGGGCTTCCTATAAAGTACAGAATGCATATTTATTTTGGACAAAGAAAACCAAGTCTCTATTTGAAGAGATGTGATTAAATGCATATATTTAGATTATATTGTCATGCTAATTATCAGTGGTAGGAACCAATTAGGACTAGTGCTACCAAATCACCAGACTACATTGCATATTCACTAGTGCACCTTTACTGCTCTACTGGGTTTTGCTGTAAGCAGATAAAAGTGAAATTGCTTCCTTTAAAGGTCCATATTGTTGCACATTTTGGGCCAGATCTTGTTCGTTTGTGCTTTCATAAACTGTCCTGCAAAAGTAACCAGAACTGCTTGTGTGAGAAAGACAGACTCTTTATAGGAAATAGATGTGGTTACTTTAGCTAGCAATTAAAGAAAAAATACAAGATGCAAAAAACCTTTTGATTCAAATGGCTATTGTATGAATAAGCAAGGTTGGTAATCTGTCATTTGCAAAATGCTGGGAGTGAGTTTTTTATTGAGCCTGCTATGTCAATGACATGTATTTCTCAACATTACACACCTCATTTATCATTCTGGAATGAGGACCAAGTACCATATGAATGTAGAGTTTGTGGAGGTATTGCCTCACAGCCCTGGAGGCTGATGACCCCTCTGTATCTACACAGCAGGTAAGGCACAAACAGCGGCAATGTGAGCTCTCTTTGCAGTCCCCTGCCAGTGTGCCTGACTGTTAAGCTGGGGGAACAAAGGAAAGATAGCATATGGATAGCAGATTGTAGGAGCGCTGAAAGAGGACTGAGGAAATCTATGTTGGGTGTGTGGCTCTGCCAAAGATCTCTTGTATGACTTTGGCCTTGTCACTTAATCTCCTTCTGTCTCTGTTCCCCTCCGCAAAGAGGGAGAAGGCGTCTCTCCTTTCCCCCAGGCTTTGCCTGGAAATCTGTTCAGACTCTGAGTTCTCTTGGACAGTGTGCTTGTGAAGCATGGGGTGGAGTAAGACTGAGCTTCATTGGGTCCTCTAACTGCTGCTATCATCCAAATGGAATTACTATTAACAGCAGAGAAACATGGAAGTCCATGTCTTTTTGATAGATTTTATTCATCTTTTCAGGCCATTCAATCTTTGGCCTCTGGGTGAAGGGTATGAACAAGGTAAGCAATTAGTGTCAGGAGCAGAGCTGTGAATTCTTCTTTTATAGGGTTCCAAATAATGCTGAAAACAGTGGCATTGTTGTTCTCTTTTTTCACCTGTCTCTTAATGCCTTTTGAAGACATTTGTGCCTAAATAACATCAGAGTGTTTCTGCAACACAAACTGAAGTGCTGTGCAAAAGGCTGTATTTTGCTTTACTTTGGCCTTGGATATGGCTCTCCAAGGGATTCAAAAACAACCCTCAAAAAACGTAAAGGCTGGGGCAGCGACTCTGTTTTCTATGTCTCTATTATGCACCGTGCATATTTATGGGGCAGTATAAGGAATAAATAATAATGCACAAACACTGCATTCTGTGCCCTTGTCTACCAATTGTGCTGATGCATTACATGTTGTAGCTACTCCTAGTGAAACTAGGATTCGATTTTTAGCTTCACCTGAAATGTATGTCTGTTTTGCACCTGCAGTCTTGCAAATGTAAATAATTTCATGTGTCATTTTTCAGACATACCCACTGGTGGGTATAACTGATGGTGTTTACAAACAAGATTTTTCAGAGGAGCCGTAGAAATGGAATTTCAAAATTACCTGGATGCCTAAAGCCTGTTCTCCTATATCTTTCCAAGTATACATCAATGTATCTTCTCTCTAGATGAAGTTGTTGCTGGTCTAGAGGACATTGCTTGCACCTGCTGTTATGCAGATGTGCAAAAGAAAAATGGAGAAATAATGAAATCAGAAGTCAAACCCAAGACCTATTTTTCACAAGTTTTAACTGGACAAATTGTATCACTTTTATTTCTTGATTTTTTTTCAGTAGGAAAACAAATATGGAGGATTTACTTTTAGGGCTTGAACTCCCATTTCCAAAACAACTAGTGAATTGCCTCTGGGTAGAGTTTGTAGTGCAAGACTGGCTTTATTCACATCAGCAGGATAAAATAAGGCCACACTCCTCTGGGAGTGAATGGCTGGGCAAGATGGGGTTTTCAACACCCATCCCAAAGGCTTAGTCTGTGGAGACTGTTGAATTATGTTAGGCTGGAGCACAGTATCCCAATCTCTGTGCTCAGAGGTAAAGCAGATGTTACCTGAAACCCTTAAGGATGTAGAATTTTCTTAATTCTCTGCCTTGTTGTGTGAGCCCATTGAAAGAACACTTCAGAGGGCACCCATTTCTTACTAATGTAAACTTTCTGAGGAGTATCCAAAGATATGACCTCTGGGTGAACCTTTAACCTTCCCCTTAATTATTTGTTTGAAGACAGTGTGGAGTTCTCCTGCTGAGAGCCAAGGCCCATAATGCATCGCAGCCCTGTGAGCAGGGGTGTGTGTGCAGGGAAGTGGAGAGGGACATAAATAAGGGGACCACCAGATGTAAATAATAAAAGTGGTTGGGGTTTAAATAAAAAAACCGAAAGAGCAATTTGGTTTTCCTGAAGAGTGGCCTGATTGAAGAAAAGGGGTTAGTAAGATGGAAAGTGTGTGCATGTGAGGGGGGTGTTTCTGTGATTTTTTACAGGCCTAAATAAGTGTTCATTCCATTCTTTAAAACCTTGCCATCTGTATACACCATTAGAAGCTCATAGGAGAAGAGAAAACAGTCTTATCAGGCTTTCCTGTTAATCTCTATTGGCCTTAACTTTAGCTGATAAAAGGCGTGCTGGATGGAGGAGGTTCAGGTCAGGCTCCGTTTGGTCAGCACAGCAACATTACTGGAAAGTAACTCAGCAAATAAGTCCTATCGGGGACCTTTGTCTCTGAGGACGGAAACACACTTCAAAATCACAGAACTGGCAGTGATGCCTTCACTGTGCCACAGTCAGAAGGGAATAAACAAGAATATTGACTATGTCTGAGTTTTTATTTTAATAGCTGAAGTCATGACTAATTCTGAGGCAGGATGACATTTCTGACAACTGAATGATACTTTTCCTAAAGAATAAAGAATGTCTTTTAGATGTAAACAGAAAGATGCAAAAGAGCCCTTTAGTGTTACTTGTAGCATTTATGCATCTGTCTAATGAAATTTCCACCACTGTGATTACAGAAGATGCAATCGAAGGTGTGCCACCGACCTTTATTATCTGCGAAGGAATTTAACCAGAGAGTGGGAGAGAGTGAGGGAAGCATGACAAAAGGCCTTGCGGAGTTGATGCTATATAAAGGCTAGCAATTTACTAAATGAGCAGATGAACTTAGTTTTCGGTTAACTGACTGAAAGACTTTGCTAAGCGTTGGATCGGGCCCAATGGCAATTATTGGAGGCTGTTTTGGATGATGGGCATGTTAGTATTTCTGAAGAGGATTAAACGCTAGTATTCGACTTCATTAGCACTCCTTAAGGGTCACCAGGCGAAAGCCTGAGCTGTGAAATAGCACACAAAACCTGCACGAAGGCTCCAAAGTGTTCTCAAACACAAAGAGAAGGGACAAAAACAAGTGTGGCTCCCAAGTGATAGAAAATTGCCTTGTTTTCAAAGATATTTTGTGAATATGCAAGTTTTGAAATTATTTTAAGGAAATTAATTTAGCTTAGCTTGTGCTGATGTGGATTGCTGCACATTAAGCTAATAAGAAATATGCAAGCACTTATTTTTGGATTACTAGCAAAATTAAATCCAGGCTCCACAGCCAACTAACTGCCTTTACCAGTGCTCAAAAGCCTCGGCAACCACCCCAGTTTAAGATAAAAAAAAAAAAGGTTATTTTGGGCCTAATATTAACCACATGTACCTGTGACTGGGGGTTTCTAACGAGTTGAAAGGTGCCTGAGTTGAGGGCAGGCGGGCGGTCGCCTTGCACGGGGTGTCCCCGCTTGGACACAGAGGTGGCCCCCAGCTGGCACTGACCTCCAAATGACCCTTGCCTTTACAGGCTCCAACTGCAGGAGTTGTAGAAGAGCAGAAGTCTTTCTGGGCCGGCACTTATTGCTGCTGCGCTGGTGATAAAACTTCAGACAGCCTAATTGATGGCTTTGCTGACCTAACGATACCTTGTGAAAGCACGGAGTGGCAAAGCCTGGTCCTCATTTATGGCCAGCTGCAAGGAGAGCTGGATCCCTAAGATGGAAAGGGGAAAAGAAAGTCTCCCAGCCTGTGAACTTTAACCAGGATCTGAGCCACTTAGAAGAAGTTAAAGAAACAATTGTCTTTTAACACAAGTTTTCGGTCGCATTTACTTGTTCAAAGCCTTCTGGCAAATCCAGCTTTAAGCTGGCTAGTAAGATAAGCGTGTTACCAGTTACAATTTCTGAGCACTTAGAGGAAAATCCTTTAAAGTGAAATTATACTCTTTTAAAAAAGCAACGTGAAGCAAAACACATTTCCACAGCACGCTAAAATCCTGTCACTTTTAAAGCAGAGGTGTTCTCAAAACAGAGAAGCAAGCTGATGAAAGGACTTCTATTCTTTGTATTCTGTTGCAGGTTTATTAATGCCAGAAGAAGAATAGTACAGCCTATGATTGACCAGTCAAATCGAGCAGGCAAGTTCCAAGTAGTATCTGTATTCAAGTCCCACAGGCGCAAATCCTCATCAAGTTATTCTTCAGGAGTCCCATCACCTGGTAAATAAATGCTTCAACCAGGAATTCTGGGAGATTATTTTTTTTTTCTTATGTCCCCAGAATTCCGCTGTAGGAAGCAACTTCACTAATTGGTGCTAATTGGAGATTTCCCACCCTGACTCTACTGAAACTGCTTTTTATTTTCTCTCTGAATTGGTAATTGGGTACAAGTAGTAGTGCCACAAGCAGTTTGTTTGACTGTGAGCTCTTGAATTACTCATTGCTTGTCTGCATCCAATCAGCAGGACAATCTCATTTTCTTGCTACCCACAACTCCTTGGTGTATGCATTGCTTTTACTTCTGGAAGGCGAGCTGTAAAACTCATTGTATCCATTCATTTGCTTTGACTATTCACAATATGCTACTAATGTGACGTGGTACCAAACTGCCAGAAAATATTAAAAGATTATTACTTTTGTTTAAGAATGCAC
>VXAX01002560.1:369063-372174 GCA_013399835.1 Leptocoma aspasia
AACAAGAACACAAATGTGAAATCATGGGCTCACTGAAATGAATATGTCCATGTACAGATCCTCTGGAAAAAAAAAGACTCCAAGAGTTATAACTACTGTAGTATAAACATAGGAACTAAGTTAACTTGTACATTTCTGTTGATCACTCCGTTATGTTGCCTCAAATAGTTTTAGAAGAAAAAAAATCCTTGTTTTCCACACTATGTGTGTTGTTCCCAAAAGAATGACTGTTTTGGTTCAGCAGTGAAGTCACTATCCATGAAAGACCTGTTTTGGCCAGTGAGAAAAGAACTACCCTGGAGATGAAGATGAAAAGTCTTGCTGGGTCTCTCACCGCTCAGAAGACTGTTCCAAGAAGGCCTTGCCATTCCCTCATTTTGTTCCTTCATAAAATGTGTCCTTTAGTTTCAAACAGATCTTTATAGTTTGTGCTTCATTAAGTCTCTCCCCATTCCTCCCAATCTATTTTTTTTTTTTGGACTCTTCTTCAAAGAGCTTGCAGGTGAAGATTTAAAAGACAGAACAGACAGAGCAGAAGCTTCTTCCAGTAGTTCTGAGCCTTGGCTTTGGACAAAACAAAACTAAAAGTTGGGCAGCTTTCCTCAATGAAAGAAGTTACTAACGGTCTTTGCACCAAACCTAGGACTTTATCATGAACTCAAAGCTTGGGAAAAAAAAGCAAGAGAATACTGTAACAAACTTCGTACAGAGTTCGGTCTATTAATTGTTTCATGTTAGATATTCTATGTGTTTACCTCAATTGAAAAAAAAGAATGTTTTTGCTAGTATCAGATCTGCTGTGGAATTGGTATTGTATGTCCATGAATTCTTCCTTTCTCAGCACGTGTTCCTCACTAGAAGAAAATGCTGTTACCTTTAAGCTTTGTCAAAATTTACATTAAAATACTTGTATGAGGACTGTGACGTTATGTTTTAAAAAGGAAAAAAAAAAAGGTGTTAAGTCACAAAATGCGGTAATAAATATTTCATTTTTGATTTTTTGCTAGGCTTTTGTGTTTTTAATCATGTTTAGGAGAGTCTGAGGTCATCATGAGAGATGTCTTCAACATATTTCTTATCAGCATTGGGAAGAAAGGCTGGAAAAATCAGAAACAAGCTTGTCATCACATTAACAGAATAACTGAATGAAACACCATCTGAGGTTATATATTTCTGCTGATTACTGATATTAGATTTTTGCCAGATTAAACAAAATTTGAAATATTGTCTCACCAGCTTGCATTTCAGAGGTGTGTCTAATACTTGTACTGCCTGCTAATAACCTAGGAGCTGAGCTTGAGTTGTGAAGGCCCAGACATGAGGTGACTGATGCCACGTGTGTACATGTATGCGTGTGTACATCCACAACCACAGCAGACCTTAACTCCAGGTGTTTAGCTCAGAGGCAAAGAATGGCTTTATTGCAGGAGTAGGTTTAGAAGTTTTAGGAGGAGAAAAGAAGCTTTGACTCCAATGGGAATTTTTCCTATGGGAGAATTGCATAAGCTAGCTTTTGAGATGGTTTTACTGCTTTTGTTGTCTTCAGCTGTTTTCAGAAAAAAAACAAAACAAAACAAAACAAAAAACACAAACCAAAACAACAAACCATCAGCTAATGACAGAAAAATGTTGATTTGACACTTTGTATACACATAGCTGGAGTAGAATCATGGTTAAAGGTTTGTTTTTTCTTAAACCAAAGCTTCTGGCATTTTGAAATAACTAAAGCAGAGTTTGCACTAGGAAGAGCAATGAGCAATTTAGAAAAAAAAAGCCTCTCACCTTCCTCGGTGGTGCTGTTAAATCAGCCGGATGGGGCCCAAAGAGCAAGGGAAAGCTCTGCCTTTATTCCTGAGAGGAAGGGAGTGGGAAAGGACTTGTAATTAACTAAACTTTCTAGGAAACAAAAATTTCCAACTTCAACATCTGTAAATTTCTAACCCTTGTCCTCCTTCCTTCTCATCGTTCCAACTGGCCAGGGTGTTTTTAAAAACTTTGAGTGACAACTTTTACCCTTGGAATGTGGAAAGAGGCTCAGCCTCGTAGTTAATGTTTAATTTCTGAGCTGAGTAAATGGACCCACGCTGCTGGCGACAGAAGGGAGGATGCCAGTAGAATGGGTGTGAGGATTTATTTAGCAATCAGGTCCTGCTTTGTGGGCGTCTCTTATAAGGCTTTCATATGAAATTTAGATTATAATTTCCTGCTCAGCTTTGATGCTCTCTGTCCTGGTTAAAATCACATCGACCCTTCAGTTGCATAAGAAGACCACAGCCTGAGTACCCATTTCCAAATTCTCTGATTTTTGTGGATGCAGAATTTAATAAGGCAAGATTATTTGTGTTAGCACTTTAAAGGGGAGGCTTTTTTTTTTTTTTTTTTTTTTACAGTACTTTATTTCCTTGCAGATCTTTTCTCTAGAATTTGAGGAGAAATGTCAGAAATCACGTTGGTAGAAGGGCAGGGAAGAATTCAGCCGTAGTAGATTATTTGTTTTTGTAATGAACTAAATATGTGCATTGCTGTGTTGTCTTTTATTTTCTTTCTTTTTTTCTCCCCGTTTTGGGCTGTGCTTTCCGTGAGATGTCTTGCTGAAATCCAAGGTACAATATCGTGCAGAGATTTCTCCATGTGAGATTTTCTGTTTAGCGTGGAAGGTTCAGATTTTGGTATTTTTAAGAACTGCTCAGCTGTCAAAAGCAAACAAAACGGGAATAATGTTTTGACAGCGGTATAGTGTTAAAGAAAATACTCAAGTCTGAATAAAAATTGCTTATGCTGTGGGAAACGAAGGGTAACAGAAGAAACACCTTTTGTTTACATACACACATGTTTATAATCCCAAATTTCCATTTCGCCGAGCGGGTCTGCGTTAGGAGTTGTAGTCACCATAAATGAGGGATTTTTTTTCCAGATTTTGCTGCCTTTAAGGCGAAGAGAGGAGGGGAGCGCACCCCGGCAGCGCTGCCGCCCGAGCCCTGCCCGTCGCGGCGAGCGGGCACCGCAGGGCCGAAGAGGAGATGCCGGGGGGAGCCGGGCGCTCCCCACCTTTCGCTCATAGCCGCAGACAGAGCGAGGGAGAGAAAATTGCCCCAGACCAGGTTTGCGAGG
>VXAX01002560.1:384438-437084 GCA_013399835.1 Leptocoma aspasia
CGGCTGCTGCAGAGCATTGGTACTCATTTCCCTGTATATTTGAGGGAGGGAGAAGAGGGTCGGGAGACATTGTTGTCAGTGGCGATTGTTAACCCAAATAATAATAATAAAGAAAAATCGTTACAGCTGGGTGCTGGCTGAATATGGCAATTACTATTATTGCCAATCACGATTAGAAATAATTATCCTGAAAGCAGGGAGGGTTCAGCTGCCAAGGTGTTTTGAATAATCGCTTCAAAATGAACAGCAAAATATTAGGTTCCCACACAGGGACGATCGCAAACTTTCAGTTGCAGCAGTATATAAAGGAGATCTTATCACGGGTGAGCTCGTTTACTTGTGAAGCCCCAATTTCTCACCTCTTACAGGTCCAGCGCTGTTCTGTTGCCCCACCACCCTGCACGCTGGCCCTCGCAGAGTGCCCATCCTCCTCCCCTCCACCCCGAACACAGCCGGTGGCCAAACACCTTCCCCAGGCAGTGGTGCTCGAGTCTCTCCATCTTCAATAAAAATGAAGCAGACTACGAGGGATGACATGGGTCCAGGCTGAAACTTCACTCGCTGTATTTATTTCGTGCAATTCGATGCAGGCCCTCTCATTTCAGCTGTTTGAAACGATGTGTCACTAGGGAGAGGTCACAGGTGACTGGCAAGTTCAACCCACTTAGCTCAATTATCCAAGTTTCATTTCCAAATTGTGTTCAATTTGATCTTCCTGCTTCCCTCCAAATTATCTCAGAGAAAAAAAAATCAAATGAAAGCAGACAATTTAAGCCAAATCCGGTATACCATTATTTATATGCAAAACCATTTTTGTGATATATACTCCCCTTAATGACTATGGAATGCCAGATCTTTCCAAGAGAATTTACAAACTTACCCATCAAATTATTTCAAAGGCAGGCCTATTAGGGACAAAAATAATTATGAACTTTCAGAAGCTTTGTAAAAACATAAGTTTCTGAATGTTGTCTCTTTAAATTTTTCTTAAGTTTGTTTTTAGTTTAAGCCTGGAGGCACAGTAGAGAGATATGCAGAGTCTAATAAGGAGTTTGGAAAATAATGTGCTGTAATCCAGTGCCGAGCTACTTCTCCATAAAATATGGATAAGGAATCAATTCATAAGCACAAATATCTACTAGGATAGAGTTTTAACAAACATTTCACATGAGCATTCTTATATGCATTATTAAGGAGATAACAAAAGTGCTTCAAATCAAGCCCTATACTGTCACATCTGGAAATGGTCTTTTCTGTCTAATTTTCATTTTTTTCTCTCAAAAAAATGTTAGAAGAAAAACGAGTCTGTCCCCTTGTATATTAATTGTTACCATCAGCTTTTAATCAGCAACATGTATAGTTAGATTTACAGAATCCATTCCATGTTGCCCCTTTAGAGAACAGTAAAACAAAGATAGTATCTTTATTCATTTACAGAATCTGATGTTAAAACCAGACCCACACACAAGCAGCATATACATTGCTCTATGCATACAGACAGGCGTGTAGATACATAGACACAACACACTTATACATGGAAATGAGTCATGACCGTGTGTTGGAAAACATAATAAAAAGTATCTGTGCATTTCACCACATCCTCAGTCAGACATCATCAGATAAGAAGCAACCCAGGGAAAACTAGTTTATAATCAGACACAGCTAATTTCTGAAAGCATTGGATACATAGCAAGCTTTGCTGTATGATACTTAAGCACAATTTTAAAGAAAGCTTTTCAGGCTTTTTAGTCAAGTAAAGCATTAGTATGAAGGAAAAAAGGGTAAATAAACTCCCCTCAGGTTGCAAAGAGTTGATGCAAATTTGGTTTTTTTTTTTCTTAATATATAAGAGTATTTTTTTCTAATGTATAACTAATGGAAATACATTCTGAGGACAAAGATAAAAGAAGTGTCTAAGATCTAATACTACTATTTTTATTTTTTTTTAAATAAATATGATAGTTTTCCTTTGAAAGGGAAGGCAAGCAGAGTATTTTCTAAACAGAAGCAGCAAAAAGTATTTAGAAGAAAAACCATAAGCAATGTTTTTTTTAAATACTCAGGAATTTTCTGAACAACCCTGATGTACTCACATTGTTATCACAACTATTTTCTTTTTACTATTGTAAGTGGATATTCAAGCTAAATTGATGCTTTATGTATATCCTGTCTCAATTTGTAGTACTCTATTCTCTGTAAGGAGATAATTTGAAAAAAAAATACAAAAAAGAAGAAGTGATACCACTGACAACAATTTACTTAAATTCACAAACCTTGAAATTGATGCATCTCCTATCAATCATAGTCAGAAGCCACAGTAAAACACATCCAACATTTGTATATCAAAACTGGGACTAAAAAAACCCTGTTTTGTTCAATTTAAACGTCTTTCAACATGTTGTCATTTTATACACTGATATTACTGGGGGATTTTTACTATGGGTTGGCCTTCTTCTGTCAAACATGCAAGACAGTAACCTTGCAAAATTAAAGTGCATGCCATTATAGCGCACAGATGTTTGTTCTCACTCAGTTACTGACAATGAAATACTTATTAAATAATAATAAGGTGATATTGACTTCTCTATTCTGTCGATATGAAGATCTGTTGATCTGTGAGGTTAATATTGATGAGGCAGAGTGAGGTAAACATATCATCAGGAGGGCAAATAAATTCCAATACTGGCATAAAAAATAACGCCCCCAACTCTGCACGTTTACAGAAGCTAATCCTATTTTGTATTGGTATATGAGCACCAATTCAGCCTATCAGCATGCACAAGCTACTGCTGAAGAAAATCCTTGATGTTACTTTTAGGAAACATATTCCAAAAATGTCTATCATAGGTATTTAGAACTAAACTCAGATGATGCCAAGCACTCAGGGTCTTTAGTCATTCTGCATGTTCTGTTGCAAATGGCACATTTCCTTTAAGTATTACTGTGAGGCTCCACGTGCAACCTCAATAAAGAGATTTCATTTTGAGTCAGAGAAATGAGAAAAATGCTTTTTTTTTTTTTAATAGGATGAGCTCTCTCTGTCAAAATATTATTTTTATTTGTTGTTCCATCAGAACGTCACTGGAAGTTCCCTCTCTTTACCCTCTGCCACAGAACACAATATTGTACACATTTTGAACAATACAAAGAGCCATTTAACTTGATGGGTCTGGCAGAAGAAGCTGCTTTCTTATTCATTATTATCTTTAGATTTTCCTTCATTCTGTTTAAGGGAAGCTTAGAGCTGCTCTTGATAGAAGAATATTCCGTCACTCAGGTAGGTCTCATACTTTGACAGCATTATTGCAGCATGTTATTTTTAATGTATGGTACTTAAACATGTACAGAGAATTCATGTAACTTGCTTCTGGGCTTTTGGATAGAAATTAAAATTATGTGACCTAATATGTAAGAAAATGAGAGGCCATATGTTTTTTGATAGTAGTGCCAAAAGAAGCACTTGTCAATTTTCCTCTTTTGGTTATTAATTAGGGCCTCAGTCCTGCCCTTCGATTTGCAGAAGTAAAACACAGGTGTGAAGCAACTCTGCCTGTCTCTTTGCCAGAGAAGACAACTCTGCCTTGTCAACAGTGTGACTGTTGACAGGGGGAGAGCTCAGTCACACGGAGCTTACTGTGAGGCAGCAACCTAAAATTCAAAACATTACTTTGTCTGCTCTTACCAGAGACCACAGCCTGGTTTCTGGGGCAGAAGAGCCACTTTCACAGCCTCCTCCCTCTTGCCTGTCTGTAGCAGAACTGCTGCACCTCAGCAGGGAAAGTTGGGCAAGGACTTGGCACCTTCTCTGTGTGGTGGTGACATCTCATTGGTAGGACAGTGTAGGAAAAACCACATTCTTGCTATTTGTGCTACTTCTCTTCTGAAAGTGCTAGGCTGGCCATCTGCTGCTCCTTCCAGGGATCACTTAGAGGTCTAATACCTTTTATTTTGTTGTTTGTAAAATGTGATGACTTATGTCTGAGAAAGGTAACAAAACCATTTCTTTTTTGACCTCATGCTTTCTTGTTCTTCAGAGCGCATGCCCAGCAGAACTCTGTTGCTGTGTTTTTTGCACCTGAGGCCATGATGCTGTTTGAAGACTCCTGTCTGCAAATTCCTGCATTCATCCAAATCTCTGTTAAAGGAAGTGGGATTCTGTGCACTTGTGTTTTGCCACACTGTCTGCTTTTGTCTGTTTTATAGATCTTTTTATCCTTACATATCTTGAGGAACTTTTTCCTACAATTATCTGAAGTACTTCCCAATATCTGTGTAATGATAGTCAGATGGCAGAGCATCTGGGAGCAGTGCTTTGGTTCATGGGTACCTTGTTTTCTACCATGTGGTTGGATGGTCTTAAAAAAAAATTCTTTCTAGTGCACATGTCAAGTAATTCTGATAATAAAATCACCAGAATAAGAAACTTTTCAATCTTTAATTCACACCAAGATTTTCTGAAAATTTGCTAACATTAAAAAAAAAAACCAAACATTTAGGCAATTTAGAGTCACAGTTTTTGGTAACCTCAGGACTCTGGGTCAGGGTTCCACATGTACAATATAAGAACTAGACTCGGGTCTTGTGCTGCAGAATATCTTTGCATGTATTTATCTGAAACAACCTTGGTTTTGCAGATCTTGTTATGCAAATCTGTTATCCTTTATGCAAAAGCATACAGGAAATAAGCTTAATACTTTTAGTAATAACTACATTTGAGAAATATTATTGTATAACACTATTTCAGTGCATTGCTTTGCAAGGGCAAGGTATATTCTCTGTAAAGCTCTCTTTAGTATTTCAAGCTCATTCTTCTCTGTGGTTTCAAGGCTAGAGATTCTCGTGTTTCTTACATGGCATTAAGGACATTGAAGGAAAGTCCTTCTGCTAGTGAATTAAGCTGAATAAGAGAAGAAATCCATAATGACTGGGGGCTCCCATCTCTAGTCATGTGCTTCACAGCACAGATTGCAAGAGAAGGAATAGCACACAGCAAACTGTGTAAAACAAGCACAGGTAATTCCAATGCTGTGAAAACACTCCTGCCTTGAGAGCAGTAGCAATGAAAAGGTTACAAGAAAGGGGTAATAAAAATATCAAAAGAAACCAAATTGAGATAGGTTTCTTTGCAAGTAGAGAAGCCACTTTCTAAGATGGTGGCCTTATATACAAGTACATTTGTCTTCCAGACCCACTGCTGTTGATTACAATTTTGATGCCACTGGAGGGGTTACAGTTTTGTTGAGTTTCTGGATCTCAATTGCACTGTCAAGGGGTCATTCTTTCTGGTAATAAGGTAGCAAGTGACCCCTGGGAGAGAAGGAAAACAATTGACTCTTGAAAGCAGAAACATATACTGAAGTCTAGAGTAGATTTCTGGCAGTGGCCCAGGTCTTTTCTCATAGCATTTGTCATTGTAGCAATGAAAAAATTGTGGGAGCTCTACAGGCGGCCAAAAAAGGAAAACAGAGCACAACAACAAAACAGCTAGATGTAGTTTATTTTGGAATTGTATTTTAGAGCAGGTTGTTTTTTGTTTGTCACAATGTTGGTTCACTTGTTAAAGATGTGGATCCCATTAGATAGAAATCTGTTGCTTATTTTAAAGCAAATGATTATCAAATGACGACACTTCAAAACATTTTTTGCTTTAATTTGAAGTGAAGTCATTTGAGTTTGAAACATATGCCTTTGCTGAATGTAGAATATTTTGTTGTCAAAACCAGACAACTTCATTTTGTGTCCACTGCTTGTAGCCATTGCTGATCTGGATGTCACTGACAATGTTAGTCTTGGTAATAAGTCTTTACAGAGGCTGCTTTATTTATTTATTTATTTATTTATTTATTTATTTATTTATTTATTTATTTATTATTATTGATATTGTTACTGTTGTTATTGTTACTGTTGTTGTTATTATCGAGTCAAATGGTCTCACCATATAATTCTACTTAACCAAAAAATGCAATATTGCCTTTGATTGGCCCTCAAAATATTATTCCACTTTGTATAACTGGATAAAGCTCACTTCCAATAAATAATTTAAGATGAGGTCTGCATGCAAGGGTTTTCCACATCTTTCTGAAAACTGGCTTCACTATTTCACAGGCAATTTTACTGTGTTGTTTTACTTTGTTGTGGTAGAAGCATACAAAAAGTGTGCATGCATACATGAAGTACACGTGCCCCAACACAAACACAACTGACACATATGATTTATATTATACTTGCAAGACTTTAACGTGGAGTTCAAATTTACTACAAGCCCCAGGATTGCAGCTGATATACATGGATTAATCCCATCATTTAACTGAAGTACATAGGGTGGGGCTGTAGAAGCTTCAGTCTTCCTCTGTTGTCACTGGAGAAAGGCAGGCACACCCACAGACTCTACTCTTAGGGTGCTTGCCTTTCTTCATTGGCTGTAGAGCAAGTCTAGAGCAAAACTACTAATTTTGAACAAATGACTGATATGGATTGCAAAGAATCACTGC
This sequence comes from Leptocoma aspasia, assembly GCA_013399835.1. NCBI lineage: Eukaryota > Metazoa > Chordata > Aves > Passeriformes > Nectariniidae > Leptocoma > Leptocoma aspasia. Next base: position 390,930 of record VXAX01002560.1, read on the forward strand.
TGACACATGCAAAGGGACGTGTCTTCCGCTGTCATCTGTATATTCTGGGCTGAGAAAGATCTTTCAATTTAGAATCTAAAATACCTCATATAGATAATCATTTGAAGACTTACACAGAAAGAAACTGAACAAAGCTTGTTATTGATATTTTTTTCATTTTAGTTGTCTAAAAGTCAGGCATCTAGTCTGTACTGGTCACCTTCTTTTACTCTGCAGTCCACTTATTTAACTCATTTGTCTTAGAATTAGATTAAATATGCTGAGGAGGAGGAGGATCCTGAGACAAATGTATGGTAGGTGAGATATGATGGTAAGGTGACTTAATTACAGAACAAATTTAGATGCCTAAATTAGAAGAGGTGATCTTTGGATTAGGATTTTAAGTACTTAGGGACACCTTTTGAGAAAGCTAAAGTAAAGAAAAATGAAATGAAATTTTTGCTAAGGGATTTGTGTCACAACATGCAGAGAAGGAGGTATTTGCATATCTAGAGTAAAAAAAGAAATAGTTGTATTATTGCCTGGTAAAATCCTAACAACCCCCTGCCTTGTTGCATTAGGAAAAATGGGAAGAACAAAGAACATCTTGAAGAAGCCCTAATCTCACACCACACAGAGTACTATGCCACAGACTGGAAGAGAGAAAGGTGTTACTTGCTGAGCAGGACGAAAGAGGCTGGCTGCAAAAATGACTTTTCTTCATGACCCTATCTGGGCACAGGAAAATTAGTTATAGACAGTTTCACCTTAACTTCTCTGTTTCTCCCTCCTCATGTTCCCTGCCAGGAAATAGCAATAGGTTTGTATATATACATTTCAATATCCAAGAGAGTGGCAGATTTATCTTGTTTATCTCTCAGCACAGCTCTTGGAAAATCATTTTCATACAACTATGTTGTCTCATGTTTTATTCCATCACAAAAGCAAATTTTAAAAAGCTCTAGTGTGATTAAAATGATTAATCTACATTCATTCTGAAGACCTTTCTTCTACTATTTTTTTAGCTAAGATTAATTGTGATGTCTGATGTTACAATTCTTGTAAGGGTGAACTTTTGTCCCAAGCAGATTATTTTAACTGGAGTTTGTACATATTTATAATTACATTTATAATTTAGGATTCTAGAATGCACTATTTGCTTAAAGAACAGGAATGTTACTTTCAGGTCTTTTCATTTAGAGCATCTGTTATTGGAGGAGCTGCAGGTTTATTTACTCATTAAGTAAAATTCTCAACAGGTAATGTTAAAAACAGTACCTTGCTGTCCAGAATAACAGTAGCAGAAAACAAAAATCAAATGCTAATGTTAGCCATAAGATAAACTAACTGGTGACATGCTCTATTGTGTGCTGAAGCTCTGTCAGCTTGTCAGGAGGAATTAGTTCTCAGGCAAGGTATTTATAGCAACATAAGACTGGAAGGCATCACCAGGGTCACGGAATCATTGTAATAGAAGAGAATTTGTTAAATAACATTCCCTCATGATCCTATGAAAATTTTCCCCTTAGCTTCTCTGAAACTCCCTGCTGGTCCATTTTTACTGCAAAGCTGGCATTCAGCTTTTCCTGACCACAGGATCAAGATTTACTGGCCAGACACTGAAGCAATTTAATACCTCTAGGTGCATTGGTTCACCCTGACCTACATCCTGGTTCTAGTGTGTAACTGTCAGAGCAAAGAAGGGTGAGCACTCATTGTCCTTTCTGAAAATCAAGAAATGTACCAGAAAGAATAAAAATTCTTCCTGGATATTGTAGCTGCAAGAAATGCCTTGCAGTAGGACAAATAAAGTATAACTACAGCACAGATACACATTCAATGGACATAGTTTAGGAACTGAGAGCAAAGGCTGCTCTTCTGTGCTTATCTTCTATAATGAAGCTTTCAAGATTTTGAAGCAGCTGGTGTCCAGATAATTTAGAGATTTGCAGGCAGAATTGCACACAGAAGTGAGGAGAAATCTATTGCAAAGGCCTGAAGTCTGTGGTGATTCATCCCCCTCACAAGGTAGACAGCTGTTTTCAGCAGGATCTGCAGCTTTTGGGTGGACTTACTGGGCCAGTATCCTTCCTCCTGCAAAGCTATTAAAGTGAGGGGAATTACATATGGGATGAACTTGGCTCTTTAGGTGTGGGAAAAACCATTTCCAGTACTGACATATGGATATTAGCACTTCTTTATGCAGGGCTTACAGACAGCCTTTAGGAATGTTTACAAGGTGGGAAGGACAATGAAAAAACATGTAAAATCATTTCATCCTGATTCATCTTTGGAAGGAACTGTGCATGTGGATCACTCTCTTTCCAGCTGGCTGTGCCTGTCAGAACCTTTTTCCCAAATCTCAACCTCATAGCCCTCCTACACCGAGGAATTTGGGCTCTGTCCAAGAGAGGTCTGGGAAGAACGTATATATTTCCTCTGCACTCCCACAGGCTTCTTATTCTTGGGGACTAAGGATAACACTGCTGAAAAGTCCATGTGAACCAAGAGCTGTTATGAAATAGGACTGAGCCAAATCCTCCTGTCATCCATCTACACATATAGACTGTGGGCATTGCCCTGAGTCTCAGAACCAGAGCCCTCAGTCCTATCCTGGCAATCAGAGGATGGAAACTGCACCCCACCTGCAGCAGAACTTTAGGAAGACCAAGCAATTTGCTCTTATTAGCCGTGGTGTCTCTATCCAGAGTGATAATACATCTCCTGAGTCCATTTAAATGAAAATAATAAACGGAACCAAGCAATGTATATATATATACATATATATATATGTATACCCAGTGGGCTAGCTGTGTTTCAAGGCTGCAGGATCTGAAGTACAAGTGGAGTTACACAGCTGGCCAAACCAGTACCTTCCTTTCATAGATGCCACAGCATCAACAATCCATCCCTTGGACAATGACCACTAGAGGAGCCGACCACACCATAACCCTGGTCCCTGGGTACACCTGTTTAACATTTATTTGCTTTCTCCATCATGGGGTCTCTGCATTCCAGAAGGCTGCTGTAGTGGCAAGGGGGTGTAATCTAAACTTATTTTACACTGCCTACCTTTGTAAGTGGGGAGCTTTAGCCATTTCTGTAATACAATACCATATATCCAGGAATAGAGTGTGGGAAACTCTTAACTGTTAACGATACAAAGGCACAGTGTCAGTCCTCAGTCAAAAGTGAGTTTAGCTTTGACAAGGAGGTGCAAACCATTTCACTTCATGTCACAGCAGAATTTGGCCAGACACTCTCAAAATTTTTTCCCAATTAGTGTATGAGACACAGAAAGCATTTGGATATATGGGAACAATTGCAAACTGCTGTTCACTTCAGCATTCATATCTTTCTGTTGCTGCTTGATTTAATGATTTTCTGCTAATGCATCTTCAGATACACATTTGGGTATGATGGGTAACTGTTTGGCTTGAATCTTGAAAATCAAATATCAAGATGAAACTGGCATGAAAGTGCTTAATTTAATTGTCTGCATGCTAAATGTATTGCAGGAAAGGGGTGACAAGATATTTATGAAACAGCACCAAGGAGCTGTTGATCTGAGTGGTCATCTGTGAGTTAGGGCTCAGAGGATTTATGTCTCATTTGGCCACTGAAACATGAATAAACTTGGCTACATCATTAGCCATTTTTACACAAATCCTCCCCTAAATAACACTAATCATTAGAGTCCTTACATGGTTCCTTCCTGAAAATTCATTAATGTTCAATAAGACAGTGAAACAAAATGTATTAGATATGTGAAAACAGGATTCTGAAGGAAACTTTTAAAAAATAGTAAACTCCTGATTTTCAAACACTATTTTGATTCTGAAAAGAACTCCAAGGCCATCTCAGGTAAGAGCACACCTCATGTTTATTTACATTTATATACAGGAACCTACATAAAGATAAGGGCATAGGAAGTAACAGCTGTAAGTATGGTTATTCTAACCACCCCTGTTAAAAGTGAGAGAGATAAGAAAGGATAGAATGGTGTTGGACAGTGCAAAAATGCTAACTAATGACTTCTACTTCCTTCCAAAACAACTCACCAGTGTAAAATTTCCCCGTTACAATTCAGCCAAGGTCACTGAGACCCTCTGTGGTGTGCTGTGATGTGCTCGTACAAGTCAACAGTGTTTGAGGCAGAATTACTTTGTGTGTAAAATATGTAAAAAAACAAACGCAAGTCACAGATTTGGGGAGTGCCTGTGGACCACAGCCATAAACGAAAAATGCTTCACTGCCTTTAAGCTGGTAGGACATGGAGCTTATTCAGATAATTCCTTATTTATTTTCTTTGTCCCTGCTTCCCTATACTCCTTATGCTCTTTCCCGCTTCTGTCTTGGTGTAGGCCTCTTCCTGGAAACAGTGGCTTTCGGGAGACATTAAAAATTCTGAGGATAAACTTCATTAATCTAATTTTAATTAAGAATAAGCAAACCCTTGAGATGCATACTGTGTAAGTAGTAGCAAAAATGTAACATACACTTTACACTAAAAGCAACAGAGGCTGGAACCCAGAAGAGAAACACATCTTGCAGATGACAACAATGGAACCTTAGAATTTCCTTCTGAACATATTAAAACATTTTCATAACCCTTTGTTCTAGCTTCATAGTCTCAAATCCTGTGGCTCCTTTTCTCAGAGATATTTGAGATCTACTTTCAAGCAGCATGTAGGGACTATGGAATTTTGTTCAGTTTGATATGAAGAACCTGTATGGCAACTCTTCTTTTCTATTGTTGCTTTTCTTACCTCCAGATGTTCAACTGCCTGTGAGAGTACTCAAGGAAACATAGTTATGCTCTGTTCCAATATTGAATCTGTTTAATTGAAAAAATATCATGTGATGTGTACAGTAAGGGAATTTAAAATTGACTCCCTAGCATATCCATGTTTAAATACAATGGCTTTTCTTTCTAATAGGATGTAATATTGTGCCTGTAAATGATCCTTACTAAAAAAATAGTGAACTTAATGTGCATATCAGTGTATTGCAGGGAGCCAAGCATATATCACAGAGTGTACCACATAACAGAGAGGACAGCAGGCTGCACTGTCACCCACCTGAAGCCCAACCCCAGCCATTTTGTTCCTTCAGAAATGGTTTAATTCTCATGCTCATGGAGACATGCACTAGCCAGAGCAACCTGATCTTACAAAGTGACTTGTCATGCCTGATGGATGCTGAGGACTAGCTGGAGTTGCATGGCAGTAAAAGCTCCTCTGTGCTAAGCACACCTCTGCACAGATAGACACAGTGCAAGCTTATTGCAAAGATTATGGGGCTGCTGCCACTGCCTTTGTTGTTCTGCTTATGTAGCACAGAACTATGCTGATAAATACTCAGATAGGACAGATATAAATTTGATGGATGAAGTACTGTATTCTTTAATAATCTAGATTGAAATGTTAAATTTTGTTCCGCATTTATCATGCTCTTCTAGTGTGTATTGGCAATAGGCTCACTCATTGTTCTAAATGGCTGTAAACTGCTGTCAGGTTCACAGCACCCAGGGCCTTTGTGTGTTGGTTTTATTGAAAGCAGGTCTACTGCCGGCTGCTTTTTAACCTGGAAGATTTAAGAAAAGAGAAGAATCTATTCCTTTTAGCTCAGGAGGTTCCTAAACTGCAGAAAGCATTAGCAGTTGTAGGGAAAGAATTTTATATACGTGTGTTGTACAGTAAGCTTCTGTTTCTATGCTTTTCCCCCAAATATACTCCATTAACCACTCAGAGAGAGGCTGAACTAAATAGCTCTTTGCTCTGTCTGAAGAGGCCTTTATTTATGGACTCCCTTTACTCTTAGTTATTGCAGCAACCCTTGGGCTTGATTCCATAAAACACTAGCTCAGGGCAACCTCCCCCCAGTAATATCAGGGCAGCAATTAAGCAATTAACACATGAGTGTTTGCAGCTCTCAGCAGAGGGTTGATACCATGCAGACCTTGGTTCTTATGGAGAAAGGCTTTTACAAGGAAATATCATTCCTCCCTGCAGCAGCAGTAAATAGCTGGAAGTGCAGCAGGCAATTGGCTTTAAAGGTCAACAGAAAATCCCACCCAGGCTTCCAGCTGCCAGGCAGCTTTCAGTGAACCTCAGCTCTAAGGTGAGCACAGCCTGCCTGAGTGGGGTGGCCAACAGCCACCACTTGTGTCCTGGGATTTGGCTGGGGGAATGCACGTCCTTAGGTGTGAGACCCCTCGTTTGCTCTTACTTCTACAGAGACATTTCAAATGGTGTCCCTGGCTGGTGTTTGGGTAAACCATTTGGAGAGCCTGTTGCAGTAGTAAGCTAGAAAATTTATCTGGGCTAGTCTAAAGGAAGCCTCTTTTACTGCATGGAAACAGAAACTCATGATATCACACTCTGAGTATTCTCCAAACCAGAAAAATAAAGGAAATATCTTTGTAGGACAAATTAAAAGGGTTTTTCTATTTCTTACTTGGCTTAGAGTGTGCATTTATATGCTGAAAATGAGCTTGTTTTGCTGTTGCTAACTAGCTCCTTATATCTTTAGATAGAAATACCCTTTTGAAAAGACTTGAAGCATATTACTGTGTTTCACTGATGCCTTCATCTCTTTGTTTTTCCTAAAGTTTGTGGAGACAATAAATTGGGAATCGGTCCATTGCTTGTGATTTGCAGCTCTAATAAAGCCTGGTGGGTACACAGCTTTCTTCTGTGGCCATGATTATTTGGTGACTGCTTCTGGCTTATAATTGTTAATGAACATTTTAAAGTACACCAATGACACTTCGCTTTCTAAAGAACAATTTGTATTCTTGAATGATCAACAAATTCTTTTCTTTAAATAAAAATCTAGTACAAGTTTGTCAGAAGACATAAAACCTTATATTTGTACTAATAAAGTACTGCATCTAGCAGTGTTTCTGGTTTAGCTAATATTAAGGATTAACTAATCTATCTGCTGTGCTTTTCTTGCAGCATAGTAATAGTCTCAAAATAATAATTATAACATCATTTGTTTACTAAAGTATGGGTATAACGTTTGCAGGATTTGTAAATCCATTATTCCTTTTGTTTCCTTTCCCAGAAGAGTATTGGAATACAGGAGAAATTGAATTAAAAGATGTTAATTGAAACTATGCTTAATTTATTTCAGCAGTGTGGTGTATGCTAAATATAATTCTTTAGTGAGAACTGAATTTTATATTTTATATTTTTGAAATTAATAAATGTATATATGGTGTATTTCTAATTCTTGGGGTTACATGGGAAATACCTGCTCACTCATTTTGAAAATAAGAGGGACATAAAATGAAAAAAAAAAAAAGGTTGGAGACAATGGAAGACTTCCAGTAACTCAGCTTTGGAACGGATCTAGTGCTCTGGCTGGAGATGAAATATGTTCTCACTTCCAGCACTGGGAGCCTCATTTTTTGTGGCTTTCTATAATGCCAGTACTTAAATTAAATATTATTCTTTGAGATCTAGTGAAAGCAAGGTTGTTGGTTTTGGCTGCCAGCTCCCACACTACGGTCCCTCTTTGCCATTAACACTGACTTGTCCTTCTTCACGTTGAATCCTGTGCACTGCTCTTACTTTGATGCTGCAGCTCAGTTTTGTGGAATGCTTTTTGAAAAGAAGTTTTTCAATATGTAAGTTTACAGTCCCAAAGAGTATTCAGATGCTCTGTTCTATTATTGCATGCATTTAATTTTTGGTTTCTGGTTGGGTCCAAGTAAAACATCCATACATTTCTCTGGCAAAATGAACTCAGAATTCCCGAGTAGTGTCTGGATGTGTCTGTTTATTGTCCGAGTTTATTTGGGTCTTCCATAAAGATAGCAAAACTGTGTTTTCTTCTGAAGTCCCATCATTTGTCTTCTTTTCTTTTCTTTTCTTTTCTTTTCTTTTCTTTTCTTTTCTTTTCTTTTCTTTTTTTCATTTATTTTCTTTTCTTTTCTTTTTTTTCATTTCGTTTCGTTTTTGTCTTTTAAATTATTTCTTCACTCTCTGCAGAATGATTCTAAAGATAACTGATCACCCATGCACTCAGGCAGTTGTTTTTTTTGGAAGGTTATCAGTTCCCATGAGTGGAAAATTTGTTCTGGATTCTAGAATTTTAAGGAATACCTGGATATTATATGGTTTTAGTTAGTTTGAGTAACTGATGTCTTGGACTGTTCTTGCCTTTGTTGTCATGCCTGTAGCCACGAGGTTTCAACAGCATGTGACTGTGGTCTGTCTGCCCCATTTGTGTGCTTGTCACAAAGCAACTGGACAAACTTGCCATCCTCAGGTGAACTGAAAAAACGTATTTACAGTAGGCAGGAACTTGTTTTGCTCCCATGTGTCTTTTTTTTTTTTTTAGTTGTTAAAGCACTCAGATAAGGCTTAATATTTTTCAAAGGACATGCTGAGCACTTATGAAAACATGACCATCTAACTTTCTCAAGTTAGGCAACTAAAACCTGAAGTCTCTAGACATCCCTCTGTCTTACTGTTGAAAATCCAGTCATTGGTTTTAAATTGCTCCTGTGCTTAATTTTTAGGGATAGCTACAAATGTCCTAAATATGGGCCATCACAAAAGATTCTGGAAACAGATCTCTTACAATGACTTACTGGGAGGTTGGAATGCTTGCATCTAAAAATGAGGCTGCTCAGTTAAGCTTCTCAGGTGGATAGATGAATTGCTTCAGGCACTTGTAAAGCTTTCCCTAGAGCATAAAAATGACCTGTACCAGGTAGCTGAAGGTGTCACGGCTTCAGAATTTTGTACTGCTCAGTCTGCAAACTGGTGGGGTGGTTGGTTCATTTTAATGTCTGGTGCAACTGATGTGGTGGTATGAACAGGATGGATGTTTCCTTATCCAGTGCTCAGGTGTCATCCTTGACTATTGCTGCTGGTGGGGATAATTGTGTGCAAAGGAGCAAATGAAGGAAGGGCGTCCTGCTTGCCACACTGACCAGTTGCATTTCGGGGAGCACCCACAATATAGGCTTTCATCCCTTTCTTAACTTAATTCAGAGGTCATTGGAGGGCTTTGGCTTGTAAATAACTGCTCTGGAGACTGTTATTGACTCTCCCTGAGTCAGTGGCATGGAAGTCAATACCTGGCCACTTGTGTTACTGCACCAGGATCTTTTGTTGATGCTTATGTAACTCGTACTCCTACAGCAATGCACAGTGGCACTTTCAAGTATTAAAAACACCAAAGCAGTATGTTTATATGGGAAATGGTGTTACGGAAAAGAAAAGCTGTGGATAATTGTGAACTCTTCTACAAGAAAGCAAGTAAAATTAATGACCAGACAACTGAGAGCTCTCTGATTGTCATAACTATAACTTTTATTTATAGGAACGTAACTAAACTTACTGAAATTGCCATAAAATATACTAAACTCACTTTGCTGCTGGGTAGTTCTTTTTTTTAACTACCTCCTCTCAGTTGCAACAGTTACTTGCTACCTGCTATATGTATTGTCTACGAGACCTTTTGTTTCAAGATGCATTTTAGAAGCTTAGGCATCAAAATGTCATCAATGGCCCTGATTGACTGAAAGAAAAAAATTTCATAAGGTGTTGATGTTGCATATGCATGTCTTTTTTGTTACTCAAAAATTTTTTGTGAGCTTGTTTTTATAATTAACTTGCTCTGAAAATCCAGGTTGTTTCTGAAATTATATTTTGAGGACAGTTGAGAGAACTGATTAAAGCTTGTTTGGTTTCCATGGGAGCTTAATCTGGGTCAACTGATAATTATAAAGTGAAATAAAAATTAAAGCAATGAGAATGAAACCTATATAGGGCAACTTGGGAAAAGCCCAATCCCAATCAAATACTGGGGAGGGTTGCTCTACACCATGGAAGGAAAAACTGCTCAGAACTTCCAGCAGCACAAGTTTTGTGGAAACCAAGAGCAACATCCTACAGAGTTTACTGCCAGGTAACCTGTCAGCCAACTAAACAGACACAAATGTGTATTCTGGACACCTCTTCTGCCTGTTCTTTTACTATCCCATGTACAAGAAAGGAGTAAGGAATGGATACTCATACATATTTTCTTTTTTTCTTTCTGCTTGCTTGCCTTACTTACCCCACAGCATGGAAAATCATTAGTGGGGAAGATGGTGGTGTGTTCATGCAGGAAGAGCTTTAGGAGGAGGGGAATTAAGAGGCTTACTGTTCACCATTGCAAACAGGGACACTGCTTGTGCACCGTGCAACTGGGTATTTCTTGCATCTGTAGGGATGAGGAAGAGTTACACTGCTGAACTTCTGAACTCCTTAGGGGAGAACTTGTCTGCAGGGATTAATGATGGTTTTAAACTGTAGTAAGAATTAAAATTGGTAGGCTTCATTTGCATTATATATATATACATATATTTTAAATTTAAAAAGTGACAAAAAGAAATTCAAAGAACAAAAACCAATCACCAAAAAGGACACTGGGCAAACATGGAAAGTAAGCATCTATGTGTTTTGCCCCTTTCTGCCCCCTCAGAGAGTACTCCCAGTGGCATGTGCCAAGGCATTTTCAAAGCTAGGCTTTAGAGTTTTTCTGAACTCTATTGTACATTAGTCTCTGCATCTATAAATTGACTCTAGGGTCATTTAGGGGATAACTTAGCTTTAAATACAGGGCTGCACTAATATGTCTGTTGGCCCTCACTCATCCATTTGAATTGGCTGAAGTCCAGCTGGAATAGAGGAGAGTTGTTTAAGACACCCATTCTTCATGATGTTACATTATCATATCTTGTCTTGCACTCCCCGAAGAAAAGGCTAGAGTGGGATTGGTGTAATGGAGCAGACCTCTCCCAGTGGTGGGGAAGTGGCCTTATATGAGGATATAGGGCAGTGTGGGGCAGAGTATGGCCCAAACTCTGGCCCAAGGAAAACACAGATGCAAAGGAAATTGTAATTTTTATGAAGGCTGCTCAGTGACACATAACACTTATAGTCAAACTGCTATGCCAGTTTATTTTTATGAGTCATTTAGTGGAAACATATACTTATCTCCAGTTTAAAGATACAAAAGAGAAAGTAATTTGCTAACAACGGTTTTGGGTTATTTGCAGGGACAAAGATAAGAAATAAAGAGCAATTGTATTTTGACCCATAAATAACTCCAACTTTCAGATGTCTCTTGTACTCTCTGCATCTGAAAAGGAATTTCCTTACAGCCAGAAGAATGATTATTTTTTTTGTAATCTGTCTGTAAGATGAACAGGACACCTACTTTTATCAGTTTTTACAGTGAGAAAAAAATTTTCAGAATGTTTGCCAGCTAAGTTATCTTGTGTGGCAGAGCCTAACCCTGCAAAGATTTTAGTTTGAATGTTTCAGGGCTTTTAAACATACATATAGACAAAATATGTACATTTGCTCATTCCTTTATTTAAACAAAGGGAAAAATTGTTTTCATGAAGGCTCTGGGCTTGACTTTTTTTTTTTTTTAATTGTAGATTCCAGTGGTTCAGGCATCTGTATAACAGGCTTGTCTTGCTATACTGCAGAGAAACCTTCCTCTTTGACCTACTGGGTGTTTCTTTTCTGAGGGAGGAAAGGAATTCTTTCCATGTTAGAGGAGTTCAGTCTCCTCCTGTCACTGATTGCCTCTGTTGCTTAGTTGAGCCCAATTATATGCAATGGCTTTTCAAGGGTTCAGCTGTGAAGAAGGCATGTGTGCAAATGATATCAATAAAATAACAGGATTTGCATACACAGGAGCAGAACACATGCTACTGCTTTGAAGATTTACTGTATAAGGTACACTTAATGTTTGGTAGGACAGCTGTTGACACTGCCACTTTTATATTGCTCCTGTTTAGTTCTCCTGGCTGCCATAGGCAGAGGCAAAAGAAAAAGGCAGTGCTAGCTGTTCATGCAGGAGTAATAACAGCTCTTAACAGAAGAAGAGTAATTACCTTTGTCTGGTTTCTTCCTGCTCGAAAATCTAATGAAATAGAGACCATTGGCTAGATAGCTGATGCATACAGAAATCCTCTTCCTTTTACTAAATCTGTGGCTTGTTATGTAAGACACCCTTTGCTCACAAGCTGAACTCACATCTTAATTTTGAAAAAAAATCCATTACCAATGGGTAGATTTCCTGAGCACATTTGACAGCTTTCAAGCTAGTGGTATTTGGCAAGGCCTTTTAAAGTTACAGGAGATTTATAGCTAAAGAGATTCCATAGCAGTGGGTTCAGATCCGACCCCTCTGTCCCAGCTTCTGCTCTGGGTAACAGTGACAGGAGCTGTCTGTATACCAGAAGGAACAGTTTAAGAGGAGTGGCTGCATTTGGCAATGGAAGCCCCCGTTAGCAGCCGGAAGCATCGGTGCTGAAAAGCAATCGCTGGTGTCAAGAACCTTCCTAGCTAAGCACTGCAGCTGGTGGCAATAAATAGCATTCTAATAAAGGAGGATGTTCAAGCCGTGACATAAGCGAATACTGTTTCAACCACAAAAAGTAATTTACGGTGCTGCATATGTCTGAAATGGATTTTTGCCGATACATTTTAAAATAAAAATGCTAAGATTTCAATGGAGGGAAAGATCTGCATTTTAAATCAAAATGAAATTGAAAGATCAATAAAAAGTGTACTGCTTTTTTAAGTACGCAATGATACATAACATCTTAAGGATGTGCACTGTCACAAGGCACAATTACCTCCATTCCTAAAAATGAAAGATGCTGTTTTCTGACTGTGAATGTTCTCTGTATTGCATCAAACCTAATAACTTCCCATGTCAGTGATAATCCTCCCAAACATTTAGACAGAACCATCATCATCTTCTCATAAGAATGCCAAAATGATCACACAGAAAGTAGCAAATAACAATATGTTCGTATTGCATAAACATAATCCCTGAAAAAAAATCAGCTCCAGCCTGCTCAATGAGCAAAAGGAGTGGTAGCAAAGTCATTGGACTCATTGGGCCCCTTACTGTTGAGTCCACTACAGCAAACAAGTTTTGACACAACCAGTGGTTTATTCGAACATATGCTTCTGCTCTTTGGAATGCATTCCATTTGTGCCACATGTGACTGCTCTTACATAATTACTGTGAAACATGCAATGTTACATATTGTATCATATCCCACGGGGATGAGCTGTGTGGATGTGGTACCAGGAAAAACTGTCCTTTAAATTTATTACTGGTGGCTAGTTTGGGATGCTTTTGGGGTGCATGGAAGAAAGGGTAGTTTTGTTTTTAGGTGAGCATAGGCTGTCAGCCTAAATGAGTGGATAGATTGTTTTGAAAGGCATTTTATACAGCAGTTTGTTTTGAATCACAAGGGTTGTGTGTGCAAGCACATAAAATGAGAAACTGGTTAAATGTTACTGTCAAAATGCTTTGTATTGGAATGTGAAGCATAGTGTACACATTGGAAATTGCTTGAGAAAACATATCTTTTGTATTTTTCTTTTGCATGTGTTTATTAATTCTCTAGTTTCATTTTAGGAAGAAACAGGCCTGTCTGTTTTAAGAGATGGCTGATACCCATTTATCAGCCATACAGCTCTGTACTCAAGCTGATTCCCACCCCAGCCCCTTCTCCCTCCCCCTGTAAATGGTTTCTGCTGTCATTTAGGAGTTAAAGAGCCAGATTCTCAGCTGGTGCACATCAGCACTGCTATCCTGAAATAAATAGGCATAACTTCACTGGAGTCACTGAAACCTAATCTCAGACTCGTGGGTTTTACTGTCCTTGAGTACAGTGTTTTAAGGCTTATGATACACACTTCTGTGATACTTTGTTATGGTATAAACAAACACTACGCTTCTGATTTGAATTATAATCTCATTCACCCAGAAACCAATAGAGCTTTGCTTATTTATCCCAGCTGAGAAGATAGCCCAAAGGCTTTTCATGTTGTATGATAAAGTCATGGGCTGTGATTCCAACAGCACCCCCTGAGCCCCCCGTATCAACAAGGAGGCAACCCCACTACTGCTGGTGCAATTACTTAGATGTGAAACAGTTGTTCAGAGAATTCTGGATTCAAATCAGTGCCACAATGTTTATTCTGTAGTGAAGTGATGTGTCTGCTAAGGCTTTAGTCAGTTCAGACAGAAAGCAAGAGTCTGAAGTCAGGTACTGGTGTGAAGAGTTGGGCAGAAATTTGGGAGTAATTAAAGGATGGAACACCTACCCAAAATGTTGAATTGAACATTTCCTGTAAACTGTGTGTGGAGCCACAACACACTTTTATTCTGAGTAACATTTAAACTTGGGATGGAATCCAGCTGCAAACCCTGGATCTAGATCTGAATTCCCACAAGTTTAAGGCTGCTGTGATCAGTGGAGTTTATTTGGTTCCATACCTAAGTGCAGAGATTTTAAGGTAACTCCAATCAGATGTTCTTGGGATCTACTGGGATAATAGTGCAATAAAAGCTGAAATTAAATATATCTGGTTTTGTGTAGGGATTTTATTAGTATTCCAGTTTAAGGTTAAAATAGTGCACTTGTGCAGTCAGCCTACGTTAATAAATTAAAATAGAGGAGTCTGTAAATTACTTAAAATCATGGTTTACACATTTTTCCAAAGCTGTAGAAGTACAGAAAGTTCATCTGAATTCTCAAGGCAGTGCATGTGGTGAACATTAGTTTTCGTTTATTTTTAGGTTGACTAAAGCTTTCTTTTTCTTCACAAATACAGTACTGGTAACTGAAGATATCTTGCACATGTGTACAACATCAGGGATAGCAACACCAATGATATAAGGACCTTCCTTAGGGGCAGGGTATAGTAGCAAGGAAACATAACTGTGTGTATTCAGATCTCCACAGTAGTATGTTCTTTCCAAACTGAAAATCATCAAATGAAGGAACATGGCCTGGCAAGAATTGAGAACTGGAGAAAGAAAAGAACACAGTACTTACTTAAATTCAAAACAAAAAACAAAGAACCCATACGTTTAGCCCATAATATGTCATTCAGTATGATGTCTTGATCAAAATCAGCTATAGGAATGTGAGAGATATCAGTTGTCGCAATTTTTGTCAACAAGAAACAAAAATAATCAACGATACCCTTGTTCTCCATTGTTACCCATTTTCTTCAGTTCAGCCAGGTTGGTGATTATCTAAGGAGTGCCTGCGGTGATAATTCTGATAGAAACTCCAGCTCATGTTTTTTGGCTGGTAAGAAGGCATTGATAAGAAAATGCCAGGTAAAGGAAAGAAAGCTGAGAGGAAAATGAAGGCTGCCTAGAGGGCTGAGGTTTGTGAGTGCTGCATTCCTCTGGCACAGCAGGAACACCCTGCTGAATGCTGTGGGTTGGCCTCACATTGCCTGATTAAGCATGGGAAGCTATCTCCTGCCTGGACAAGGTCTTTGGTGCTTTGGAAAGCATCTTTACTCAGTGCAGAGAAGTGGGGAAACGAAACAAAACTAGAGTGAGAGCCCACGTGTGAACATAATCCAGGACTCTCATAATACTTTCAAAGTGAACAGAATGGCTGTGGCTTCTGTGAGCTCTGACTTTTAGGCAGCATTTCAGCTGGGGGTGGGTGGTTGCTGAAGGAGGCTTGCCAATTCAGCTGTCTAAAACAGCTAATTGCAGTTAACCTGGTATAATGCTCTTACTGAACTGGCTGTGCTGTTCTGGCTTTTATTAAATCAGTTATTTTCAGAACTTTAAAGTACAGAGGTCAGACTAGAGGTGACCTCTGACCAAACAAGGGTGTCTCTAAGCAGCTGAAGAACTCACTTTTGAGGAGCTGATTTAGCCCAAGATGGTGTTTTTGTCCCACTAGAACCCAAACACCTGCTACATAGGGCCGCACAATTCCAATCCGATACTTCCCTGTGATCTAATCTTCCTTTGATCATCAGTTTTTTAAGACTTGAAGCCCATTTCTTTTTCTCTGCTCCCTTCTTCTAACTTAAATATTTGCAGATGACATTGCTTTGCAACATAAAAGCCTGTCACTTGGAGCACTTGGCTTTTCCCATTTCCCCCATTCTTGTGATCTGCTCTGTAGCTGCACTGGCTTTTGTGGTGTTAGACCTGCTTATAGTTGTGTAATGGAACAAATGGGATCCACACAGTTTTAGAGCCTTTAAATGATCTGTGCATAATATGCACAGATGCAGCAATGACTGAAGTGGCTTCCTCTTCACCTTCCCCAATCAAGTTCAAAAATGACAGCATTAATAGAACAAAAATCAAGAAAGAAAAAAGCCACATGAAGCACTCTGGCACTCATTTTGGTTTTCTGCTCTCTTCAAGTTAAAGAAAAGGCAATGACTCTTTTAAATGTGTGTTCCAGGTGTAGCAGCGCTCAATCTTTTTCTGTGTGTCCTGCTTAAGGGAAGAATGACAGCTGATGAATACATCTTTCTAAAGAGATCTGAAGTGACCATATTTACTGAACTGGATCTTTTGAAGACTGATATAGTGGGGCTTCATTTTGCTTAGCATTTTTTAATGAAATTAAACTATGAATCACTTCTGTTATGTCCTTTTTTTCCTGTCCCTTCAAGTGATTTTCTGTTTCTTATTTGCAATTTAGTAGGATGGAATAGGGATCTTGAGCTTGTTGGACAGAAGACTGTACCTTCAGTAACCCAAACTTCAGAGGTCTCGCCAATCTTGCATCAAATATGAGACTTGCAGAAAGAGCATTAAAAAATATTTAAACTAAGTGATTCATTTCTTACCATCTGGAAAACCACAATCAGCAACAAAAGCAACTCAAAAATTCAAATACCATTAATAAGCTTAGTGCTTCAATACAGAATACTGCTTGTAAGAATAGTCCTGACCACCCTTTCTAACACATCAGAAGAGACAATCCTAACATAACAGGAAATCTCTGTTTTATGATTGATGTCCGAGATTTAAACTATTGGTTTTGCTGTTTTGACAATGGAAAAATTAACAAATGAGAGAGATTTGCCTGCAGTGATGAACTATATTATATAGAAACATTAATAAAGATAAAACATTTGGAAATTCTTTAAGAAAAATAACATTTTTGCTCTTTTCTCAAGGAAAAAAACAAAGCCAGAAACATGACAGATTTCATCAAGAGAGCTGTTCACAGATTAAAAGCAGGTCTGATTTTTGTTTTGCCTTGCTAGACTTCACTTCTCAAACCACAGAAGAGTGAGGCGAATGTTTTCAAGCTTATAGTGTTGTTTGTTTTGTTTTTCTTCCTTACACAGTGAATATTGTCTTCCTGCTAATTCTGTTATACCATACAAGACTTGTTTGTGTCTCAGTTGGGTTCTTCTGTTCAGCCTTCTGGTGCACTCAGAAATGCCACAGAGGATCCACTCTGATCTTAATGTCTGTCTGTTAAAGCAGCAAGGTCTGCCCCTGAAAGGAGCTCTGGTGATGAACCAGGGCATTGGGGTGATTGATGATGAACCAGGGCATTACGGTGTTAAGCACCACACAGGATCTGCAGCTGATGCAGGTGGGAAAACTGCAAAGAAATGCACAGAACAGTAGGAGCTGAAGCCCAAGATGCTTTGATTACTGCAGGACATGGGCTGCTCTGTAAAAGGGTACTTTTGTCCCCAATAGTTGTTGTGGAGAGCTACTCAATGCAAACCCCAGAAGCCCCCATTTCTGTGTACCTAAATGCCTTCATTAGCTTAATTTTTGGTGTGCATAGCACTTCCTGCATGAACCTTATGACCTCAGGCTACACCAAATCACTGGATTATTTACCTCTTGGTTTGAACACAGAAAGAGCTGACAAGGAATTATAGAGAAATACTGGTTTAAAAGTTAACATCCCAGAAGGGGGTGAACTTGGAAGAGTGAAATTGTATATATTTGGCACCAGTTATAAAGGCCTGGTCAGAAGACTGAAGCATGAACATAAAAGTCCATCTTTAACTGGTGAAAATTCAATACTGGTGTTAAGGATCTTATCTATCTTTCTCTCACACTTTTTTGATGCCACTTTTGTGCTAAGCACCTTCAGAGGTTTATAAACCAGCTTAGCTGGGCTGTGCCATTGAAGAAGACTATAAAAAATGAATGACCTGCTGAGAGTTAGAGAGATTATTAGATGCCTTAAACTCACTATTGAGTCTTTCTACTTGATTTTTATATGGTAAAAATATAGTGGTTACAGAAACATGTTTGATCAGAAACATTAAGTAGCTGAGCATGCAAGAAATGTTTCTCTATATTGCTAGAGAGATAAGAAGGTAGTCTTATTTGTCCTCTGTTTTTTTAGCTTTTATCTTGGGTTTCTGCTATTCTAATCATAAAGGTGAGATCTAAAAGGAATAAATTCAGATGCCTAAACTTGGAACACCATTCCTGCAGATCCTAGTGCCAGCATATAATTTCCCAGGACAAACCAAGACCTCAGATTTTGACCCCAGAATTCCCCAAAACCTGAAGTTCTGCTGCTCCTCACGCTCTGGAGCACCTTGGTTGTACCACCATCACCTTGTCACCTTGTTCTGGCTTTTTCCCTGGCTAGGATCCAGAAGTTAGAGCAACTTCCCTGCTGGGTTTCATCTGCATGTTAATCTAAAAGCAAACCTACATATGGTGAGTCAATCAATCTCAAAGTGCAGTGATAGCAACTTTTTTTCTTTATAGAACACATATGGGAAGAGAAAGAGTCCTTGCGGTCCCCCTCATATACAATTGCATTTTGATAAGTGAATTAATATGTATTTAGTTTTCTCCTTTGTATGAAGGGTAGATTTAGACTGACTGAAGACATATCAAGAATAGCACTGTGATGTTGTTCCCAACTTTCTTGTTCCCACTTTCTGGCCCATGAAACGTGAGTTTTTCCTGCATCGGGATGTCTGACAGATCAGAGTGGAGACTGTTAACTGTGCCCACAGGTTTGGTCTCCCACTTGTGTCTTTCTGATTCCAAATAAGGTGCTGTAACCACCTACCTTTCCACAAAAGTGTACTGAGAGAGGGCTCTGTGTCATCTGCACCTTTGGAGGAATTACCTACATCTCTTTATTGTGAAACCATTCGTAGGCACTAACATTTAAGACTTTGGATTGTAAGTAGGTGGAAACACCACTTTGTCCTTTACAAAGACTCCTGTTTCAGGAGGAAAAACCAATTTGCAAATAGCTCTTCCCAGCTTGTTCCTGCTGGAGTCAGTGTGTCGACCTTCAGGTGGCTGTTCAGTCAGGGGGTGGTTTAAAATGCACCTGCTCAGGTGGTAGCTCCTTTAGTGAATGACATGGGGAGCTAGGACTGTGCCAAAACCTAAATAAGGCTTTAAACTGTTTTTGCCCAGAACAGTTAAGCCACACAACACAAGGTTGCTGCATCTGCTTGGTGCTTGTCTCAGCTCAGCAGCATTTCACACTTTGGACTTTGTAGCTTTGCAGAGTTGGTAAAACCTGTTCTATGTTCCAACATGCATCACTGACTAAAGCTCTTTCTGTTGGGAACCACTCCAAATGCTCTGCTAACAGTAAACACCCCAGTGGGATTCTGTCTTACTATCTACTACATCTCCTGCTAAATAACCATTTGGATTAAAAAAACTAAGCTTTATACTGGGAAAAAATCAGATACACAACTGAGTTGCTTCTCCTTGATTGAAAGCATCCATGTTAACTGTCTGTATCTATGATAAAAGTAAATAAAAATACAGCTGCATTTAATTTCAAATTGAAGTCTTATAAAGCTGAATAGGGATTTTCAAGAGCATTTGGAAACTGACTTAAGTTAGATTCCTCTGAAATAATTGGCAAGTGATGCCTAGAGGCAATGAGTTAAGTTGGTGCTGATTGCACCAGCAAAATCCCATTCATGATTTCTTAATTAATCTCTTGGAAGATATGGCAACAAGGTGTTTGTAGGCTGAAGTATATGGATTGTCAAGTAGTGCTTAGAAACTGTAGTCCCTGTCTTTCTAAATTAAGTCATCCTCCCCTGAATATCTTCCCCTGAACATCAGTGGTAAGGCTAAATTACTTCTAAGAGATATGTATAAGACTTTCCAGAGCTCAGATAAGCCTAAAATATTGAAGTTGCTAATTTCTGCTGCTAGCACCACTGAGTTGCATGGGGCAATCAAAAATAAAAAAGTGTGTGTTGATTTATTTACAAAATCCTCTTCAGATTCAGTATATAACAACCTCACTTAGCCTTTAGTCAGAGTTCACAACAGGAACAAAAACACACTGTAAATATTTTGGTTTGTGCAGTATGAGATTGCCTTTGAACACCACGTGGGAAACAAAGCCAATTAAAAAAAACCCAACCCCAAACAAATTTTAAACAAAACAAAGCAAAATGCTGTAGTATAGAAGCACAGACGTACATGGAACTCAGAGGCTGAGGTACTGTCCATTGTGGGTTTTTTTTCTAGTGCACTATTTGTAATAAACTATTGGTAATAAACTTTTTGTCACTGGATTCAAGCAGTACTGCATGCTTCCTTTCATTAACTGAACAATGGCACACAGAGGTAGTTTTATCAGCTCAAAGATACCTCTTATTTCTTGACAAACCTGTATACCCTCAGTGTGCTCATCTGTCATTCAGCATACTTTGTGCCACTCAGACACCTCTGAAACTTGCCAATATTCTTGTTGTATCTATAACTCGGAATTTTTGGCAGAGGCCATATACAAAGCAGAGATATCTATTGGCTCTCTGTTCCTTTTTCAAGCACTGACTTTTATACTGCACCACCAGAGCTTTAACAATTGTAGATCAGAAAATACATAAATGTTTCTTAAGTCACTGAAGGAATGATAATTTACAGCACAGAAGGAGACCTGGCTCCACAACTTCAGGAGATAAACTGAATTGAAGATGTTTTTCACAAAGGTATTATTCCAGTCATGTGAATTAATGGAACTTTCCACAGTGAGAACAATGTGGAAAGATTAAACAAACCAGACAATGACACAATTTTATAAAAATATCTTCATTTTTAGCACATTGGCAAATGAATGCATTTAGCAAAGTATACCAGTCTCACAAGCTGCCTCTCAATCTGGACCTGTGGAGCTGAGAGAAAGCACTGCAGTGATGAGGAGAGAGACAGTGAGGAATCTAGAGTACATCTGCAGACAATGCGAACTGCTTTTAGAAAAAAACCAACAACCTGCTTTTAGACCTAAAGCCAGGTAATCCTATTGCTGATTCAGTTCTGCAGAGCCGGATAGTAAAATGCACTATATTGACCAAACCAGAGAGATACAGTTTGGTTCTTCTGCCACAGGACTGTCAAGGCTTGAATTCAAACCTGGGATTTCATCCTTATGATAGGTCCTTTCCTTTGTTTTCCTTTGCTCCTGATTCACATTGAATACGCCTCGCCGGAGAATTCAGGAAAACACTTTTTGATATCTTTGAAGGAAATGGAGGCCAAGAAATCAGAAAATGCTTTGCTGTTTAGCTTTTAGTATTTATAAAACCAGGAAGCCATCACTTACGGGCTTGCCATCCAAGGGCTAAATAGACAGAGGAAGTCGTGTTCTCACATTGTTAACAGATCAGTGGGAAGCACAGTAATGCGTTTCACTGGCTAACATATTTAAAGACACAACTTGGGTGCATGTGTTTTGATGTCTCACTGTTGTAAACATGGTGGCTACTATGCCCCTAAGAATACTATTTTTCTAAATCCTAGATTAAAAACACATGGAAAGGGAATAGGGGAGATTTAGCAAATTGAATCCGATGAGAGAAAACAGTGAACACTGCATAAAGGAAAGAATAACAGAAAACCTCATTACTGAAACTGGAAACTAGCAAAAAAAAGTGAGTTTCATAGAAACAACTAGAAGAGTATGCTGGGAGAACACACTGGCTTTTGATTAAAGATGCCTTTTATTGAAAGCAATTCAGCAGAAGAAACTTCCCATGGGTTTCAAGACACCTCTGTACTGACCCAGCAAAGTGGGGCATCTTTAGAGTGTCTTCCAAATCAGGACTGGGCAAAGAGCAGCTGTCCCCTAATTCTTTGGTGACAACTTTTCCCCCCTGTTGTCCTTCAGGGATTGCAGGTTGCCTGTCTTCAGAAGCAGCCACTAAAAACTTTAGTCAGGCTTAACACATGGAGCAAGCAGTTTTGGAAGAAGAAACAGACAGACACAAGCAGTGTAGGAAGGAATAATGTACAAAAAGATAACAAGAAGGCTAGTACAGCACAATTTTTAAAGGAAAATGGAACTAGAACCACAGTGTTATTAACATACACAAAAAATTGAGAAAAAAAGCTTATAGGATGAATGTGAACCTGTTTCATTAGTGAGAAATGTAAAGCAATTCTGAAGTAATTGTTTAAGCACAAGAACATATTTTTCTACTTGATGCTCACTGTACTGGCTTTTGCCATCCTTGTGCCATAGCACATACAGCTCAAAATGAACATTGTGTCAGTATTAGCAAAAGTCCCTGTAACTTTTACAAACTTAAAAAAGTTTGTCCCAGAAAGCAGGAATGGGACCTTAACACCTTCCTCATGCTGGAAAACCCAGCTTGTTAACATGCCAAGAAGCAGAAGACCAGTAAGGCTGAATAAAACCCAGTCCCTGTGGATGAATAACAGAGCGAATGCTCAGCCATCAGCATGATGCTGCTGAACACAGATGCCAGCAGATGACTGTCTCTGATCTAGTCTAAGACTGGAATGATGTTGGGTAGGATAAGAGAAAAACCATCAGCAGACTCATAGCTCTCCCCAGGCATACCCCAAGGCAGAGATGGGTAAGTATGAGAAAAATCCAACAGAATTTGCTTCTGAGTCCTCGTGGCAGAACTCTGACAAACTGACCACTTTGTGTAAGTTCTTATGCCTGAGTAACTGAAGAATGAAGGAGAAAGGTCTGCAATTTGTAAAATGGGAACAGGGAAATTTAAAATTACACCCTGTAACAAGGGATACTATATTTTCCCACCAAATAAACTCTTCAGTGTTACTTTTTCAGCTAACAGGCACCTCATCTGGGGTTTAATTAAAATACCCCACTGTTTCCCAAATAGATACTTTATTTTCTTCTTTGTCTTTAGCTAGTATCAGCTATGAGTAAGTTATCTATCTCTGGTCAAGGAACATAAAACAGTTACGCAAAGCATAAATGGATAGGACTGTTTCAAACCAAATATAGCATGGATTAGGCAAATGGAAGACAAAAGTAAATCTATGACACTTAATATCTTGCATTCTTATGACACATCTCCTTGTCATGCCAGAAAATGTTGCTGAGCTTCCAGGGTCTGTGGGTTGCTGGAGCACAAATAACTCTCAACCTCTCCTCTGCCTTCAGCAAAAAGAAAAGCTGGGATGAAAGGAAAGCACAGGAAAACAACTCAACTGGAGCCTCCAACTTTTTGGCAAGACAGTACAAGCTCATCAATACAGCTGAGTAACTGGACTAGTAGCAACAGAACCTTTTAAGAGGATCAAGCCAACTAGAGAATTGAGAATTTGGACCTTCATGGCAAATGTACACCTAAGCAAAAAAAGTTGTTGCTTCTGCATGTTCCATTTAGCAGACTCTTTCCTACTATTTATTTTGTTTAAGTAAATGTTTATTTCACAAACTGAGCAGTAAGCCACGTGTCTCCTGACTATGAAGACTGGTGTTAGAAGTTTTAAGAGCATATCCTATGATGGATTTATCTCATTAGTCTGTATTTCATTGGTGACAGCTAACCATCAAACTCTGTAATAACCCTGAAACACTGAATGTTTTAACTCATTGACTTCAAATTACACATTCAAAACTTTGTGAATCAAATCAAGTATTTATTTCCAAAAGGTGAGATTAAAATTCAAACTAAGTAGTTTGAAGCCAGCAAGTTAAAACTAAAAATACACTAGCAAGTAGTACATGCAAGAAGGAAAACACTAATAGGATAGGAAAAAATGTTGGATTTGTGGTAAATCTGGATGTAGGCATTATAAAGGGTCCAGCCTAAACAGAAGACACCAACTTCTCACTGAAGGAACATATTTGCTGAAATCTTATATATAATGGGTTTCTAAAATATAAGACACGTGTAGAGTAACAAATATAACATTAAAAATTTTCTTTGAAAAATGCTGGAAGAATTTGTGGTGTTTTGTTGAGCAAACAATATTCAAATACAGAAATGGTCAGAAAAAGAAAGCAGACACCAGATTTACTTTTCATATGCATTTATAATTGGATGAGATGTAACATGCTTATTACAGCAAGAAATGATTTAGGTAAGATGGGAAAAATCTTTTTAACTAAATAAAGATGGGTAGGGGAATGGATTCCCATAATCTTTCTAAGCATCTCCATCATTGCAGTTTTTTAGGACTAGATTAGACAGACAGTTAAGCTGATCTGTACAGACAGTTGTGCCTCAGAGGAAGGATGAAACTGTATGTCTTGAGACCCAACTGTGCCTACATTTTTTTTATGATGTGTAGCCAGACTATTTTTTTCTAAGTGTATTTTATCATTTGTATGTAATGCAGTGCCAAACACATTAATATAAGGCTGCTTAAAGTGTGTACAGAAATAAACTGATCAAACTAATTTTTATGTTTTTCCACTCATTACGGAGCTATCATGCTGAGGCAGAATACAAAATGGAGTGTGGCATGAATGCTCGCTATGGAAAAGCAAAAGAAAATTAACAAGAAAAAAATTAATCCAATACATCCATTTGTAATGGAAGATATTTTCTGGTAATAAAGCTTGCATTTTCACAGTACTCTTCTACTAGGAGTTTCAAAGACCTTTCAGAAATTTTCTCAGCACCCCTGAGGCACTTTGGGAGGTGAGACCACAAGCGTGCAGTGTCACATTGGAGACAGAAGCCCCACTAAGTCCAGGTCAAGTTCTAAAAGCTGCTGGCTCTCAGCAGGGCTGGGCCTGGACTCCTCCAGGTATAGCTCATCCCATCTCCCATGTCATGCTCTCTCAATGTCACTGTCACTTAACTTGCAGAAATGTCTCATTGCTCTCACCAACACTTAAACATAGGATACACCTTCTACAAGAGGAAAAAATGTTGATTTACTGCCCTTTCCTGAAGACCTCCACCAATACACCTATACTGAGCAATATCTATAAGGGACTTCTATAAGAGAAAGCGTAGTTGGTATTTATTAATAGCAAAAATAATGCTTGTGTATATTTGGTTTATATTATCATCATGTAATATACACACAAATGTACACTAATTCATATAAATAAATATTTTAAAAGAAAACAATTGCATTTCTTTGATCTGGCATCCTGCTTTCTCTCCTTAGGACCCAGACAGATTTCATTTGTTGTACAGCATGCTGAACCACAAAGTCATTGCTCTTGGCAAGAATCTCTCATTGACATTGTAGAAGAATAATATATTACACATTTGTGTCCTAATGCTACAGTCATAGATGCTGAAATCCTGAATTTGCATGAAGTTCATAACCTTGACTTGGTGCTTGTTTAGGTATTTTCAAAAATACTTATTTAATATTATTGTTTGACCAATTTACATGTCTGCTTTAAGTTAACACTGAATACTTGGGCCATGCAAATAGTTGTTGCTGTGTAAATGAATATTTCTCCATGTTGGTATTATTTTCCTTCGACAAGTCCTCAGAGGTAAATACATTACAGTAAATCTGTCTGTTTACAGGCAGCTGGACATCAGAATAAATCTGCTAAATGTCTGTATAAAAAAGCAGTGGTTGTCTGCTATTTAGATTCACTTTCTAAAAAACCCTACCTTTACACTAATATGCCTTTAACTGCCCTTTAACACCACACTTCGTGTATCACTATTAAAAGCAACAGCAAAAGGTATTTATACAATATAGGGAATAAATCCCCCCAACTCTCTAATAATCATGACAATAACCTTAGCCAAGGATATTTCTCTATTTCTCTAAAATTAATAACTAGCTGGGGTTAATGGCCACTGGCTTCACCTTAGGCCCTCAATTAATCCCTGAACCTCAATTGTTATTACCTAATTGACTTAGTTTCATTTCATTTTAACATTTCAAAGTGATCTTCCTAAAACCACACTGACAGAGTAACATGGTCTCTGTAGATATGCACTGACATGGTTTCAATACTGTTACTTCGTCTCCATACGCTTCCATTGACATTTCATTTTGCACTGACACCGCAGTGCCACATCTATGGATCTGTGCAGATGACATGTGATTGTTCACATTAGGTGAAAGCCTGGCCAGAAGCGAGGGCAGGCTGCCATCCTTTGCAGGAACATGATGCCAGCTGAGAGTTACTAAGAACTACTGTTATAATTTTTAATAATTGTTATAATTGCAAATACGACTTATATGTTTGTAAACAGAAGAAATGTCAAATTTCACTTGAAATCTTGCTGGCTTCATTAAATAAACACACAAATTTTTTTTTACTTAGATCATCTTAAAAACTTAGCCTGAAAAAAGCACAAGGTAATGTATTGAAAAAAGCACAAGGTAATGTATTTGAAGAGTTTTTTTGATATTACCACTTCATGCTTGAGGCTGCAAACAAATTATGCAAATCATGTGTGTTCAAATATCATCATATCAACGCAAGCAGCTGAATACTCTTAAGATGCATCTCCAAACCAAGAAATCCTCATAAAAAAAGGGCATCAAAATAGAGTCTTTTTATTATGTGGAAAAGTTTTTGAAAAGTCTTTTGAAACTTTTTGATCCAGCTCTGGAATAATTTTGGTACATTACTATTGTACAAAACCCATAATTTATAGTAGCTGACCTCAGCTGCTCTTTGTATAACAGCCATATATGAAACAATAGCAGGAAAGTAAAAAATACAAGGGGAACTAAAACGGCTCTGTTTATTATGTAGCTCATAATTACATCTTCCTTATTTAATCTTTTGAATCCTGGCATGTTTTTAATAATACAGGTTCAATTAATATTTACTGTACACAGGAGAGTTAGTTTTGAGTAACACATTTAGACTATCCAAACTTTGTGTAACTTGTGACCTTTCCCTAACCTAAGCGAGGTCTATTTTATACAGATCGTACTAGATAGACGGTTTCTCTGTAAATGGTGAAGTTGCTGCCAAGCTCCCATTGTTAGCTAGTTCATTTTTCAACAGGCACACTTTAGGTTCCTATCACACCACTGTAAAGAGCAAGCCCTTGAGGTTTCTTCTTTTGTCAATGTAATAAAAAGGTTATTTCTGAATAACCTGCAAATCCACAACAAATGGCCCTCTGTGACTTAGAATAACATGATAGGAGGAATTTTTTATTGTTGTTTTTGCAAGCAGCCTCCCATTTAATTCTGTAATATTAAATCGATACTTGAGCAGCATTTGTTCTAATGTAATTTATCTCATCCTTGAAATAATAAACTCATGTTTCTAACAACTGTTACCCTAGCTCAATATTCACCATCTAACAGCAGAAGATCCCTTGAGAAGAAGCTATCTATTCTAAGACTACATCAGATGAAGCAACACCAAGAATCAAGTTAGTCAATCAATCAAGTCTGTGTACTTTTTGTTGACCCTTGAGGAGCTGTTATCAACTCTGGTAAATAACAACACCCTGTAGGATGTACAAGCTCTTGCCAGATCCACTGTGATGAGAAAGTGGGGAGAAAGCCATCTTTTCCACTCTGAACTAAGTAGAGTTTGGCACAGGAGGAAAGCTAAACCTTTAACTTCAACAGATCTCCTTGCAGAAGTACTGCACAGACAAGGCATGAACTCACAGAAAGCAGGGCTCCTTAGTGAAAGAGATGCTTTAATAGCTGAATTCTTTGTATTTCCTTTGCCTATTTTCTAGTAGCACAGAGGCATTAACTTAGTCCTTTGTACAACTGTACTCTCAATTGAGGAGTGAGTGATTATTCTGCACTAAGTGTGCTCTGTTTGGTGAATACTCCCAGCCTGCAGAAGTGACCTGTGCTTCATACCAAGAGTACGAAGAGCATCACAATGGTCCCCCATTAAAAAGCCATGTGGAAATTTTGAGGACAGTCTCCCTGAAACCCAGAGCTGCTATTTAAATTAGAGTAAGAGCAAAATTGCTTTACATTGTTGGTCAGCTCAAATGTATATAGAAATGGAAGCAGAACTCCTCAGATGCAGTAACAGAAACAGAAGCAGGTGGTAGAAAACATGATAGAAAACTTTTCCAATAGGAGACATGAGCAAACGGGAGGATATTGAATAAATAAAAGTGAAATAGTTAAAATAAGATGGAAAATTAAAAGGGGAGGATTGAAAAATGGAAAGAGGCATTCACAGTCTTTCGTAGTAGTCTAGACAGTGGAGAAATCCAAAAGCCAACATCTGGAAAGAATGGCCTTTTGAATGAGCAAACACAACAGAACAGGATGAAAACTATTAATGAACTACCAGTACTATTAATGTAATGAGCACAATAAGACACTTGGTCCCTTTTCTTCAGCTTTAGACAAAACTTTTTCTGCTCTGAGCTGTCTTTAGGGAAAGATTATTAAACTCATACTAATAATGTGTCCCCAGAATATAGGAATGGTAAAACCTCTGTTTTCTTCCTATACTAGAGTGTGCCACCCACCATTGTGTTGTTCCTCCTTTACAAGGAAGTTTTGCTTCCCTGCTCAATACAATTACATCAATTCCTAAAGCTCAGAACAGGCCTTGTAACAGTGCTTGTAAGAGCAGATGCTTGCAAGTCTATATATGCCAGTAGGAACATCATTCAGTTTTATGTTCACTTCTGTTTTCTGGCTTGGCATAATTCATTAGCACACTCTACAGAATACTCCATAAAACTGAATTTGGTTTTAATGTTAAGGTTCTAATGGCCAACATTGTTTAAGAAAATGAAACCAAGGAAAAAACCCAAAAACAAACAGCAGTGCCTCCTCTTTAATGTTTAAGTTGATGTTTACATCTGATAAACAGAGAAAATAGCCAAATGAGAGGGGTTTTTCAGTATAAAAGTAGTAATAACAAAACAGTCCTATTTTTTTTTAATGTTTTGCTTTCAGCATTAAAAATAGTGAGACAGCAGAGTTTTCGTAGTGGCAAAGCTTTTTTGATAGCATGCAATGAAATTGGTACTGTGTATAGACTTTTGTGGTTAATTTCATCCTTATTCTAATACAGATTTTTTAAGTGGGCAATATATGAAGATAAGTTCAAAGCTCTGATTAAGGACAGCTGTACTGCTTTCCAACCTGTTATGTCACAGCATTAGGTAGAGAAATAAATACACAAATATAAGCCTAAACTGATTTATCTGTGTGTCTCCACATAAATTTGTTTAATGCAAAAGCAAATAAAGCAAAGCTTTGATGAAGGTTAGCAGAATTTTCAACATCTGTGCAGATAAATTTAATTTATTCAAAAAGAAAAAGCAGCATTAGTGTATCATGTAAAAGCTGATTTAAATTATTTCATACAACAGAAAGCATACGCAGTAGCTAGAACAAATTCCATTTGCCTTTAAAACCCATTTCACTCAGACAACCATTACTTCTGAATCCTCTACTATGATAATGTTCAGTTATTTCCTCTTTTTTATTCTCTTCTTGATTTTACACATTCCACTAACCTAAACCATAGTTAAAAGTCCCAGGGGGAGTAACACCCTAAATGTAGCTTGTGTGTAGCATCAGGCAGGTACATTCACAGATTGCTTCTGTGTATCTGTATGGGCAGATACCTTACAGCTGCTCAGGTAAAATAAGCTCAGCACAACACCTTAAACAGTTGAATGCAAATGAGTTACAGGTGTTTGAATATTTTTAAAAAATAAATTTCTTCACTATAACACATTCAAATCCAGGAAAGTATCTCTATACAACAATAACTCAGTGGAGCTATACTAGTTTATCTCTGCAGGAAGGGACAGCGTACTGGAAGATTAAAGACATTTTTTCTTGAAAATGAAAGATTTGTCAAAATTATAAACTCCTGTCTGAAACTTACCAGAAAGTGTTATGGTGAAAACTAAAAATTAAAAATAAAAATACTATGTAAGCATCTGAAAACTACAGCTGAAAAACTCCTGAATAGGATTAATATCCTTTCCACTCAAGGCAAGACTATAAAAAGTCTGCACATGATTTTTGAAAACATACAGGTGGACAAAGTATCACTTCAACTAAAAAAAAGGTGATGAATATGCACTGTAATGTTTTAGAGACCCTTTCTTTCTGGAAAAGATCATCAACTTTTGCTTTAGGGAGATTGTTATCAGACCTTTATTTCTAAAACTGAATCCGTAGCCCTTCTTCTCAGAAAATCTGAACATGATGAGCATACATGCAAATCTCTCACCGACATTTTAAAATATTTTGTCCTTTCCTGAGTAATAATTAGCACAGAAAAGAGTACTGAAGTGTGTCAAGCCCAATAAGCTGCTGTCATCAGAAAACATCTGAGAGCACAAACCTGAGACCCAATCTTGCTCCTCTGAGTGGCGACATGGATGGAAAAAGTAGAGACTGAACTCAAAACTTCAAGAAGGGCTAACACCCACCTCAATGAACTTCTGATCTTGGTGGTTCTAACAAGTGAAAAACAAGGCTCTTACAAGAAAACAAGTATGCAGGAAACTTCTATCCATTTGTATGCTTTATTTGTCTTGTGGAACTGATCCAGTATGAAGCACTGTTGTATCTTTTTTTTGAATTGCTCTTCTTGAACACCAGGATGGTAAACTCCTTCAGAAATAACTCACATAGAAAGCTCCTCCATGTTGTTCTTTTGTACTTCAGTGTGCCAGAAATTTGCTACAGTACCTATAGGGGTAAAGACAAATTCCTTCCTTAGTCAGTTAAGAGAAAAATTCCTAGGTATAGACCCCCTGGGGGTGAGAGAGAGAAAAAGACAAAACATGAGTTATTTTTGAGTCATTAAAATATGTACTAAGCCTCCCCACACTACCCCCAAACTTCATAGGCTTATATACATAAAATAAAACCTGTGTTCTTTGCTTTCACCCCCCTCTCAAAATCTTCTAACTATTTTTTAACTGTTAACTTGGGATTCCATTGTTGGTTTTAACAATCAGATAGTGACGAAACACATACACCAGTTATTATCTCAAAATCTGGCTATTTACTGTAACAGCCATGATCCCTCTTACCACTTGGGCTTTACCAGCCTTGCATTATATTATTTTAAACTCCAAAACAACAGTCTTCACCAAACCTCCACATCACTGTAGGTGTTTTAGTCACATCACTAGCACATAGTGAATTCATAAAACGCACTTAGTTTTATAGGTGACTCTGTAACATGGATAAGAACTGAAAGCTCCACCTTTCAGCCTCTGCATTTTTGTCTTTGTTTAGAATGCTTGAAGAAGCCATCCGGAAGGAAGAAAGATTCCGAGTATCTCGAAACTAGCTGTTTGACAGAGACAGAACTGCTGATAATGAGTGGGTTGTGTCTGTCTTTTTTGGCTGATCACAACAGAGGTCTGAAGCAAAACAGAAACTCTTGATATGTTTGTGTAAAGCAGCAGTAGCATAAGGGCAGGCAGCAGGAGTTCAGCTGAAGTTCAGGGCAGATGCTGCCATTAGTTTACACTGCAGGAAAGTAAAATTGCTTCCGGATTTACCTCTTCCTCCCAACATCAGTGCTGAGCCATGCTGTGTCGCAGAGTCACAATGTCAGTAGGGAAGCAGTCTTTTAGCAGGATACCACGTTCACGATGGCAGTCCAGCTCTTCAATAAATCCATACCAGTAGATGACTAATCCAGGGCCAAATCTATCAAACAAAAAGGAAAAATGAACTTATGTAACTGTGTTAGGGGAATTTCAATTTCCCACCTCTGTGATTCCAACACAAATCTGGTAACTTCACAGTAAAATTGGAGGGAGTATTTAACTTTCATTTAATCTTCAAATTTTGAATGTGCTATTGATCTATGTCAATAGTACCTGATTCCATGAATAAAAGTGCTATTTAGAGAATCATAGAATCCACATCAGAGTTTCAGGTTTTTTATTTTGAATATTCTGCACATCAGTAAAAAATACCTACGTATTAAATACTAAATAACCTTCAGTAACTGTGATATACAGAGAAACCTCTTTTTTACATGTCCCAGTTCATTCAAATTATAATACCATGAAGATAACAATGAATCCTTAAAATATGATCTCTACAATGAACTATTATTCAGGTAATTATTAACATAAAGCACAATTCAGAAGAAACAGAAAGTTTGTGTTGTAATGGCTCTGAAATGTGCCTCAGGAATTCCTCAGATATTGCTAACTCTGACTGATCCCCACTAGGCAATCTCAGGAAGTAGCCCCATGGACTATTTTACCCATCAGGAAGTTCAGACCTTCAGGCTGGGTTCATAAAGAAGTAATCACTATCAATCACTGTGTACTGCGATATGTTTTGCACATCAGTTTCACGTTTTTCCTACTGAGAGCACTTAATTAAAGGGCAGTACTACTTCTGGTGTAGTGTTGCAGGAATTTTACAGTGGAATCATAAATTATGAATGTTGGGTTAGTAAAAGGATGTCTAAAAACAGAACTGCTTTCTGTAGTCTAACATTACAGCAGTCTGTACAACATTAGGCCAAAAAGCTTTTTCTTTCCTTGATTTATTATATGCTGTAGTGAACTTGCCAAAACCAACAGTGCAGGATGAGCTGTTAGGTACCGTCTGTACAAGAAAAAGTTCAATAGAATGTCATGTAATGGTTTATATGCACAGTTGTACTCAGGACTCAACCAATATGGTAGCCAATTTTTGTTAACATTTAATTATAATAAATATGTGCTGAGGGGAGGCACAGTAACCTAAATGTCCACTGAGCAGACAATACAAGCACTCAAAGCCATGGGTAATGCCAGACTGGATTGGTGAGCGTGGTTTCTTTCCAACAATGTGGAGAAAGCTCTATTTGATGTGCTCATGTAATGGAATAGGCATCAAAGGAAGAAGAAACCCCTGTGGCTTCCTCCTGCAGTTTCAATTAGATGCGGTACTCTTTTGCCCGAAACTGCTGCACAGCATTGTAACATTTTGGTCTATGGCTACTACTCTTCAACCTCCAAGTGGCCACAGTTCAGTGGCAGAGTAAATTACCCTCAGCATAGATGAGGCCACACTGGAAAATATGCTTTTTGCAACTGAAAGGTGATATTTGAAAGTTGAAAGGTTAAAACTGACACATCTGGTTGTACTAGGTAACATATCTTAACATGTCTGGCAATAAATACAGTACAGACTAAAAAGTGGCTGATACGAAGGACGATGCTGCCTATACCCAATTCCTAATTTTGTCTGGTTGGCCAACAACTTCAGCTTCTATGGACTTCTTTTCATTGTCCTCTGCTTAAGCCCCTGTGGGGCCAAAATGTGCAGAACCTCACTGCACCCACAAGCCCAGAGACCCAAGCAGGAGCAAGGGGCCAAGGCAAGTGAGGCCAAGGACTGATGCTCACAGCCTCTGGCGAGAGACAGCAGTTTGCTGATCCAGGAGGGGCCCCCACTTTTGTTACTTCACAGATGACGTATCTGTTCCCACAAAAAGCAAATATAGAAATCAGTAATTGGTTGGGGATGTACTTACATACTAACTAAAATTATTTTTAAAGCAAAAATCCCTAGAAGATAGGGAGCAGACCTTACATTTCTAATGGGCTATTTTGTGCAAGGCAGAAGGTATGAAATGTATGCAAGTAGTTACTCATTACGAGCACATGTGCCAGGTAAAATCCTGATGCTAATGAGCAGCTGCTCACCCAAGTTCTGAAGGGCTCATTTTGCTGTGTGGCAGTCTGAATCCCCCATCCACCATAAAATGCATGTGGCACTGTGCTTAAGTAATTTGTTTAGTTATTTTTTGGAACTGTAATTTGAAATAAAATTACTATTTTGAGACACCTCAAAAGGCTAATTTATGTCTTGTGAGCAGATCACCTCAGCTCAAGCACAATTTTTGAGGTGCTTAAAAAATTATGTTCAGAAATACCAAATTTGATAATAAAATTATATACAGGAACATCTGCAGACTGTTAATGGCAGGAGCAAGTACATCTTTGGCATGAAAACATCCATCAATCCTGCTTCTGACTGTGGTGTTACAGCAAAACTGTTGGGCCTGTGCTGTCTAGGTTGCACTTTTTCAACTCATTGTCGTGTCATTCGTTCTATTATAGCTCTATATCATAAAGCTCATGTGTATGATCACATAAAAATCCATGCCATACTTTTGTTTATTGCACTTAAGTGCAGTACTTAAGACCAAAATAAACTTGTTGGCCCATTAAGCATTTGCCACCAACTATCAGGATCTCCTGCTGCTAAGTGCTAATTTCTCTCTCATTAATGTCCAGAGTTGGCAAACCACAAAGAGTGCCACTGGTTAATTACTGCTGCCTTAATTTGAAAAGACACTTAACCTTTTTGTGTAAGGGGATGAGAGGGAAATGTAACCTAAAAGTAAGAACCACACATTTTAATTTGACTCCTTCCCAAGCGGAGATATGACACCCTGAGGAATGGAAGTCAGTGCTGTGAATTACAAAGTAAAGCTACAAATTGATTTCTTGCATCAGTTGTAACATTGAACAAGTTAAGTGACTGTAGATTACACAGAAGAATGAACTAAAATGACAATGCATACTTGGTATTGCTATGGAAAGGGCAGGCATTCAGTAGCTCTGAGGAGCATAGAAAAACTTTGAATGTACCAATTGGTTCTAAAACTGTATAGATACAAGATAGGCCATATTCATATGAAAGATACACTGAGAGAAAGTTTAGGCTTAAATTGAAAATCAACCTTAGAATGTAACAAACTATTGAAAATCCTATGGATTTTCTTCTTGCTTAGAAAAATTGTGTAAGTCCCTGAAAATATGCTTGTATTTCTTCTCCCTGTCTTTAGTTCTTAGGTGTGGAAAGCTTAGGTGTGAAGGAATGTGTCCAGAAGTTATATAAAACTGCAATTTTAGCTATTGCAGTGAAAGTACTGCTTCTAGAACTTTACTTTTATTAGGGGTTTCTTTTTAAAGCTGAAAAGAAATCCAAGTAACTAAGGTTTGGTTGATTCCATACAGTAAAAATAGAACAAAGAGAAAATGCAGAGGCAAGTTTCCTTCAGAATATAAACATAACAAGTGAAAATCGTCCACACAGGTTCCATCAGTTTACTTAAAAATCAACCAATAAATAGGTAGCTACCATTTATATAAATCCCAGTTTAGTCAATGTCCAGTTCTGACATTAGAAGTTGTGATTGACTACAAGGCAGCCAAAGCCAACTCAGCTGCACTTGGGGTATGAGCACCAGAAGTGCCAAAAGGAAAGCACACAGGCTTCTGACCCCAAGGCATGGCAAGAAGAGAGCAGCATTTCAAAAGCTCATGGATTGCTTTAGGCCTAATTTAGGCTTGATATAGATGACTAAATTTAGTCTAAGTACTAAAGGCAGCACATGGCATCTTTCAAAGAACCAACATTTGAGATAGAAAAATACAGTTTGAGTATAGTTAAGTACAGTTGCAGTCTCAACAAGGTCTTTAGATAAAACATATCTGACAATACTATTTGCTCTAAGTGAGTCAGGTTTGCACTAATGTCACATTGTTCAGAAGAACTCTGTATTGGTTTAATCACATAAATTTTGAAAGAAAACCACAGCTAAAGTAGTACACTGATTATCCTGGGATACTGAGTTTTGTCTTGGAAAGGAGTTTCAGAGATACACTGTAAAGCCAGAAAGCAAAATTCAGATAACCCAAAGCCAAATGGCTGTCTTAAGAAAAAAACCCCAGCAACAACAACAAACTAAGGGATCACTTAAAAAAAAAAAGGGAAAGAAAACAACTAAGTAAAATACGAATCAGGGTTTAACTTGCCCTCCAGTTGAACCAGTTTTGTGCTAGAACAGAAAAGAGACTTTTATTTATTTATCAAAGTGGCCTAGTAGGCTCACACATGTTCTACTTCACTTCAACAGAAACTACTTTCTCGTAATGTCTTTTCTTCTGGAATGTCTGTGTGAGGTCCATACCAGCTTCTAAAGATTTGCCTAGACATGTGGCTGTTGTGAGGTGATTTTTTCACAATCACAAAGCCTTGCATGTGGTTTTATAAAAAATGCATTTATGAAAAATGCATTTTCAACACACTGCTTGATACTGAACAGAAATGTAAAAGAACTTGGAATTGTTTTTATATAAATGTTCACTTCATTTATTATTAGTCTATTTGTTAAAGATGCTCTATATGCATCTCAGCATAATGTAAATAATTTGAATTACAGAAGGCTCTCATAAGAAAATGCTGACATATGAATTACTATTTCTAATATGCATGCATTTAAACAAATATTTTATCAAATCCTATCAGCCAAATATTCATGTCATGAAAGTAAAACAGTCTACCTAGTTAGTAACTTTAATTATGAAGGTCACATCGGAATGTGTCTTTTAAGGACTGCATTCTAGTCCTTTTCAATGCCAGCTAAAAAGCTGTCTTTGTCTCCTTGTTTTTCTTTTTAAATAAGGAGCAAACCAGAGCATTACCATTTGCACAGCACTACTTGTTTTCTCGGAAAGGGGAACTACAAAAGTTCACAAATAAATTACTACATTCTAAGTCAATTTAACATTGTTCTTCAGCATCACAGTTTTGACTAAATATTTAGTCAAAATATTGTAGTACTAATAAATCTTGAAGATAAAATAATTAACCCCCCTCTAATAACACATAGTAAGTTTATGTTTAAGGATACTCAGTTTTATTTTAGTGTACTTGTAGAAGTCTCGTTTGTGTCAGTGGAAGAAATTTAAAAATTGGCAGAGTTAGGCTAGTAGGCAACAACTACAGACCACATTTTCAAATAAGGTCAGCTGGCATAAGTCAGCCAACTTCCTTATGTCTAGACCAGTTTACTACTGCTGATGACACAGCATTATATATCTTGGCAAACATTTAAGAGGCACTGCTCAGAAATGTACTTCGATTAGCAAGAAACTTCCCACTTAAACAGCTACTTCAGTCCTAATTCAGAATTGTTTATAACAAGGTATTTTTTTCTACCATTCATTTACACAGAGTTTTAAAATCAAACAAAAGTATTTGTGCATGAAGACAGTGAATTTTAAAAACTCTGAATGCAATTTAAAGATAATGTTGCGATTTTATCATTCCTGTCAGTTTTCCAATCCTCCAAACAATTTTGTGATCCAGTGACACAAACACAGCACCTTATTACTTTGACTTCACCAAATCTGGTTGAAAAAAGTAAAAAATCCAGTACTCAGCAAATCAAGTAACTGAATGATAATTTTTGGTTAAATTCTGATCCTTAACCTGTAATCCATAAGACTGCAATATTTTTGTGCCCAACTCCCTTAAGCTATTTAACACTGACTTCCTACAGTAGCAAGTGCAAAAAAAAAATTTGCTTGCAAATGTGGCTCAATAAATTTTGACAAGTTCTGATCACATACTTGTAAAGATAATACAAAACTTGTCCATGGCATGAACAAATACTACATCATGCCTCACACAGAGATGCTAGCAGCATAACATGTCTCAAGGATACAAGCACCCAGTTCATGCTGCTTAAGGTAAAAATAAGCAAGTAAAACCTAATCTGCTTTACACCACAGTACTGTTACCACAGTAGTGGGAGGAAGTCTTATTTCTACTGAAGATAAGGAAAAATCAAAGTCTACTAATATTTTGTGAGACTCATTTAACAAGGTTTTGACTCAAAAGTGGGAAGTTTTTTGGGCTGAGAAAGGTAGGCATTTCCATGAATGCCAGAAAGTGATATTGTATGCAGCTGATGTGGAAGTTAGAGTTGGCAGGTGAAAAAAAGGTGGATGGAAACTAGTATCAGGCCTCTCTCTCTCCAGTTACACCTCACTCAGGTGTGATTAAATCTTAATGAACTTTTTTTACACTAGTTATCTGCAAAGAGACTGTTAAAGCTTCAATCGAACAGCAGCACTTAATCAAGCTTATATGATTTAATTGCTTTTGGCATTTTGAAAAATAAAAACAGATCAAGTGATATTTATATGGACATAAGGCGGCATTTAAAACATTTTAGAATTTTGCATCGCACAGTTTTAAATGTACATTAATAGACTGCACCACAAACTGTGCAAGTCACTGTCATTAAAATATTATAAATACAATATAACTTTTAGCTGCATAATACATTTTTAATAAACAAACTGTCGAAACACATTCTTCACTTACACTTCTTCATTCAGATCTGAGTACTGTTCTCCAGGCAAATAAAGGATTTTTATAATCCTCAATGACAAGTTAGGCTTTTTTTTTTTTTAAATACCGTTCTCATGGAAATTAACTTTTAAAAACTATGATTAAATAACATTAAGGCTACAGTGATTTACAAGGATCAAGGCTTTCTAAGTGAAGACTGATGCAGTGAGTGAGAAAGAAAACA
Organism: Leptocoma aspasia; assembly: GCA_013399835.1. Classification (NCBI taxonomy): domain Eukaryota; kingdom Metazoa; phylum Chordata; class Aves; order Passeriformes; family Nectariniidae; genus Leptocoma; species Leptocoma aspasia. The sequence continues at coordinate 429,256 of VXAX01002560.1, forward strand.
CATACTGGCTTCAAGGCAGCTTGTCATTAAGAAGAGAGAGCCTTGAGTGAACCTTGAATTTCTCAATTTCTGTTGGTTCAGGTCCTAACATCTACTAAAATATACTCTTTTTGCTTTGCTTTGTTTTGTTTTGCTTATTAGCAGTATTCCAGATGCTCAACTCTCAAGTGGTTGTGTGTACTTGAGGTACAACATGTTTTTCTTTCAGTCTCAGCATCTTCAAAAATCAGGTAGATGGTTTCTTTGCACATCAGACTGTAAGGTTTTGTGCTCTAAAGACACACTACAAGGTGACCCTATGCCTGCACTGCAGGATTGGGCTGATGTACTGAAAATTAACATGATACTCACATCAACATTTTAGAAAAGAGATTTTTAACCCTTATACTGCTGGATTGTTTCATGGAAATAATGGCCTGTTTTTTCAGAGAATGATAGAATGGTTTGAGTTGGAAGCAACCTTAAACATCATCTAGTTCCAAGACCCCTGCTGCAGGCAGGGGTGCCACCCACTGAGATCAGGTTGCTCAGGGCCCCATCCAACCTGACCTTGAACACTCTCAGGGATGGGAAATCCACAACCTCTCTTGGCAACCTGTTCCACTGCCTCACCACCCTTTAATGCAGCCCACAATGTACTTGGCCTTCTGGGCTGCGAGTACACACTGGTGGCTTTTTCTGGCTCTAGTTGGGATCACTTGGGTATGCATCTCGGGAAACAATGCATTTTGGCTGCCTGGGAAGATAGTTCCAGTATCTGGCTAAAAGAGATAATAGATAGCACTCCAGGTATGTTGTTGTGTAACTTTGAGATAATTGCAATATTCTGTGAAATACAAGGATTCTATATTAGTTAACTATTTCAATACAGGGCAAAGTGACTTTAGGAACCCTGGATGAGGGACATAACTAAGCAGAAGAAGCTCAACCAAAAACCCCTAAAATCCGAAAAGCACAATACAAGAAAAACTACATCTTTTTCAGAAGCATCAAAATTTCCATTCTGGTGGAAAAAGTGTAATATTCTATTCTGTATTAGGTGTGGCATCTATGTATTTGTCTTTCCTAACTCAGGGTTAGCACATTGTTTTAGTGTCCACTGTTTTGCGAAGTCCATTAATGAGTTCCTGTTCAAAACAGCAAGACCCTTCCAATCCTACAACGTGCAATTTGAGGACTTGTTCACTAAAGCAGTGATGCTTCTGTTTTAAGTTATGCTACTTGTATTTACCAGTTAATACATTGCAAGAATGGCAGTACTCTTTGAATAAGCAGAGAACAAAGATGGTTGCTTGCACTGCAGAACTATTCCACATACTGTTGCTGAAAGCATCACTTTCTGATTAAATCCATGCAAAAAATGTTGCTTCTTGAGGTCCTTGCTTGTTACTCAGTTTCCCTTAGAAAACATTATGCCATTAGTTCACTCTCCAGAGAGTGCTGATGCAAGGCCACTATTGTTTGATTCTGCACATTTGAAGCTGTGGATCAGTGGTGAGAGGAGTTACTGAGGTCATTTCAAACATTTTGTTAAACTCACAGCAGCCTTCCCAAAGGAATGCTTGGCTGCAAAGTACCTCTTATCCTGGGTGACAGAAAACATGAGAAAAGCCTTTGAGTAGTGTTGGATTGAAGTCCAGGCAGCCACAAGTGCTGGTCAACTCATGTTGCCACTAGATGATTAACAGTTGTTTACTTTTAGGGCTGAAAGCAACAGGCCACCCCAAGGCCAGTGCAAGATGATATCTGAATAATCTGTGAGTGCCTCATAGTTTGCAGCAATCCTTTCTTTCTGTGCAGCTGTTTATCTGGTGTCAGTGCTCACCAGAAAGATAGAATATGCCAGAAGTGCATTTAACCAAGGAGGCAGAACTCCTCTTACAGCATTAGATTTTTGTTTAATAATTACTGTAAAACAGAACCAAACTAATCATAAAAGTTGCTCAGAAATTTTGATACCAGAAATGTTGATAAATAAAGGCACTATATATCTGTGTGTTTAGTATTTGCTGAGCATAAACCTTGGAGCCAGCATTAAAGCTATCTCAAGACATTTTGAATGAATTATTAGACAATTCTGTATCTTCAAGTCCTTATAGACAAATATGCAATAAAACAAACAATGCAACAGATGAATTAACAAATGCAGGACAGCTCGTCTGTGCTTCTGACTTCCTAGATCAGAGAATTAGAAGACCAGATAGTAAATCATGCTGAGTATCCCCACACAATGCTGCTTAGCAGTTAACTACCAAACACACTATTGCCCATAATTGACAGGCAGAAACATTTTATGTGTGATGCTGTACTTAAATTTCCTGTCTCTCAAAATGTAAGTCACCTACCTCTATTAAGCAGAGAACAGATATGAAAAAGGAAGTGATATGTCTGCTGCCCATTACTGTGGCACTTGATGCCCACCCAAAAGGAAGGCGAACACCTCCTCTGACCTTGAATATTCTCAGTGCCTTTGGAATCTGCTGGCAAACTTTAATTGTGTCTGGCACACACTTACTTTTAATGCTTGAGGCTCCTCAGCTTGTCTCTCAGTTGATTATATATCCAGTGTCTGTTCAATTCAAACTGGTCCTGCCCCACTTCATATTTGAAAATAACTTGGGATTTAGTTGTTATTCACAAAGGAGTGCATCCTGAGATACACAAGTCTTATGTATCACCTGCAAAATATCCAGCCTCCCAGAAGAGATATTTTCACATGGTGAAAGTTGGAGACTGTTGCGGAGACTCTAGGAGACCACCAAGGCAATCTGTAGTAAGTGTTACATTCATTATTAGGTGAAGTGAGTGCATAACTGGGAATGAGCAAAGAAATCCACTTCCCTTTTCTGCCTTCTCTCTTCTTAACTATTTATACACCTACACATAGAGCTCTACTGCATGCACCTTCTGAAAAATTCATGCTATTTAGATTTATTTACAGGTTATTTACTCCTCAGTATATACCAATACTAAACCCAATCTCATTTCGGCTTTGTTTACTGTGCACTGAATTTTTCTGGGCTCACCATCAAGGTACAAAATTATGTCCAAAAGGAAGCAAAAAAATATACATGGTGATGTAAGTGAGCCCAGAAGGAGGGAGAGGAAGAATCAGAGGAAAATGCTATCACTTGTGAAGTTTTAAAAGCAATGGCAGATTAATTGAGTTAGCCAGTGACATATTACAATCCATGCCTGATGAGAACTGAGGCAGAAGTCTGCAACACTACAAAATCACATAGTATTAACATTTTTTTCATACAAATACATGTTGAAAACAGTGGAAGACAGCTGGACTACATATTCTTTTGTCCCTTCCCTTTCCTTCCCCTTCTCCTTCCCTTTTTCTTTTTTTTTTCTTTCCTTTTTCCTTTCCTTTCCTGTCCTTTCTTTGCCATGCAATTGTTAGATTGCTAGATAAATCAACATTGTTGGTTGGCAGATCTCTAAGGGCATCAAAGACAGCACTAGCAGTCTCATTTTAAACAAAACAGAAAAAGTGTGACCTATTGAGCTCATAGTCCTGTTCAATTTCTGTTCCCTTTAAGACAAAAGCAAAACTAATAGAATATAAAAGTAACAACAAGAAGAAAAATAAACACCACTTTTCCCTTCAAACATAAATTAAGCTTGAGTAAGCAGCTTGGAACATCATGAATAATGAGTTCTACCAACCTTTCTGAGACTTGGCTAACTTCCATCTGAGCATAGCCACTTTGTAGATTTTTTGGTTCTTGAATTGCATAAAAGCTCAGAGTAAGTAAATTAAGAGATAAGATTAGCATCTGCTCTGACCAGCTATCTCTCCCTCTCCATTTTTAGCCAGAAATAGCAAGTTTTTTTTGTTTCTTGATGTGCTTATTTTCCACTATTGTCCTTATATTTGTGATTGCAATAGCAAAAACCACCATGCGTTCAAAACATAAGGATAGTAGTTTAAAATGGTTCCTGAATTCCACAGGAACCTCTCAAGAAAGCTGTCTCTCAGAAATCCACTTGTCAGGAACAACCATAATGCAGCTTAAGGTGAGGTGCTAACATAAGATTTCCATCTGCTCCAACCTCAGTACAGGTTACTGAATATGTTGAAGACACCTTCAACTTGAATTGAGTAATGGAAGACCAATATAGACAATAAAAAGATTCTTGTCAGTCCCCTCAGTTTATAGCACTCTTGCAAAAGAGGTGGGGGTCTTCCTCTCTGTTCAAGCTAGACCAATATTAACTGGAAGGCATAAAAAACCCCAACAAACCCCAAAAACACACACCAAAAAGAGAAAAATAGAGTCAATAAATAGGAGGGAAGAGAGAACATTTACGCAATTTCAACTACTTCAACTTCTAGGATCTCTCCATATCAGCTACTGACTTTTGCCAAAGATGTCAAAATGTCTTCATGTACCTTTGAGGTATCCCATTTTCACAAATCAGTATTTCTACACTGGAGGCAACTTTGTAGGCTTGTGCACAGCAGACTAATATATATCAGGTAGATATTACATATTACTACACACCAATACAAATATACCCAGCAAGTCTGGCACTATCCACCTGAAGAATGAGATGAATTCTCAATGGTATTTGGAGCGTTTCAGTACCAAGTCTTATGCAGAATTACCCAGTGACAAAATTTCCATCAAGCTAAGTGATGCAAACTGATTATGACTTGAAATAGTGTGGTATATTCTGCCCTGGTTACAAAAAAAAGCTGCCTAGTCACAAAAACCAGCTGCCCTAAAGTCCTTCCCTACTCAGAAGTACATGACATCAAGATGTATAAATTGATTGCAGGTTTATATAAATTTTAATATTTTAATAAATTTAATATAAATTTTAATATTTTAAATTGCAGGTTTGTACAATTTTTTTCCCTCAAGTCCCCCTAGGCCTTAAGCACTACAATGAACTGCTAAAGGAAAACTTGCACAGGTATTGCATTTTTGCTGAGGGCCAATAGAACTTCCAGTTTGAGGTCAGAATATCTCTGTTTTCACAGTTGCTAAATCTCATTAACATTTTTAGAAGTTATTTCTAAAGCCATACCAATAGATTAAGCATTATTTTTAGTTAAGTTCAAAGAGAAGAAGAAGTACAGCTTTGCCTGTTCTACCTGATTTCACTATGGCAACAGCAGAAAAATGGTAAATTCAGGAGATTAAGAGAACTATAATTCCAGCTGAACCAGCAAAAATAAGAATTAAAAATTAATTTATAATTTCTTGATTACCTACAGGCACTTTTGAACTATTCTTTAATTAAAAGAAATATTAAGTCAGACCATACAGAAAATGATAGAAATGGTACAGAACAGCTTCTCTTTGCTTAAGTAATGTTTCCACTTTAATGTACTTATTTGCTCTCATTTGCTTAACACCACCAGTGTTTAGTGCAAATTTATGGAAATCTTGCTTTAAAGAGCTTTGTGGTACTGAGTGATTTTTTAATTTTTGATAGACTTAAACTGAAGTGCCTTGATGAGATTCTAGAATGAAATAAAACTCAGTAGCATGTAATGATGTCTTGTGACATGCTGTGAGGTAATATAGGCAGTAACATGTCATCACTGTGGGTAAAATAATCTGAATGCTTTCATTTTGGTTTACTTTGCACAGAAGTCTGTACTATGACTATAAAAAACTATGAATAAAACCTGATAGATCTTTTTCCCCATGGGCATTTAAGGACAACTGTGCAATTGCAGAATATCTTACTTATATATTGCAGGAGTTGCAAGATTTATGTTAGAATAATTGCAACTGCATTGCACCTTTTAAAAAATGAAACAAACCCAAACCAGATGCTGTATTTAGATTGCTACTATGTAAATACATAATTAAAAAAAAACAAACCACAGAATCACAGAATGGGTCAGGTGTCAGGTGACCACAGTGGGTGACCTGGTCCAACCTCCCTGCTCAGCAAGGTCATCCTAGAGCCCATGGCACAGGTTTGTGTCCAGGCAGTTCTTGAATATCACCAGTGAGAGAGACTCCACAACCTCTCTGGACAACCCGTTCCAGTGCTTGGTCACCTGCACAGTAAAGAAGTTCTTTCGCATGTTCAGGTGGAACCTTCTGTGACTCAGTTTCTGCCCATTGTGTCTTGTCCTGTTGCTTGGTACCTGGAAGAAGAGTCTGACTCCATCCTCTGACACCTTCCCTTCAGATACTGACACATTGGTGAGGTCCCCTCTCAGTCATTTTTTCTTGAGGCTGAACAGGCCCAGCTCCCTCAGCCTTTCCTTGTAAGAGAGATGTTCCAGTCCCCTCATCATCGTCACAGTCCTTCACTGGACCTGCTCTAGGAGCTCCATCTCTCTCTTGTCCTGAGGAGCCCAGAACTGGACACAGAACTCCAGGCCAGGCTCACCAGGGCTGAGTAGAGGGGCAGGATCNATACAAATATACCCAGCAAGTCTGGCACTATCCACCTGAAGAATGAGATGAATTCTCAATGGTATTTGGAGCGTTTCAGTACCAAGTCTTATGCAGAATTACCCAGTGACAAAATTTCCATCAAGCTAAGTGATGCAAACTGATTATGACTTGAAATAGTGTGGTATATTCTGCCCTGGTTACAAAAAAAAGCTGCCTAGTCACAAAAACCAGCTGCCCTAAAGTCCTTCCCTACTCAGAAGTACATGACATCAAGATGTATAAATTGATTGCAGGTTTATATAAATTTTAATATTTTAATAAATTTAATATAAATTTTAATATTTTAAATTGCAGGTTTGTACAATTTTTTTCCCTCAAGTCCCCCTAGGCCTTAAGCACTACAATGAACTGCTAAAGGAAAACTTGCACAGGTATTGCATTTTTGCTGAGGGCCAATAGAACTTCCAGTTTGAGGTCAGAATATCTCTGTTTTCACAGTTGCTAAATCTCATTAACATTTTTAGAAGTTATTTCTAAAGCCATACCAATAGATTAAGCATTATTTTTAGTTAAGTTCAAAGAGAAGAAGAAGTACAGCTTTGCCTGTTCTACCTGATTTCACTATGGCAACAGCAGAAAAATGGTAAATTCAGGAGATTAAGAGAACTATAATTCCAGCTGAACCAGCAAAAATAAGAATTAAAAATTAATTTATAATTTCTTGATTACCTACAGGCACTTTTGAACTATTCTTTAATTAAAAGAAATATTAAGTCAGACCATACAGAAAATGATAGAAATGGTACAGAACAGCTTCTCTTTGCTTAAGTAATGTTTCCACTTTAATGTACTTATTTGCTCTCATTTGCTTAACACCACCAGTGTTTAGTGCAAATTTATGGAAATCTTGCTTTAAAGAGCTTTGTGGTACTGAGTGATTTTTTAATTTTTGATAGACTTAAACTGAAGTGCCTTGATGAGATTCTAGAATGAAATAAAACTCAGTAGCATGTAATGATGTCTTGTGACATGCTGTGAGGTAATATAGGCAGTAACATGTCATCACTGTGGGTAAAATAATCTGAATGCTTTCATTTTGGTTTACTTTGCACAGAAGTCTGTACTATGACTATAAAAAACTATGAATAAAACCTGATAGATCTTTTTCCCCATGGGCATTTAAGGACAACTGTGCAATTGCAGAATATCTTACTTATATATTGCAGGAGTTGCAAGATTTATGTTAGAATAATTGCAACTGCATTGCACCTTTTAAAAAATGAAACAAACCCAAACCAGATGCTGTATTTAGATTGCTACTATGTAAATACATAATTAAAAAAAAACAAACCACAGAATCACAGAATGGGTCAGGTGTCAGGTGACCACAGTGGGTGACCTGGTCCAACCTCCCTGCTCAGCAAGGTCATCCTAGAGCCCATGGCACAGGTT
>VXAX01002560.1:437092-497092 GCA_013399835.1 Leptocoma aspasia
TTGTGTCCAGGCAGTTCTTGAATATCACCAGTGAGAGAGACTCCACAACCTCTCTGGACAACCCGTTCCAGTGCTTGGTCACCTGCACAGTAAAGAAGTTCTTTCGCATGTTCAGGTGGAACCTTCTGTGACTCAGTTTCTGCCCATTGTGTCTTGTCCTGTTGCTTGGTACCTGGAAGAAGAGTCTGACTCCATCCTCTGACACCTTCCCTTCAGATACTGACACATTGGTGAGGTCCCCTCTCAGTCATTTTTTCTTGAGGCTGAACAGGCCCAGCTCCCTCAGCCTTTCCTTGTAAGAGAGATGTTCCAGTCCCCTCATCATCGTCACAGTCCTTCACTGGACCTGCTCTAGGAGCTCCATCTCTCTCTTGTCCTGAGGAGCCCAGAACTGGACACAGAACTCCAGGTCAGGCTCACCAGGGCTGAGTAGAGGGGTAGGATCACCTCCCTTGACTGCAGCCAATGCTCTTCCTAATGCAGCCCAGGATCCCACTGGCCTTCTTGGTCACAAGGATCATGGCGAGCCTCCTGTCCCCAGGACCCCCTGGTCCTTCTCTGGAGAGCTGCTTTCTAGCAGGTCAGCCCCCAGCCTGTACTGGTACATGGGGTTATTCTTCCCCAGGTTTAATAAAAAAATGGAATAAATCTAAATTAAAAATACTTTAATAAAAAAGCAGAAGTGGTGACAGCAACCAGCAACACTTCCAGACAATGTTATCAAAAGTTTAAAACCTTTTGATAACACTGTCTGGAAGCCATGACCAATCTAACAACATTTGTTGTCTTAAATAGTAAAGATTCAGAAACTAAACCAAACATTTTTTAGTAATTGCTTAAGTTATCCACTTTTTTTTGCTGCAGGTAACTGATGTTGTTTGTTGGCACAAGGGGTTTACCAGTTGTCCTGGCTATTTCCCCTCATGCATAAAGACTGACTCCAGGTATCAGAAGGCTTAAGATAGTTTTATTATGATGGCTCCAGCACAGAGCTTCTTTACAGAGCTTTGGTGCAATCCTCGTACACGCTTTCTTTTCCGTGCCTTGTACAGGAATTGCCCTGCTGCCTGCAAGAATGCTCTGTCTTGCCAGAATGCTTCTATCCCTCTTCTCTGTCTGTGTGATATTAAAGTGAGAGGAGCTGACAATCAAGCAGCTTCCTCCCACCACACGGCCAGAGGGAGAAAAACTATCTCTCTATGTTTTTGGAACAGAGCAGAGAAACCCCAGCTGTGTCCCTGAACATAGGACACAGCTTAGATTTGTTTACAGAAACCTGCTCGTGAGAAAAGCAGCCTTTTCCCTTATGAAGAAGACCTAGCAGGCATGCTGCTAGAAAATTCATAAAACCCAAAATCATAATTACCACAGGTAACTAACCTGACTTTTGTACATGATCTGCAACTTAACAGGAACATGCTCAAAATATTGCTACAGTTTGGTTCAAACCTACACATAGATATAAAGGTTGCAATAAAGAAATTATATTTCCCTTTGCTTTCTCAGAGGAAGAAGCCATCAATCCGTGTAACATTTGATCAGTAAAGGGACACAAAGCAATGCAGCTACAGAAAGGGCAAAATAATCATAAGAAGTGTTGGGAGCGAGATTTTCAGTACAAATCTAGAAATACTGTATTTTCCTGAAGACTTGCTTAGTCCTCATCTGGAAACTGTAGACAGGTCATTCAAGAAAGACACATAATAGCCAGATATGGAGCAAAGGCAATGCACTGTCCAGGAAAAAGAACACGTGCTCATAGGAAAGACTAAATGAGATTAGTCTTTCCAGCCTAGGGAGAGTAAAGGCTGACGACAAGGTATTGTCCTCCACCAACACATCAGGAAGACTAATGCACTGGGTCTAGAAAAAACTTCCAGTGAGAGCAGTGGGACCTTTAAATTATTTTAAAATTCCACTTGATATGTTTAACCAATAGGTTATAAGATACAGTGTTTATCACAGCTGGGGATTAGACAAAATGACAAAACCTTACACTTTTCTGAATGTAGTACATAAAGCTAGTAATACAAAATGCTCTTTCAAGCAATCTGGAGTGATACCACCACTGCTAACAAAATTAAACAGACTCAAATGTCTTTCCTCTGCCTGACGAAGAAGGACAAATGTCTGTTATGACATATATTTATAAAACAAGATACCAGAAAGTCATCCAGAATGTAGGAAAAGGGTTTAAAAAAGATTAAAAGAAATCTTTTGAAATGAACAATATGAATTTGAACCTGCTTATTTGCCCACAGACATAGCTTAAGAATTTACTTTTCATAAATAATAATGGCTTGTCTGATTTTTATCAAAGTTAACATCTTGAAATTGCAAAGATTCTCTACACTTGGAAGTTAAATACATAAAGACAGGCAAACTTTTCTAATTGAAGAAGTATTTCCAACTTTTCTGATTTCACTTTTTGTTTTTACAACACATACCACTGCCTCAAGCTCTTCTGGTTCAGTGTTATCCAGATTACTCCTGCCTAATCCTCAAGCCTAAAGCAAAGAGAACAATCAAAGGTATGTTGAAAGAAATGAAACCACCACCAAACCTCAGAAATCTCTGATAGCTTCATCACTAGCTCCTTGTCCTAGTTTTCAGGGGAAAAAAATTATTATCTTTAAGCAATACCCATGCCAATCACACACTTCATATACCCTGTTCCTCCCCTTTACTTTTACATTTAATTTATTAATTCTTCTTAAGGTCCTGGTTGTAAAGTACATAGCTCATAAAAGGTTCCTGGGACCTGATTACGTCTGTCCCACCTGGAGAAGTGGACTCATTGTGAATACTGCAGTTCATAGAGCACACAGCAAATCTAATGGTAAGTGAAGGCACAAAATTCTCAATGGAGAGGTTGTGACCATAAACAAACTTCCTGGCAGAGGCAAAGTGTGACACGTGGAGTGTAAAGCAATCCCTGCTACCCCCAACAAGCTGAGTAGGTCTGAACATTTTTTGCTTACAAATAGAACTAAATTTAACAGTAAAACTGAACAAAGCAATAGCAACTGAATCAGATGTGACAGCAAAAACCCCATTTTATGCACACACTTTATTACCGTTCTTAACTTTGTATTTGTACAGTGAGCGAATTTATGCTCCAGCATGTCTAAAATTGAATTACAGAGATACATACAGTGGTAATTTTCTTTACAGTCACCTACCAACTGAATGAGAAAAAAGAGAGCAGCTATTCTAGAAGAAGTGTACTCTCAATTCCTTTGTTTTATCTGTCCAGTCACTTACAGAACAAAAATATTTAAGGATGAGCTATAAAGCGTCAGATATCAGATTCAAAGTATGAAGAAAGAACCATCACTAGGTACTTTCATATATTGCTTCTAGAAAGAATCCTCTTCATTACACTGTTTCTGGGATAATTAAAAAATAAGAGGCATAAGAGATGAAAGTGACATAATCTCACTGTAGATTTTCTCTTTGTAAGGACAAAAATGTAGAAAGATATGTGAACCAGAAGTGTGGTGAGAAACAACTGGACAATAATTGAAATAAAGGTCTCAAATGCACTGTTAGAAAAGCAGAGTTAAACCATTATCCTCACTCAGCATTACTTGGCACTTGCCAACAAACTTGCAACAAAGGCTGATGATAATCGAATAAATACTAAATGATGGCACTTATATGTTAATGCAGTTTCAGAAATATAAATTATCTAAGACAAGTTATGTAAGGAGTGAGCAACCACTTTTCCTGATTTTATATCTAGAGTTTGGTGAAATAGCATTTATTTTAAAGATTTTTCCAAAAAACAAGAGAAACAAACTGAACAATTTAAGTGTACAATCAGAAAGGTGAGTTTAAATACAAAGTGCTCAATTTACAATAAATATCTTTAACATTAAAAATACTTTGAAAACCCTTTACCTTTTGTTAATTTCAGGATTTCCAGATTAATCTGAAAAAAATCAGTAATTCTTATGTTGGACTAACTTATAGTTAAATGGTCTATGTAGTTTTAAATTTTATGTACTTTAACCACTTCTATATTCACTATATTCTAACAAATAATTTTAGGAGATTGTCAGGAAGACATGCTTGATAGCTCAAAGCTTTTTCATTACTAAAATGAAAACAATTGATGAATTGTAAAATTAAATGCAAATTTTAAAAACAGCACTTCAAAGTAGAGGCCAAACTTGCTTTTGTATATTTCTGACTTAGCACGCTATTAAGGTCATCTTTAAACTTATCTTTTTGTTGTGTTGCCCATAGAGAAATTATTACATTCATGGAATTGTACAATGGTCTAGGTTGGAAGGGCCCTCAGAGGTTCCAACTCCCCTGCCCTGGGCAGGGACACCTTCCACTAGATCAGGTTGCTCCAAGCCCCATCCAGCCTGGCCTTGAACACTTGCAGGGGTAGGGCATCCACAACTTCTCTGGCAACCTGTTCCAGTGCCTCACCAACCTCACAGCAAAGAACTCTTTAATACCTACAGTAAACCTACTCTCACTCTGAAACCATTCTCTCTTGTCCTGTCATTTTATGCTCCTGTAAAAACTCCCTCTCCATCTTTCTTGTACGCTCCTTTCAGGTATTGGAGAGCTGCAATTAGGTCACCCTGAAGCCTTCTCTTCTGCAGGCTGAACACTCCCAGTTCTTCTCAGCTCTTCCTCACAGGAGAGGTTCTCCATCCCTCTGATCATCTTCAAGGCTCTCCTCTGGAGTGACTCCAGCAGCTCCATGTCCTTGCAGTGCTGGCACCCCAGAGCTGATGCAGCACTGCAGCTGGGCTCTCACCAGAGCAGAGCAGAGGGGCAGAATCCCCTCCCTGGCCCTGCTGCCCACGCTGCTTTGGATGCAGCCCAGGACACACTTGGCTCTCTGGGCTGGGAGTGCCCATGGCTGGCTCATGTCCAGCCTCTCAGCCATCAATGCTACCTTTAGAATAACTGAGGGGTAAATATTTGGCTCTCAAGAATGGTCTTATGGGAAACGTGTATTATGTTTACTGTTATTTGAGGATGAAATGTCAACAGACTAAAATATTTCTTTAATAAATTACTCCATTCAATAAAAGCATCAATAGTTTGCCTGGTTTTAAAACACAATTTCCCTACAACACATTGAAAGAAATAATACTAATGTAAAAACCATGCCATGTGCATTAGTCCATATTAAACCACAGCCTCCCAGCCCCTGGCATTAGGGTATTCCTAAAGGTCTGACAAACCACAGCTACAAGGAAATTCAGAGATCAGAATGAAAATCTTTACTTATCACTTTGTGCCTAGATATAATTCACTGACTGTATTAAGGATATGCCAATAACTCTTTGTAGGTTTAATACAAAACCATTAAAATAGATGATATCTTAAAAAAAAGTAAGTAAACATTAAGAATGTTGTGAGTACACACATATATATTACACAGAACTGCTTATACTATGTGGTGTTTTTTCACAACATGTGGGGGGCAAAATGGTTTTGATTACCTCACTAAAACACAAATGAAGAAATATTGACCGTTCAGTCAGGAGTTGCAGGCACTGGACTGTATGATGGGGACACTCCAAATGCAATTGAAGAAAATGTACCTCATAAATAATGCTCTGCCTATTAAGGCAAAGACAGTCAACTTCACAGGATGCACTATGAAAAAAACAAAGTGGCCTGCATGATGACATGGAAATTATTGCAATAGTTCAAAATGAAGAGAAAACATTAATGAACAAAAAGTTCTCTTTTCTGAATATATAATATTGTTTAATAGTTCAGATTTTTCCTCCCATTTTGAAGCATTCCATCTCATCCATGATTCCCTTACACAAATGGAAGGTAAACAGATGTACTGAAGTCTCTCATGACACTACAGTATCTCACAGTTGTTTATTTTAATTTCTGGCATACATTGTGATCTGTACTCAATGGATCCTCTGTTTTCATGCCATTTTGATTATATCAGCATGTATTTTAGTCATTGATAAGCAACTCCATTTGTCTTTCATATCACAATTTGACATCAATGCAAGACATGGGATGAGATGCAAACAAAATGATATGGAATTACTAAATAATAGTTAATCATGAATTATATTTGCGATGCATGGCTTGTCAGAATCAGATTTAACAGTAGGTAATAAATGCTTCTTTGTACTTCCATAAATTTGATAGGAAAAAAGGTTGCTTTCAAAGCTAAAAAAAATTTGCAATTACCAGCTGCTAATCACATCTGAGGATTATTGGTCTTTCTGACTAAGAAGTCAGGGATGACATTAGATGTCTCTACATAGTTACTGTTATCAGTGACTTGGTGATCTCAGGTGGATCTTTAGTAAACAGTATTTCTAACAAAACCCTGTTGTAATGTTTTCAAAACTCAGCTTGGTCCCAGGGAGTTACTTTTCCAGTTGTTACTCCCTACTGTACAGCCACCAGAGAAGCAATGCAGAATGAGCTGCACCACTCACTACTTGGCTGAGCAAAATTTGGAAACTCACCCCATAACATTCAATTTGACATCAGACTCAAAATGAAGACTTTTAACACAGAAGTTAACCCCAACAAAAGAACTCAAATATGTTTTGATTTAGCAACATTAACAGTTAGTCATTGTTGACCAAAATGAAGAAATTTTTGAAGAAATTTTTCAGTTTAGGTTGCTGAAACATATTTCAGCATTAAATAGCATTCCCCCAATCACCCTCCCCTTCCTTTTAACATGTTGGCATGTGGTTAGACTCCTTTAACTCCAATCAAGTACTAAAAAAGAGTGGAGGAGGGGGATATGATTCTCCAGAGCTACAACAGCTATCTGCATTAAATACAGAGCATTGTAGGACTGCAGTTGTTGCTTTATTAAAAATTACAGGCAAGAAAACACTTAAAGTTCACCCAAATAATTGATATATTCTCAGGTGGACTGCAGTAGACATTTCACTTTGACTTTTACAGCAGAAATGTTGAAACTTAAGAAAACTTTGTTCTCTGTCCAAAACTGCCCCCAAGAGCCAACAAAAAAATTCCTCAACAAATTTTCTGGAGTGACAATGATTATTTTTAAATAAAAGAAAGAAAAGCACTATAAGAAATCAAAGAAACAGGTCATTTTGATATCCAGTAACCAAAATGAATGTTTTGGCAGAAATGAACTTATCTCCACCGCAGTCTGATGAAGCTTTTCAGATTTTTAGTACCTGCTTATCTTTGTTAATACACTCAAGCATGCATATCTTTTCTGAGAGTTCTGTTTTAATGGCTGAGCTTTAATGGCTCAGCTGACAGGATATGCTAAAAGACACCAAAAAATTAGTAGCAGTTTGATCTCCATGAACAATGCTATCCACTTTTAGACTTCAAAAAGTGCAAGACTAATCCATATATTAAAACAACCCAAATTAAAAATGTAGAAAAAAGACAAATCATTAAACTGCCCACCCCACAACACCACCAAATTGGAGGCAGGCTTCATAACAAATTTTCAGACAGAGAACTTCAACTCAATACTTATTTTCCAGTTCTCTATCCTGTCTTTTAACTTAAAAGTTGTTTATAAATTATATATGAAAAGATTCCCAGGAAATAAAGTCAGAATAGCACTAACCTGATGATTTACATATTGCTGCAGTAACATAAAAACCAGGAACAGATATAGATATGCTTACATATACATGAATAAATGTATATGTAGGTGGAAGAGAGCATGCTTATGATGGGATGCTCTATACTAAAGTAATCTTGGCTAAATTTTAATTTTCCTCATGACAAGGCAAACACAGTGAGACCTGAGTAACATTACAACCAAATCTGTGCACCACCCCTGCTTTCTAATCCAAACATTTTACCTTCTGAACAATCAGTGTTAAGAGAAATATGGTTTGTTTTTCCACTCCTGCACACCTCTTCCACTAATTTTAAAGTGTAAATTTATTAAATTGATTAAGGAAAAGCATATGATAAATAGGAGTAATTTTCCCTTTTCAGAGCAAGGTGTGACTGCTTTTCATTATAGTTTCATGAGATTTACCTGAATTCCATGAGGGCAAATACTTTCTTTTTAGAATTAGCTTCATTAGGAATTCAATACAATATATAAAATAAATGTGAGTATTTGTTTGGGGCTACATTTTATTTGTTTTGTAAACTGAACAGATCATACAAGTTATTTTCAGTATAGCAGTTGATTCCATATGTGCAGAATCAATATGAATATTGTAGTACAACGTTTATTACAGAACAAACTGACTTTGGCAAGACATTGAATTGTGTAAAAAGAAAGCTGTATATTTTCTGAATGACTGACTTTTAAGAACAAAAAATACAGAAAGCACTGTTGAAATGGGTATTTTTGTAATGCATTTATAACTTGGCAAAAAATCAACCACTCTTCACTTTTGCTACAGTGACTGAAGTTCCTTGCAAAATAG
This sequence comes from Leptocoma aspasia, assembly GCA_013399835.1. NCBI lineage: Eukaryota > Metazoa > Chordata > Aves > Passeriformes > Nectariniidae > Leptocoma > Leptocoma aspasia. The sequence continues at coordinate 445,498 of VXAX01002560.1, forward strand.
TTTTTGCTCTCACTGATCAGTTTGGAAAACTCTTAAGTTTAGGAGTTTATTACTCTCCTGGCCAAAATGTTTGTTAGTCTGATTCAATCAATGATTTGAAACATTTTTTGTGTGCTATAACTCTCTTGAAACTTAAAGAATTTTCTCCCAGCTGTTTAACCAGTGATGTACCTTGAGAAAACCATTGTATTTGCTCATATTTAGCCCACTTGCTCTTGGATACATTAGGACAAACCCATCAAGATGTACTGCAAACTGCACTTCTTTCTCTTCTACTGAAAGTGCCTGATCACACAATCAATTTAGAAGATAATACTTTAGTTGCTTTAAGGAGGAAAGTATAAGATTATTTAGTATCTTCTGTGTCATATATATTTTAGCAATGACCAGACCATGTACCTGAGAGCATAGTCCAAATGCTTCTTGAACTCTGTCTGGTTGGTGCTGTGACCACTTCCCTGGGGAGCCCGTTCCAGTGCCCAAACACCCTCTGGGTGAAGAACCTTTTCCTAATATCCAACCTAAATCTCCCCTGACACAGCCTCAGATTCCCTCAGTCCTGTCACTGTCACCACAGAGCAGAGACCAGTGCCTGCCCCTCCTCTTCCCCTCACAGGAAGGTGTAGCTGTAGCTGCAGTGAGGTCTCTCCCCTCAGTCTCCTCCAGGCTGAGCAGAACAACTGACCTCAGCTGCTCCTCATAGGGCTTCCTCTCTAGACCTTTCACCCTCAGCAGTATAAGCTTATAGGAGCCAATAATTTTTTTTTTTTACCATTTTACCACTACATTTGTGTTTTGAAACTACACTGGATAGTTCCAGTTAGAACAGTGAAGATCCACCACTTTTTCTGCGCTACAGAATACATCTGTATTTTTTATACTCAGGTTTCATCCTATTGGATGTGTTTTTCATAAATCAGGATTGTTAAATTCCAGAATCTGGGAAGTTTCAAACTACTTCAATTTATTTAGAATGCAGTATATTAATTTCCAGTAACCACAATGTGACTAAACCTAAACATTTTGTCTGTTCTGCCTTTTACTTGCTAACAATAAAATAATCACTTTCAATTATAATAAATTAAATTCAAATTGACTTTGTAATGTACAGTGAGACTGAAATAAGTGCTAAGATTAAACATCTACAAAGCATGTAATTAATTTTAGGAACAATGCTTTTAGGAAACATTATTTGCTTTGAATAACTCAACTGATTCCAAATAATTCTACTTTGAAGTCATCTGGCTATATCAAAGGGTTAATTTAACCAGGAAAATAAATTTTTTACATATGACTAGATAACATGAGACTCAGTAATAAAAAATGCAAGTCCCTCTTCTGCTGTTTCTCCAGATTAATGAAATTTTTATGTTTGGTATTAAGTTGTGTCTTGATTTGTTCCATTACTGCTGTCAGGCTACTCTTCCACCCCCAGATGTTGGAATACTGCGCTAAGATAACTGATTTTACTGGTGGGACCATAACAAGAACAATTTGCTTACACAGATATGGATATCTGCCATGAAATACCCAGGCTAGAGCTAGGGCATGGAGCTGAAGTACACTGACTAAGGGCAAGTGAAGACCAGACTGAAAATACTGCTACTTCTCAAAGCTGGTTTTAAGAAATTAGGAGCACATAAACAGGAATTTCTCTTTACCTCCCCACTTCTTTTTTTCTTTCCAGGACACATTAGTGTTCTCTGTCCTGTTTACAAACTCAGTTTTTCAAAAGAGAAACCGAACAGTATATTTTCTACTTTTAATGAGTCTTTCTTTACTGACATCACATTAACGTAAGAAGGAGATAAGAATGTTGCTAGTAATGAAAAAGACCTATGCCCTACACCAACCTTTTATGAAATTTGGCCTCTGTAGAAATTCTCATTCCACATACTTAAGAGAGTAATGAGAGATAGTAATTGTTCAGATTGGAGCTTTTATACTTCTTTTTAAGTAGGAGAAGCAGCAGATATTATTCTAGCCCACTGATGGTCCTCTTTATTGTTATCAGTGCACTTTAGTTCATGGTTGAGAAATGTGGTCACACATTCCCATGTGCTAATCAAGTCCCTCACACCTAACTCGAACTCTTGATGTGGGGTCCTATGGAAATCTGTGTTCACCTGATGCTTGCAACACAAAGTAGCATGCATGGAGTCAAAGGGCAGTAATAGGTTCTGTGTTCCAGCTGCTCAATAATTCCTCAGGATTTACAAAACTAAACCATAGCAGGCAGAAGTTAGTTAATGCTACTGTTTAATAGAAACATTCCCAGGTAAAAGCAGCATGGAAAAACTTTTTGTGACCTACTGCTTTTATTTCCCCTTGTACACATTATACTATTTGTAAATATGCTACTATAGAATACTCATATTCAGTTATTTCAGTTTTTTTATATCTAGGTTATTCATACCTCGTGTTAGATCACGGTTTGCCACTGCTGTAATCTGTTTCAGCCAATCCTGGGACTTGGAAGATCCCAACACAGCTCTGTAGTGACTACAGTCCCCAGCTGCCTGCAGCTCACCTCAATATGGCACTGACATCTTGTTGTTGCCTACATAGAAACTGTATAATCCTGCATTTGCCATGACCACAGTAGTTTGTTACCTGCCTGCTCTTTTCTCACAGCAAGAGCTGCAACTATTCCAATCAGTGTGTAAATTCGGGATTAGCTCAGCTCTCTGGTGAGATGATCACATTTGTAACTGACAAAATATATCACTTATAGGCCCCAAATTCCAAATGGAAGGAAAACGTTGAATCCAGACTGCAAGATGTGGAATCACGGGCAACTTTTCTCCTGGCAAAGATGTGAATCAGTTTTCAAAACTCAGGTGATTAGGGTCCAATATGAATAACAGATAATAGGTAAACCCATAGTAGTAAGTTACTGCATATTTTCTAACAAGAACTCTTATTGTAAATATTTCTCAGTTAATGATTTTGATTAAAAAAACAACTAGCATTCAAGCTAACTATAAATTACATCTTGGAATCAAGGTAAATGAAACAGATACAAGCAAAATCTTAGAACTGAACAGATAAAATAATAATAGTTAGAAAAACATTGTTCCAGGGCAAAATTACTCAACCTCTACCCTCAAAACAAAGCACAATTATAAACACCACACTTTGAATTATAAAGCATTTAAAGCCTGTTTTCTCCCAGTTAAATGGGAGAAAAAAATCTGCACTAAAGCTTTAAGGGATACTTTGGGACAATAACATCCTCATTAAAAAATAAAGATACATCAAAATTTTTCAGTTGAAAGGTTAAGTGTTAGTCTCTGTGTAGTTGATAAATGTTGGGCTAATCTAATCAGTGGCTGTAAGAGGCAATGCCATCAGCTAGTTGCCCTGACCCATGCTTCTTAAGTTTTTACAAAAGTCAGATTTAAGAAAGATGTAAACTTCAGGCCTTTGACCTAGCAAGGACCTTGTTCGTGCCAGCCTGGTGTTCTGCTAAACAGACTGAGAACTTCAGCTGAAATCAGGAACATGTGCACTTCACTAATACAACACATGACTTGGAAATTAAAATGCAACGTGATCAAGTGCTTTAGGATATTTTAACAGTTAAGAATGCAGCTAGGGAAAAAAAAAGCTTGTATCTGTGTTTTGATTTGGGGGGAGGGAAAAGGACAAATTAAATTGCGTTCGTTTTCTTAAAATACGTAGGGAAACAAAAATTCAGTTCATTAGTTCATGCATGACTGACCTAGAGGAAATAAGGAGGTTGTATGTGTCTTTATGACATGTGTCACTTATTAGGTAAGTAGGTTTTACTACTTCCAATTGAACTAAGTTAAAACTAATTAGATGGTAGTTAAATTACAATCTAAACATAATAAACCCAAATAAAAATAGTAAATGGCATTTTAGTTATCAATATTGCTCCTAAATGCAGTTGATTGTTTCCAATAGTACGTGTATTGATTATTTCCAAGTATTGGAGTACCAAGCTTTGCCAGCTGCTGGAATGGCAGTTTAATGATACATACACTAACTAGGACAGACTTTTCACATATGCCATATTTAATCAGATTAATTTATTTTATTCCATCTTCTACTGATACTTACATGTGTCTCCAGACATTACATATGAATCTGGACTCTGTATAAAACATAATCCATCCCCCCTTTTTAACTATTATGGAATGATAGTACAGTAAAATTGACACGGAGACCTAGTGATCCAGTTTCTAATTACTACCAGCATCCCAGATCAGTGCTGAGATCTTACACTTGATAATATCAGAAAGATGCTTGTAGTTCTCATGCAGATTTTCACTTACAAAGTGTGAAGATTATGTATCACTATTTCACAGATTATGTATCATTATTTATCAATAAATAAATAAATATATCTACATACATACATACATACATATATATATTTCTTCCATCTCAACTACCTAGAAAATAACAGTCTATCTACATTTTTGGCAGATATATGTTTATCTCTTGCATTCCTGGCTTTTAGATTTACCTGGAAACTTGAGTAGGAAGTAAACTGTTCAACTTGGATTAGCCAAAGATGACAGTGCTGGGTTAAAGAAACTAAACAGACAAAATAAACAGTCACATTACCTTCCATTATAAAAAGACTCTCTTCTTGATACTCAAGCATAGAACACACTAACTTATGGATCTCCATCTTGTACTGGAGGACCAACCAGAAAAAGTGACTTTTGTTGTTTTTTCCTTCAATCTGGAAGATGCTTCTACTGATTTTAGAATACCAGTGTCTATTTAATTCATGGTCAACCTACTTCCTTAGTTTCCAGCAAAACAAAAGCACATACGGAGAAAGCAAATGAATTATTATACTTACTGGATTGGAGGGTTTAGAGGATTATTAAAACTACATATTGGGGAAGTGCAGCTCACATAATTTGTATTTCTTTTGCAATTAAAATTTTTAGCAAAAACATATGAAGTCTTCGTTATATGTAGTTTAATCATATCTAACTATATTTACTTCCTCTCTGTGTAAAGCTGTTTCTATTTCAACCTATATACTGCCCCAGGTTTTCCATCACTTATTTATATCTGCTAGTACACAGGCAGTGACTGCTTCTTTGGAATAAAATAAATAAATACATTGCAAGAATGCAAGAATGTAGAATGGGTAGCTAGCATTACACAGTATAAAATGTCCTAGACATATTTTTTTTGGATGAGGGAGCTCTGCATTTACAAATTGAACATGGTATATTGTACTCCTGTGAAAACATTTCCTTCTACAATTTGATAAAGAAATAGGACAGAGCAGGAAATTTTCCTAATGGCTATGAACTTAAAAAAAATCTGATTTAGTAACCATGAAAACTAAAATGTATTATTGTCCACTTTGATTTCATTAACTCAAAGTAATGGGAAGAGTACAGGTGGAAAGGGTTTTATATTTGCAGATGACTTTACACTTAAGGAAACCCAGAACTATAACATACACATCCCCTAAACCCATGTGGCAGTATCTGTTGTAACAGAAATACAATTGATATGCACAGATCTGTTTCCAGTTTTGGTATAAAGGATTTTGTTCTGCAGTTCTATTTCAGAGACACTCAATGCAGGAATTGACATTGTCAACGGCTATATTGGTTATACTTTAGTCAGATGGAGAAAGAATCAAAAAACCAGATTTTTACTATTCCTGCATAACTTTCTATAGGAAAGAAAAACATTTTCTTTACTGATTTTATGTTATACTTTTGAATATCTTAACATAGACCCGTGTACCATTATATAATGGCAATATTTATAAGAAGTCATAAGTACATAGCAATACAGAATCCTGACAAGTATTCAAAGGTCTGATAATGGAAAAAAGTCTCCATTATTTCCCTCAAATTCAATATAAAACCTAATATATCTATTTAATGCCTTTCAGAATTTAATCAGCATTTTCACTTTTACTTTCATTGAAGAGTCCAATTATTTAATTCAAATTGCTATAAATATTATCTATTCTGGATAAAACTTTTTAAAGAATAACCTGTCATGCCTTTTTTGATCCCAAGATTTTTATATTTAGCTAAATTAATCCACTGCATAATGAAATATTCTTCTATGTCCTCAATTAGAACTAAATTGTCCTCATTCTTTCTCAAATAGGTGTTCCTTGCTACAATGCATCATGTCCGTCATTGCTCCTAAGTTCTGCTATATTTTGTGAGAAATGAAATAGGCAATGGCCTTCAAAGAAATTTTAAAAAAAAGAAGAAATTCTCTTCCTGTAAGACCAGCAACTAAATGTGATGAAAGCACAGAAAATACCTCCTAAATCAAACTTAGTAATGGAATCTCTTATTGAAGGAAAGATATAAAAGGCATTATGAAGGATACTTTTTAGCCAGCAATGTTAGAAGATCAAGGTGTTGTCACTACATTGAGAAAAAAGTCTCCCAAACTCCTGGTGCCACTGAAATACAATCCATACACAAGACATAAGACACACTTTCTTTGACCTTCCCTTTCAGACTGACATACCAGTAGCGGCCCTTCTTGTCAGTCTCGGTATCCTTTGCAAAGTTCCAGCCCCTTGGCCTTCCTGACCCTATCCCTACACAACCATCCAGTATCCCTATGCTTTTCCCAGGGTACCTGTACCTGCTTTCACTGTCTGTGCATTTGCTTTTGCCCCTTAGTTTGACCAGCAGGTCCTCACTCAGCCATGCCAGTCTTTTAAAGATCTACCAACTCTGTTCTGCTCTGTTTGACTCCCATCCTGTCCCCTAGGGCAGTTTCCCAGAGAGTCCTACTGACTAACTACTTGAAAAGCTGAAGTTTAATTTCCTAAAAATTCAGGGTCCTGACTTTACTCTTTGCCTGACCCATATTCCTCAGGACTGCAAACTTCACCAGTGCACAGTCACTTTATCCCAGGCTGCACTTTATCCCCCTCCCATCTTGATGTTCCTGAGTAGTTTGCTTGCATTGCTGACCATCAGTATTGCATCCCCTCTGGTAGGGCTGTCTATTACCTGGCTCAAGAAGTCATGCATTCCAGGAATCTCCCGGATTGCCTACAGCTCACTGTGCTACCTTTTCAGCTGTTGTCGGAGTGGTTGAATTCCCCAGTAGGACAAGAACCTGTGAGTGTAATGCCTTCTCTAGCTGGAGCAGCAAGGGTTCATCAATAGCTTCCCCCTGACTGCACAGCCTGTAGTAGACACCAACCACAACACTCCCTTTGCTGCCTTGGTGTTTGATTCTTACCCATAAGCTTTTGACCTGCTTGTGGCTGTTCTTCAGAAAGAGTTCTTCACACTCAATCCATCTCTGGTTTAGAGGGCAACTTCTCTTGTGCAGAGCAAGCACCACTTGGCATGTCATTCCACAGCTTACCACAGGCGAGACTGATCTTACCCCCTTCCTCCATCATACAAGGGGGAAGCTCTGTCCTTGAGCCCAACTAACCCAAAGACCCTTTTCTTTCTAGAGAAAGATGAATCCCATCTGATGCTAGCAAGCCTGGTGCTGTGTAGGTCATACCATTATCAAACATCCCAAAATCTTGACAGTGACAGCAACCATGGACCCACGTGCTAATCCTCTTAGCATATGCTGATCATTTCTTTAGTTCTGCTGGAGAAACTTCCTAGAAAATAGCCAGGCAGAATACTTGGCAAACTTAGATAAAAATGTAGGACAAGCAACCAGAATAAAGGAGATTCAGGTGTAGACATACTATGTTTAAAAGATCATCTCATATGGGTGAGGTGTTTTTTTTGTTTGCTTGTTTTGTGGAAAGGGGAAATATATTTATAACCTCTGACTCAATGACCCATCTTGCAAAGTGACAAGCTCCTTCAATTTACCAGCATATCTCCTCAGCAAAATCACTACAAAACAATAAATGTTCAGATACTGGGAATCAAGGGCCAAGTTCCTGGCTGGCCTAAATTAAGTTTCCTTCAAATCAAAGTGATGAAACTCAAAAAGCAAGAGCATAACTCTGGAAAAAATGAGGAAAGAGTGATGGATATGGATGGGGGAGCAGGACATGTGTCAATAAAACAGTCTTAACTTTTTAAATATGGCACAGAAAGGTTCTATTCTAAGACCTTTATGCAAGAGAGAAAACAAAAAGCTCTGCACTAGCTTTAAAATCTCCAAGAAACATGACATTTGGTAAAATGAAGGAATCAGAATCTAAGAAAAACAGTAAAATGAATATATTCAATCCTATTTACTAACAAAACAATCCCTGCCAAAAAGGGTAAGTTGCTACTTCTCACTAAATCTGTGCTCAATTCATAAACATATTTAAAGAATTCAGGGGCCTGCATCAGGAATTCAGAAGGCACAGTGTGGTATTGAAACAATACTTTAATCATACTTTGACTTTTTATCTCAACAAAAATAAACAGGTGAGAACCACTGATATGAAAAAGTCCCTCAACCAACAACACTAACCCAAAAGACTCCTGAAGCCATAGATAAAAAAACCTCTTATCACTGGGACAGAGAACTGGTATTTAATTCTGAAAGGCTGCAATTTTTTAAAGAACACATTGGAAAATCACCTTCTGCTGAGCAGTCAAAAAAAAAAAATTCACAATTCTTTTGTGTCATCAGTAACAGTGTCTCAGATGTCAAAACCATAGAACCAGAATACATTCAAGAACAAGCATCAGGAAATAAACCTTAAGAAATTTTAACTGCTCAGTAGGGAGAAAGGATAGGATCAGAGGCTTATGTTTTATTGGTTTTGTCCATGAGAAATTAAGTACTTTACTTATCCATAAAAAGGATGCAGGCCAAAATCTTAAAGAACATGTTAACACCGCTAGCTTGTAATCGATGCAATCACAGTATTGCTATCTAAATTTTTGTTTACTTTTCAACAGATTGGTGTCTGCAGATCATGCTGTCTTACACTGCCATTCCTCTGTAACCTTAACCATTATTCCTACTGTGTAAAGTGAAGCACAAATTTAAGGTGACAAAGCACCAGTTGGCTGATGTGAAGTATGCTACGAAAGCAGAAACCTCTGAAAGCTTCACAGCCATTATGAAATAACTGACCTATATGAAACTGCTACCATGGTTCACAAATTTATTGTCAGGTTCCAGCCTCTAGCTGTTCTCTGATTGTTCTAAATACTTGACAAACTGAAGCCTTTTCACTTTCCGTTGAAATTGCCTCATCTCCCTGTCAGAGCGCCATGGGGGACTCCATTACTTTTCTGACTTCTTTCCCCTACTGACAAGTCATTTAGCTGGCTTCTTGTTGTGAAGGCTGTCCATGTCAAATTAGCCAGGGCCCCTATTGTCCTTATTACCACTCGAAAAGCCATCATGAGTAATGCTACGGGGTCCCTCAGTTGTCATCATTTGTCAGAAAGAAAGGGAGTGTGGTTACATATAGCTGACAGGTAATTTCAGTGTCTACAATTACCCCAATTAGTCTTGTCATAAACAATTCGATAAATGCACACCAATACAAACAGATAAACACACCAAGGTTTCTCACTATTAATGTTATGTAATGGATAAATCAGTGATACAACGCTGTATTTTATTTATTTATTTATTTAAACTATTCTCAGCTGCAAGCTGGCAGTTGCTACCTGGTCAGCACAAATTGTACTATCTACTTTCATTAGCTCATCACCACAGAAGAATATGAAAGGCTGTGACAAAATTCATTTAGAGAGAGCACAAAAGAGCAGATTGCCTAAAGCAGGTGTTATAACAAAGATAAAACAAAGGTTTTCTTTTGTCAGCTCAACGCCACAATGAGCTTTGAAAGAGACTATTTTGTCCTTAAAAACAAACATAACATAGGAGAGCAACAGAAAGAGAAAGCAGTGAAATACATTCCTTGCTTCCCACCATTTCCCAAGCCAATCAGCAGGTGGGTCTTCTAACAATATATGCATCAAAGCCTCATTTGCCAAGGTGGTCACAATATTAACCAGATTATTTCCACATTTTTAAATTTTTTTTTAAATATACACCTTGCAATGCCATACAACTCCTGAAAGATCCCATAATTATTCCACATAATATACAACATAATCCCTGATGTTCCTCCACAGAATTATCTGAGAACGGGTTTAGTAATCCTAACTGCCTGGACAGTCTGGAGCACTGTGCTAAAGTCTTCTGGAGCATAAAATATTGATGATGTTGACAGCTCTTCTAAAATGCGAGGTAGACCTGTTACAAACACAACACTGAAAAAGGCAGCTTTAATAACATTTATATTAAGCACTGAATTACACATTGCTAAGCTTATTCTTGTGATCCACCTAAATAAAAATCTTGACATCTCTAGAGTCCACAGCACCCTGTCTGTTTGCTGACCGCAGGCTGAAGTGATGGCTGGAAAACCGAACACAGACATGTTGTTGTAGGAAATTGCTTTTGGCAACTATTTGTTCAAACTCAAGTTTTTTTTAAACCAACACTAAGAACCCACCAGAAAACAGGACAGGTCTCCCTAATGAGTAATCTATTTTAGCACAGTCTTGTCTAGGCATGACAGTTTACTGAGAGGCTTGAAAAACTCGTAATTACCAGTGTTACAGGGCAATTAATGTATATTACACTGCACTACTCATGGCAGCAACTGTCATTTTCTCAATAAAAATGAGTACTCTTCAGCTAAAGGTGACATTAATTGGGACTTTAATGACTATGCAGAGGAGCTGAAGCCAAATATGAACAAAACAGCGATTCAATGAGCGACTTCAGAAACGAGAAAATTGTACTAAAATGAGATTAATTGCTGTTTAGAAAAAGGAAAGAACCTAAAAAGCTATTAAATTGCAGGGTTTGGGTGCCCGGGTGATGGTTGTGATGTTAATCTTGCATTCTCACAGCAGGCAAATATTCACTAAATTCAGAGCCTTTTGACAGCAGGAAAAATCATGTATGCTTAACTTCAATCCATCAAAAATATATTTCAGCTTTTATCAGTGTTCTAAATACTTCTGCAATTTCAAAAATTACTGCTCCATTCCTTGGCTGTCATCATGCAAATGCGAACACTGTCAATATTGCTATGAAAAATTCCCTGGCTTCAAAAGGCCTGCTTCGGTGATAAAGAAAGAAAAATGTGAAGATTAGAATTGCAAAACACACACTACTAATATAACAGAAAGCAACAATAAGACTTTAATGTTTAAGTTGTGAAAACTGCTAAAATAGAAAATGATGGGGTATTGTTTTAGTGTGTGTGGAGAAAAAAAAATCGCAGAACTCCCCTACTCTCTCATAAAATCTTTAAAGCTTACAACTTTATAGATAATTACTCATTGCAAATAATTAGGACATAATTTTGCAGCTTTACTTCAGGTGATATAATTATTAAAACTGCTCTGTAGTTTCTAAAAGCCTTTATCTGTGCTACTTAATTCTTTAAAGCAATTATATAATTGCTTTTCTTTATAGCCTTTTTAACTGTCATGATGACTGTATACATAAAACATTGCACTTAAACTCTGACATATAAGAAGGATAAACATAGCTCTGATTCACTATTCACTTTGAAGTTGTATCTCCTATAACTTCAGAAAATCAGTTTATCCTGTCAGGTTAAAAATTGCATATGGAGCATTCACATATCTTAAGAAGCAAAACTTCCACCCAAACCCACAATAATTGCACCCTGGAAGAGACAAAAATAGAGGTCTTAGTTTCTTACAATTTCCTGTTCCATAATCAATTCTGTTCATTCTGTTTAATTCTTAGAATTAAACATCCATCTCATCCACATTAAAAAAAAACCCCTAGATGCATTAAAACATGCATCCCCAAGTGCTGCATCTACTAGGTAATATAATATATAGGTTTCAAAGAAAATTAATAACATTACATCTATTAAAACCTCTGAAATATTCATTCATAAATTCTACTATATGTATATAAATGACTTAAGTACAAAAATCATGGACAAGCAAGGCAGGCACTTAAGTTAGGCACTTAAACCAATCACTGTGTGCTGAATAGGGTCCACAAATTGTCATAACATTACCTACTCTGCATACAGCACTTTGCTGATTAGTCATCTTTATTACATAGTTCTTACTTAAAGTAACTGAAAAATACATGACAATGTTACCATAGTAACCTTTAAGTTACCCATATGATTAATGAAATTAATTGTATTTAAAATGTAAAATTTGATGATGCAATTTTTTGCATGAAACATCAATTTTTTGCAAAGGACAAACACAACAAAGCAATGCATGGGCATTTTGTCCTTCAGTGTTTGTAGTTTGCAGAATAACTTTCCTTCCGGTTTCAATGATTCCTTCAGCATCAATGTCACCAATACATGGATTTATGGAACCATACTTTGGTCTACTGGTTTACAAGACAGTGTAACTCCAATGAAATGGTTCTTGTAAAACTTTTAAAACAAAATTTAGAATTTCACTCTGAAACACAAGATCATCAGGTTGAATTTGATACAAAGCTTTGACAATAACAGTCCATCCCAGAGTAGACAAATATATTATTAGTACCTATGATACTTCTAAAATTTTGTGCTAAAAGGTTTCCTGGGAACTTTTCAATTACTAGACTCCTAGTCATCTCTAAAGAACAAAATGTTGTACCCCTGAAGCCAAGTCTTGCAAACCAGATGTCACAAAGGAGGAAAGACTCCATTAGGAACCACTGACACAAGGAGGTAAAATTCCAGCCAACGCAATTAGTGGCTAAGTACTCACTGTCTCTAGAAAAGCAATTATTTCATCTAGAGAATGCTAATATAATAAAAATTATCATTTTCCATACTATTTATTGTTCTAGCTCAGGCACCCTGCACAGGCTGCTTGGCAAGTAAAAATTATGTGTGTTTTATTGTGTCAATATTTTATTCTATAAGTGGAGAAAAAAAGTTGTTTTTCATGTGGAAATTGTGTTTCTTCTTCCTCCCATAATCAAATGAAATATGACTACTAACAGTAGTATTGTGCTTAAACTTTAAACAAAGGGCCCTTAAACTCAGACTTAGGAAAGCATGAAAATAGAGGTAACTGCTGAAAAAAAAATCTCGAATCTCAATTTTTCCTCTTCTGCAGAGAGTAACACACATAAAATAGCCAGATTGCAGTATATACAGATCAAAGGAGACAATTACATTGAAATTAAAGAGACTGGCTCTGATTTCACAACACACACATACTCACTCTGAGTTTTGTAATAGGAATGGCTTAAATCCGTGTTAATAACAGAAACAGGAATTCATATACTCACTATCCCAATACTTTTCCTTTTTCACCTCCTTCTTCTTGTCTTTCCCCAGATTTGTCCTGATTTAATTTTATTTACACAAAATAATTTCATATGTTTTAAGTTCTTATTTAAGAATGATGATCTGTAAGCATTTTCACAAGTTATTTTTCTTTTCCCTTTTATTCAAAGCATGAGCTTTTAAGAATGTCATCTCCAGCTGAAACTGATCATAAAATTCAAAGGCATTTTTCTCCCTCTTAAAAAGTGGCAATTTTCCCCCTCGTTGTATGTCTTTAGAAAGAGACATTTAATAACTGATGGTCTAAAGTACTTGAAGGATATACACCTATTTAGAAGCTGCAAATAGTTCTACAAACTCCAAGTGAAAAACTAGATTGTCTATATGACACAGCCCACATGTACTTTAAAGTTTTAAAAATATTTTAAGTATCTTGACTAAAGAAACAAGTTAATAGGGCTTCTTGGTAAAAGTAGTAAACTTACAGAGTTGGTACTACCAATCAACTAAAAAATTCTATCAAAGCCCAAAGAGAACCGAGAAACTGCATTAACATGAGTGTGCAAGTAAGACAAACAAAAGCACCACACATCTTTTGCTAAGGCAACAATGAAAACCTATTAGTAACTCTCTGTGAGACTATGCCTGATATACAGATATACTTCATACAGATTTTGATGAAGTCAATGGAACTTGCATTGTCCTGTAACATCATATACTAAGTACTGATCTGGAAAAGGTCAGAATCCAGAGGAGTGCACTGTAGTACCAGAAGAATTGTTTCCATATGCAGAAATGCAGCTTCATGAAGTCTGCAAGTCCTAAGCTTTGGGCAGTCTATGCTACGAATGCAGAAAACAAAGGGGATCAAGTAACAGCTGTAACTTAATGTAAAGCTCCTTGTACTGCCTTCCCTAAATTTTTTTAAGGTTTCACGAGTTTATTTCATTAAACCTCAACGTGTTTTCTTGGCTATTTTCTGTTTCAGTTCTGAAACACTGCAGAGTGTTTCCCATTCTATCTTCAGGCCTAAGGGTCAAACAGTATCATGATTTAGATCAAAAACATTTGAATAAAAACAAAATCCCTAGAACCCTGTCAATGGCAGCACTAGTGTTTATCTATCAAATACATAACACGGTGCCCTAATACTACAACTGTCAGGATGGGTAAAAGAACAAAACCAGTTATTTGTAATGTGGGATGGTAGACACAAAAACTTGTTATCTGCAGACCAGGCCTCTAATAGTGAGAAGATGATCACCTTCCAAATCTGGCTACATTCAGTATGGTTTTGGTAGAATATTTCTCTTGCTATTCTTGCATCTTCCATGACCAACATAACCTCCAGGCTCATAAATTTAACCAGCAGGCTGCTGTTCAGGATGGTATCGCGGCTAAAGTTTGGATATGCCACAGAAGAAAGGGTTGCTCCAAAATAAGAAACAACTAGAACATTACATTATTTCATTAACAAAGGTACAGAGTTTAATTATTTTTGTCTGAGTTTTCCACCACCAAATTTCTATTGCTTAATGAAAAAAAAGTTAGTATCACTTGTATTGCAAGCAGAAGGGTATGCCAACCTCCCCTGGACTTGATGTACTGCTTTAGTCTAGGTTTCACAGACCCAGGGCTTCTGGCTTCAGTCTAAAAATGGGTTTCCTGCTGCTGGGTATTTGTTTTTTTTTTTTTGTTTTAGAATTGCAATTGCATGTCTGGGTTTGCATGCTTGGGTTTTGTTTTAGAATTGCAATTGAGTTCTTCCCTTGTCATGGTGCACAAGTCAGTAACACACGGGATGACAGATAAGATCCACTCCTCCTTGCTATGTCTCACGGAAGTTCAAACTAATGCCAGGGCCTGTACCCTGACAACTTACTCTATGCATTTCATAACTAGGTAATTACCAACATAGCTACATGGAGCTTCTTCTTCTTTCTTAATCATTATCATTTTCATCTATTAAAAACACCTATAGCCCTCTCATCAGTCTTCATTTGGAGCTCTCTGAAGCTCCTTATATCTGAAATGTTTAAATCTGGCTAATTCTTTCTTCAGGGTGTCATTATATTACTGCTTTTTCATTTCATCTACACAGATGAGATCCCTTAAAAGTGTTAATTTCCTCTAAATATAGAAGCAAAGTACCTCTTAATGAACTTGATCAGTTAAGTCTGCTCTGTTTATCTCCATCCAAAACAACTCTGCAAAACAATAGTGTGACTATTTAAGTATGTAATTTCTTTCTTTGTATCTGGAAAGTGGAAAACCGTTACAGAGGAAGACCTATATGCCTTTCACGTTTCCATCATCTCTCTCCATTCACTAGCAAGCTGTCAAATTCCACACTGAATTGGCAAACCACCTTTATTCTTTATCCCCAATTGCCTCTCAAGGTTAGAAATAATTCTCAAAAAGCATTAACAAAAGCAATCTGTTATTTTCCTCTAAATATCTCAGCTGTCAAAACATGAAAAATTTAGCAGGCTTCTAATGTACTCAGATCAGTGAATATTTTGCTGACCAATATTATCTTACTGCCTCTTTGCACTGCACTGTAAACATTTGTTGACTTGTGTATTATACTTGAACATTAAACTCTGTACAACTAAGTATCTCTTGCTTTGTTCTACAGCAATTTCTAGCATATTTTACTAGGACTTCTAAATGTAGTTTCAACACACATAGTAAACACTAAAAAAGATGATGTGTAATAGAGGAGGGAAATAGCTCATTCCTAAGCCACTTCCTACACAAACAAAACATCTCCAAACATGAAATATAAAAACCAGGTTGAGAATTTACTCTTAATCCATGCTGCTTAGAAGAATGATACATTTTTAAAACACATACTCACATAATAAAAATTATATAATCAAATTTAAGGAGAATAATGACATAAAATACCAAATTAATTGTTCCAAATTGTGTCTTTCATTCTGGATAGTAACTAGTCTGCTTCAAAAGAACAAAAAACATAACGAAACAGAAATCTCAAAATACCATCTTCAATATATCTTGCCCACATCTCTTTTCTGCAAGACAAGTAAAGATTTCTTTGAAAAGTCTTTCACATCTTCTAAGTATTTATATTTCACTTCATATAACATTGAAGTCTTTTTTGTTATCATTAATAGCTCTAATATAATGTTTAAGTACTCTTCTTGTTTTTGAAAACTTTGAGAGTCAACAACACAATCACAATGAGTTCCATAGTTTAATTATGTATCATGTAAAACTACATTAGAGGTGCTGTATTCAAAAAGTCATCGCTAGATAACAGCACAAAATGGAATTTTAAAAAATCACATTATAAAGGCTTTCTTCATAATTATTTCTATTTCTTTCTCTGCAGACTTGCCCTTTAAGAAACTAGATTACTTAGGAGTAAGGACAATATTTGAAGGTGGGGTTTCTTTGCCTCAAAAAGAGCACTAAAACCTCAGTTGAACTACTGAGTTAACTACTTTGTTAACCATTGGGGGGAAAAGTGTGAGATGTGAAAACTATGAATGTGTGAGGACAATTTTGCATTTTTATCCCCCTATTTCTGTGATTTTATTCCATAGCCTACAAGCTGCAAGTGACTTTTTGCTTTTGAATTAAGGAGACAAGGAGAATTTAAATCTTTGATGGTAAATGCTAACATGTTATCCTTATTTGAATAAAAGATTTTAAGCCAAAACAATGCTTGCATGTTCTTAACACATAGGTTAGTACAGTTATTCATTGCTATACATGTATAACGTGTTTGTACTTGGAAACAATTATGTTGAAAGCCTGAAATTTGATCTTTGTATAGTGTGATTTTGTCCTAGGTAAAAAGATGGGTATACCTGCAAAAGGCAGAAGGATTGTTGCCTGAATATTTTTCCATGAGAATGGCAGACATGACATTAACTTATCTCACAAAATGACTATTAGTTAGTTTGGTTAAATCTTATGAAAACTTGCATAGTGAATACTGGATCATATTAAGTTTCAGCAGGTAGGGATTTCCTTATAATTGTAATACAAAGCAAGGAAACAGTAAAATTGATTCCCATTCCAATTTCTTCTCAAACTTCTTTATGAACACTGAAGAATTCCTTTTCTTTACTAATTTTAGGACATGAAACAGCAATTCAAATCTTTAGTTGCCACTAAAGTTTTGTTCCAAGTTTTCAGTTTGTCATCAGATTTTACATTCTAATCGGATAAAGCAATTATGTGGCACTAATATTCAGGGGTTATATACTGATAGTCTAAAACAAAGGCTACCTCCTTTGGACATTCAACTTGGTATTCACATCCAGTGGAAAATATCAGCAACTAAATGGTGAAGTTTTAAATTATACAGCATATCGTATTTTTTCATCCTCATACAAACAACATATAATAGGATTTACAGAGTCAATGTTCAGAACTATGGTTTGAAAGAAAAAATACATAGCATACATAAAAGAAATGTGAGAAGTGTTTATATATTGTCTAGTATTCCAAGGTATATTTATGGCATTTCCTTTTGTTAAAAGTTTTTTTGATAGGGAAATATAGAACAGCATTTTGAGAAAGGAGTAGATGGAAATGGTATAAACATTTAAAAAAAAAAGAAAATTTGCAATCTTCATGTGTGTGTTTCATGTAGAAACATTTACAGACCTTATCAAGACATATGTGCAATAGCTGCCCTTATGTTCCGCTTATCTATTTCCAGGTTTCTAATCAGTACCAGACTAAATTATGTCCATATTTCTTGAATCACAAACATTCTTGAATCATTAAAATTTACTGTAAAAACTCAAAAAACCATCAATATAACTACTGTCATATTTTTAAACTGTTAAAAATTGCATTTTTTAACAGGCAAGGATAACTATTGATCTACTGTGATGAGTAACTAAGATTATTCTTTTTACTCTTTGCTTCTTCTGATCTTCATTCCTAAGTCATGCAAAACAAAATGGAAAGAAAAAAAGGCAAGCATTTCTAGAAAATGCCTTAATCTGGTCAATTTAAGCTTCTATGGCTTTGGTCCACAGAAGCTTTTTTAGTTTCCTGGGCTCCATAGTGGGATAAACTATTTCATGCATAAGGGATCAGCATTCCTTCTTCTAATCATTGCTATTGTGCCCATTACAAAGCTCTCTGAACAGCTCCTATGGATATCACATGGTATCTTAATCACTCCTCAATTAATAACTTTATACTCATATTTTGGTTCTGCCACTTCTATATACATTACTTGAGGATGATCCTGAAGCCGTAACTGAGTATGGTGAGATTATAGTAATTTTCCCACTGCAAATACATTCTTACACTGAAAGTGTCCAGACAGCAGTTTCCAGTGAGGAAGTGTAACAGCTTAATACAACAGGCAATCTCTTCATAATGCCATGACAGATGTTGGTGTCCTGTCTATTGTGACCACCCTATAACTTTATAGAAGCAGAACACACTTTCCTTTGTGCTTTGATAAGCAATGTGGTAGCTGACACTGTTTACATGAGAAGCATCAGAAATCTCTGCTAGCACCAGCTAAACCTTGAATACCTGAGAGCTATTTTTTTAAAGTCTGGATTTGCTAATCTACTATGTAACAGTCTTCTGAATGTAATCTAGATGGGCTCAAAGAGAAAAGTAAGCCAAAAATTTTTGCTTTAATGTATTCATATTTTGTCTCTACTGCTAACTCATCTTACATTTCTCCTCAAGCAGTAGTGACCTGTCGCCATCTAGTCAGCTTCCTCCCTCACTTTTTGAAGATGATGGGCATTAACTGTTAAGGGGAATACTAAAGGAACACAGACTGACATCATGCTAATTTTTCTCAATTGCAGAGGAAAATACAAGTAATAGGTGAAGATTCTCGCAGGGGGAAAGACATGGTGTGACCAAATTCTCTCACAATGCATCTTCAGCTAAATTATACTCCTCTTGATATTATATTAACTCATGCAATCTAAAATCCTGCTGGGAGAGTGAAATAACTAACTATATTTAGCTTTTTAAAAGCTACCCCTTAACTCCATTCAATCAGTCTTCAATCTTCAAGTAATAATCTAAATTCCAGAATTTACATACTGTATGGTTTGATAAACAGCATCCACTGCTGGATACAGGCAGCACCAGAGATCTACATGAAGTTTGCTACACATTCCACCAGGACAAGTGTGTAGATCAGTATTTGTCTTTCACAACATCTAAATGCCTAGCAGATTTCCTATATATAATATATTCCTATACAGATAATGAATGGAAACTGACATACAAAAGGCTTGTTTTCCTTAGCTACCTTCCATGGACCACTTAGTTATAGTCCAAGCAGAGAAGAAAAACACATGTCCAGATAACAGACAATAGCATACTGTATCTACAACAGCAAAGCATTTATGTAATAAGTGTATATTCAACAAACCAGAGACGAAAACAAATTAAATGTTTTAGCAAAGTGGAATCACCAGAACGGCAAGATGCGGGACATACTGAGACCTGGCTAGTACACCACAAACTATTTAGGAAAAGGAAAAAAAAACCACATGCTGCCCAGTATCTGCTAGTTACATTTGTGAAGGAAGTCTGAAAAGCCATAGAAAGCATAACCAAGGATGGAAGATGTATGTACCTCATCAAATAAAATGTGGTACTTTCCTAATCATGGAAAGTGGACTTTGACAAAGATGAACATAGGAGTGGCTCATACAAGGAACAGAACTTGGGCACAAAAAGGAAGGACTTCAGAAGGAAGAGATTGCTTTTACAGCCCTTAAAGTAAGTGCTGTGAAAAAACCATATTCGTAAGTGAAAAGGATGACAATCTACAAGTAACAAAATGCATGAAGAGAATTATTATACATCACCATAAAATTTGTCATGCAAATAACAGATTACAAGACAGAAAACCTAACTTTGAATTCAAACTGGAAAGAAATATAATTTTAGGATCGTAACACAGTTTAAGTAAGGTGCTGTCTATGTTCAGAGATCAGATGCTTATAAGAATAGGGAAGGCACAAGAATTAATACCGTTAGTGATGGTATATATCAATAACACCCACTGAGTGATTCTATGACACAGTAATAATGTGGATGGCAGCTCTGGCAAAATGAAAACACTACAGGCAGCTTGCAGGAGTGGAATAATTTATCAAAAACTTTTAGTAGCTATGGCCTGCAAAACGCCTAGATTGTTAAAACGGTTTGTGTAAAGTCACACAAAATACTAAAGAGAAAGAAAAGCCAAAATCATAATAGGTGACTACAGATCTAAATATTGTTGTTGTTATTATTATTATTATTGGTAAATACAAGCATATAATATAAGTTATTTTTGTCATCTGGTTTGCCTTAATCAAGAGCTAAAAATTCATTTATAACACTGTACACAAATGCCATGTTTATATCGATATCATATGCATCTCCCATGAAAAAGTATACATTAAAATGAAGAACAGCAATTCACATAATAGTTAAAGACAACCAATAACAAAACCACAAAATTCCACTTGTCAAACATAATTTACTATGTATATTTCTTCTCTTCTCTGTTAAAACAGTAATTATTAAAACTAAAGTGATATGACTGAATGTTTATGACTTCTTATTAAAACCCCTGACTTTAGGCAGCGTTCATTTAAGCTTTAGGTTAAAGAAAATCATGTAGAGATTTCTGTGCGATGGCCTAGTGACTTTATATCCTCTTGTCAAAGCTCAGCAGTTTTATTTGTAGTGATACATGCCGGAGAAGGTTGGAGGTTAAAGTTGATAGGAGGGCCAACAGGAAAGCCAACCAACTTCTTTCAAAAGATTACAACCTTTAACATATTAGGATCTGTCGGTTAACTTTGTAGGCGTACATTTGTGTACTCTTCTGTGAGCTGATCCCCAAGCTCCAGACCAACAGGGCTTACAAACACCTCCCTCTTACTACTTTCCTTACATTATTCCTTCATAATGTTCCTACTGTTTAATTTATTATTTAGTTTTTGGTATTGTACTGATGTTTAGTGCTTATTGTTAGATTTCAGAAGAACATTTACAGGTAGATAAAATACCTTCCTAATTTTCTTCAGCCCAGTTTTCTCTTTCATCCTTAAAATTTAAGAGAGGTTTTCTTAATCTAGTTAAACTAACATTAAATGTAAAACCATTAGTCTACTGGAATAAAGCTCTCTAGATTTCCCTTTCTCCCACTTATTTCAACATTGATTCCGCTGTGACTTCAACAAAAAGTAATACAGATAAAAATAATGATAAATAAAATAACACAGAAAAAAAAAAGAGGATAAAAGAACCTTTATAGGTTGTCTAGTCCTGCTAGACAGGGTGAACTACAGCTGATTGCTCAGGGTTTTGTCCAGTTGGATTTTGTTTAGCTCCAGGGATGGAGACTGCACAACCTCTCCAAAGAGATTGCTCCAATCTCACACAATGAAAAAAGATTTTTCTAACATTTCAGTAGATTTTCCTGTATCTCTATCTGTGCCCATTACCTCCTATCTCCTCACTGGGCACCACTGAGAAAATCCTGGCATCTGTATTTTCACTTCTTCCCTTCAGATATTTATGGACCTTAGTAAGATCCTCCCTGATCCTGCTCTTCTCCACACTAGACAGCTGGAGATCTCCCAGACTCTCTTGATAGGAAAGATACTCCAATCCCTTCTTCATCTTTGAGGCCCTTTGTTGGATTTTCTAGCATTTACTTTCAGTACAATCATCCATCTTGTGCTCTATCTAGTCACTTAATTCAAATCATTACACGGACCAAAACTAGTACTGATAGCAGCTTTATTCTTACTTGCACTGAGGACAGCACAAGTTTTTCCAGTGACTTCAAAAAGAATTGGATCTCTGCTGGTTAGATTAATTCTATGTAAAAAAAGATGTGTATTTACTGTAGATGCCCATGATGGCCACGTGATGCAGAAATGCGATGATAATTTTTTTCAGTTATATGCATTTGGTAGCATTTAGACAATAAACAACTTAGTAAACAACTTTTCTCCCAATGTATCTGAAACATTTAACTTGCAGGTGTACTGAAACCAGTCTACAGTGACACATTACTGCAATGCTACAACTTTGTGTTTTAAAATGAGCAACTACTGCAGAAACTCTGCACACAATACTATTGCTGCTGCATGAGAACAGTATAACAGAAAAATCGATTATGCTTGACTTTTATATTTTATAAAAAGGTAAATACAGATCTAAATAAAATTTAAAAAATTTTAAGCACTACACTTGACTTTCAAGCTTCTCTCACTTCTCCCTGCTCCTTCTTTGAAACCCTGGAGAAGAACATTTCACAAAGCAAAGATTCTGCATTCAACATTTCATAGCATTTAGCTATTGCTACAATTTTAATTATGTAAAACTCAATGGGCTCTAATAACATCTGAATAATCTGACTAATACTCTAAAACAAACACTGTGAGCTACTGAAAGCAATGTTGTACACAAATTCCCTCATGTCACAGAAAAGACTCATGCAGCACTGTGTACTTCTTCATAGCTAAAACAACATCCCATGATGTTAACACTTTTTGTTTGTCTTCTCTGCAACTAATGACAGTCTTCATATTTTTCGTTCTTAAAAAAAGTCAACTTTTCTAGTTTTAGTTCAGACACACTCATGTATCATAGCAAAACCAGGGAGAGAATACTATAGATGAGATACAAGAAATGTATCAACAGCAAGGCACAATTTTGAGCTATTGTTAGTTCAAATATGAACTATATGCATATTGATATGCACAAAAAGGAGTATTGTAAGATTACATTTTTATTTCATATTTTAGCTAAATTTATGTTTTTCAGACATATACATATATATGTACTCTGAGATAAGATCTACTTTATGGTGCAGACATTTTCCTGAGATTTGCACATGAAGGGGATCCTCCCATCATGCCCATTCCTCAGACCCAGGCTAAATGAAAGGTCTGTTCAAGCAAAGGGGAGAGCACAGGCTCAGCAGTGTAGTGCTATTACATCTTACTGGTCTTGTGGCAATTAAATTTTTAAAAAATCTAAAAGCAAGAATATTAATTTTCAGAGCTGCACATGATTATACAGAGAAGGAGCAGGAAAACACAGGACACAAAAGACAGGATAGTGAGCTTCTACAAATGGGGAAATCTTCTCCATAGTAGTGGGAACACAGACTGTTCTCTCTGAACTTGTACCCCTGGACATTTTACAGAGAAGAATGATTTGAGCAGTAGTTTGACATGATTTGTGTTTTTCCTAGAATCCTATCCTTTACCTCCTTAACACAAGCCAAAAAATATCTGGAACTTTGTATCGTTTTTATAATGCTTTATGCCAAATCACAGATAGTATTTCTGGATTCTTTTTCTCTTCCTTGACACCCTATAAATGGTGCTAAGAAAATTAATGTTATGAGAACGTCTCTGCTTAGGTTTACACTTTTGCTACAAGAAAAGAAATTTTTCATAACAGAGCACATTTTTATGTTTCTGTAGTGTCTTTTACCTTGAGTTTTAAGAAAACCAGTTTAACCTTGCAAAATTTTTATGCAATATCAGGCTTTTACAGGTGGCGAATTTTAAATACAGAAGCAACAAGTAATTTGCTTGAGCGAACAAATGAGATCAATAATGGAACAGATTCAAAGCTACATTTACAGCTGTTATAGCTTACCCTGTCCATTGTCTGGAGACACATGCCTGAGAATCAGTTACTAAGAATCATTATGCATAATGATAAAAATGAAGACTATTATTTTATCCTGGCCATTTTACTACTTGCATCATGAACCCCTCAGCTTGTATTGAGGCTAGATGTGCTAACTATTGGGCAAACACATAAGGAGCTAGAGTTTCCCCTACAAGAAGACTAAGCTTTCAGATTAAGCTTTTCATGCTCTGATCATGCACACTCCTCTCTTGAATGCTGCATTTTGATGCAGTGAAATGACACACAAAGTTTACTGGTTTTAATAAAGTGCTATCAGTAAGAAGGGGTCTTTAAATACAGGAAATGTGATTTTTAACAACAGAGAAAAACCACTACTGCGCGATAGCAAGTTTGAGTCAGTAAGAGTTTAGTGAGCCTACCAAAGTTTACAGAAGTTGCTACAGAAAAAGTCATCTCTGTATGAGTCATGGCAACAAAGTAATAAAACCCCAACTACACAAAACTTTGGTAAGCAGACAACATTATCACTAGTAAAAAGGCAAAGGAAGCAGACTCCACATTTGACCTGAGCTTCTACTGAATTTACAAGCCCAACAGAAGTGATCAAAACTAATGATTCTGAAGGAGCCCATCAGTTTCAGATTAGAAAATATAGTATATATATTTAGATATTAGAGCATATTCTACAGAAATACACTAAATAGTCCTACCACACCAGGAGGGATGAGTGGAAAGAAATAGACACAACCAGCTGAAAGCAGAAAGGACTTTGATAACAGGATGATGTAAGGCACTTCTTTGTCAAAAATATGCCAAAACTAACCATACATGCGTCTGCTGTAGCTTGGGTCCTGAGTCTTCAAGCCTCAGGAAACCCAGCAATGAAGAAGACAGAGAGGCATTTTTGTATGGAACAGTGGCAGACATTTGTACCTTTTTAGCTATCTTTCTCACATGCCCAGTGTATTTTACAGAAGCTGCGCTATTAATTTGTGCTCCAGTTCAAGGTATGTGAGCAAGAAGAAAACAAACCCTTACTTTTCTTAAAAAAAGATTACCAACTCCAAGAACAGGGTTGTTTTCCATTTTTAGGATCAGTCAGTGACAAAGTGAACACTGATATGAATTAACAATCCAAACTAAATTTACTAGAGGATATAACAAGACCCTAAATATGCAAGTCCTATTTCCATTATGAACAAGTTTTATAATGTACTTGGGCCAGTAATTTTAACTAAAAAACTGATATGAGTTTCAGCATTTGCTGAAATCAACTTTGGTAAAGTTGATTTAATCTGTAAAACACCTTGCTACACAAAGGTAACTTTCATACAGATTAGTTTGGTACATAGCTACAACCAACTAATTAAAACCTATTAAAGGTATGCACCAGAGTGAGAGAAAAAACTTACAAAAATTTCCTCAGGAAAGCATGAGGCTTTTGTACAGCAAAGGTGCAAAAACTTTAAAAAGACAGCAGTCAATGTTTATATAATGCTGTTTATAAACAGCATATACTGCTGATCACATGTAAGTGAAGTTGCTCTTAGGTTGCCAGAAGCAGTAAAACTTGATAATGCAGAATAAGTGCTTGAATAAACTTTTCAACACACTGCATAGCCAAAAACATTACTAGAATATGTTATTTTTGCTTGTGAGAAGAAAAAAAGCAGAAATCAGAAATATACTTCAAAATGTATTTCCACAGTATATAAGACAGGCAACTATGATGAATGGGAACCTACAGACTCTGAAACAGGCAACTGAACTTCTGCCAGTATAGGAATTGTATTGTTCTGAGGGTAATTGTGAGAACATAATTTTACATTGAGAAGCTAAGTGTTCACCTTATATTTTTTTTTTAAACCACCCTCATTAAAAGCTAAAACTAAAAGAATCCAAAACAGGTAAAATCACACAGTTCAGAAAACATGAAATATCTCTAATGTGCATAGTCTGTGTTTTAAAATCTGAAGGACATACATTTACACACACAAAATAAAGCTATCACTTTGTGGTCTACAGAGTATTTTCAGTTATTTTTCCTTATCCTTGGAAACATACATTGCTCTTAATACAGCAGCATCCTGAAATTTTATAACATTTTGGATTTCTTCGAAATGAAACGTCCATTTTATTGTTTTTTAATTAAATCTATTTCCCCAAAAGGTCTTTAAAGGCTCTACAAGCTACCTTGCATTTTATTACTGCTGACAGTTATCTAAACCATGCTTGAATGCCCTCTTTATCCTTTAGTGAGCAATTGAAAGATCATATGCTAAAAAGACTTGTGCTTTCTCTTCTTCTAGCCCTATAATTAAGGCATTTTAATACATTTCTTCATAGTCATTAAGAGAGCACAATGTTAAAAATTAATGAAATGAGACAATTTTGAGTTTAACAACCATAAATACACACAACATAAATTTGTCTCAATTGTAGATATGAAAAAAAGCTTTATTGAAATCCCACGATGAGATTACTGAATTGTCAAGATTTTGCCTTTGCTGTCTAAAGGTATTTAAATGATGTATGGTAGCCTGACAATACTCCAGTGTTGTTACATACCATACAAGAGAGGTAAACATTTCTGTCAAACATTCAAATTCCATTGGGTTTTTGTTTACCTTATATAGATGTCTATTAAAAAAAAGTGGTATTACTGGATGATGCTGAAATGGGGGAGGAAAAAGGAAAGAGGAAGCAAGACAAAGGCATAGGAAGGGAAAAATGATCATATGTCAATTGCAAAAACCTGATGTATAATGGAAAATACTTCTATAACAACACCCACTTACAGCAGTATGTCAATGTTTATAATAGAATATTTTATTAATTTGGATTTTTTCCTAAGAAACAGAGATCACCATATTAATGTATCATACATTTTTGCAACACAGTAATAAGTGGGTTTCATTTGTTATATGATGAAAGGAATTCAGTGCTTCTAAGTACATCATCATCACTTCTATATACACTAATTAAATATAGGGTGAAACTCTACTATAGACACATTATTACTGAGTATTTCCAAAAGACATTACAAATGAGAAAATTATACAGCTTATCTTTTAAAACTAATTTAAGTTTTTCAAGGCTCAAGTTCTTTATGCTTTCTCATCTTAATTTAAAAAGATGCAGTGAAACACAGAGTAGAGAAGGTAAGGGAGCTTTTTTTCTCTTAAGACAAAATAAAAAAGGGACGTTACTCTCCAGAAGATTTTTTAGGGTTGTCAGACTGCTATATTATAAACAACCTTATTAGTCCTTTATAATTACAATAGGTACCTCTGGACAAGATCGAGCAGACATGACAAATGCTTCCGACTTCTTTTTAAATCGAACCTGGAAGGTCATCGCTGAACAAACAGAATGCTATACAACTGGGGCCATAAATTGTGAAAGCTAACAAAAAGGTAAGTTTTTTGATATTAAAAACTGAAATTATTCTGTTCAGAATTTTCTGTGTAATATCTGGAAATAGAAGGATGAAATAGTTTAAAAAGAATAAGTAGGTAAAGAAAAATAAATCTTTAGAAACTTTATTATAAACATTTTTTTTGGCAATTGAACCTGTATTTTACTATTAATACAATGTCTTTGGAGTATTTACTTTATTTTACAAACATTGTCTTACAGATAACACCTTAATGACTATTTATCCATGTCTGCATTTACTTTATTTACAGCACTATGATGAAACTGTGGACAGTTAAAACAAAACCAGTCAGTCTCAAATCTATGGGATTTGCTTGCTGCTATCCTCACAGCAAGTCAGTAAAAAGATAGCATACTACTGTGCATTTTTCTTAACATTTTTATTTTGTTTTAGGATCATTTAACAGTACGGGTAGTTTTGGATTAAATTTAATTTGCATGGAGATAAACAGTAACTTAAGTGACTGGAACTGGAAACCAGCTGATGGATTCACTTTTAAATCTCGTATTTCAGTTTGGAGAGGAAATGTAAGGATTGAATTAGAAAGCTGTAAACTCTTGATGAGAATTAGTGGTATAGAACAGAAGAAAACGAAACCTTCAGTTATTTTCTTTACAGTTAGGCTGAATGAAATTGTAAATCAACAAAAGATTTGGACAGCATTCAAATCAACAGCTTTACCTAATAAAAGTTCTAACAGAGCACTGAGCATACCATTTGAAATAAATATGAAATAAATATGAAATATGAATGACTTTAAAAAGAACCATATGAGAAGCAAAACAGTAAAATCGCCAAAATTCATGCAAAGGAAATTTGAACTGAAATGTACGATGGGCAATTAAGTACCTATTTTGACAATTCCAAGTGGTCAAGTTTTTAAAGTATGACACAGAAACCTTAACCTATCTATATATGAGTGATAAATGAGGCATTTTGTGTCATTACATTCCCATAAATCACCTTCTTTAACTGCTGATGGCTTTTATCAGCTCTAACCTTTTCAAGCTTCTATCAGAGTGCTAACATTTTCAACTTTGACACATATGCAGTTTACAAATTCTGCAGCTGATTAACTCTGGACAGAAGCTCATTGCCATCATTGTCTTCTTCAAGTTTGGTTACAGATTCAGCGTCTCAAAAACTCACAGGCATCCTTCGTATGCCAGAAAATACCACTTCACTTTGTTGGGCTGTGTTGAAAAGGATCCAAAATATTTCTCCTTTTGATACAAGTAAATCAGAATATACTTTCAAAAATAGTCTTCTACAGAAAGACTGAAATATGTGTAATTTTAATTAATTTAAAATAATCAGCACTTTCCAAATAAAGAGATAAAAGTAATCTGCTCAATTTTACAGGCTTTATTATAGGAACAAGCCTGGAATCAAAAAAATTTGATTACACAAGAAACGTTGCTGTAAAAGTTTCTGAGGTAAACAACACTAAAAAGTTGAAAAAATTCTAATTATTGCAGTGTACTGCATATATGACATTACAGAATATTGCAATTATAAACTGATCGTGGTCATAGGCCCTTATATCATTTTGTGGGATCCCTCACTAAATTCCTCTCTCAAGTATTTTGTGAATTTTAAAGATTATAAATAGCAATACCTTGAAACTACAAATTTCAAAGACTGAATTTCAGCATTTCAGCACTTAGAACATGAAATGAATTCAGCCATGATATACTCAGAATACAATAAATGAAAGAGCAGAAAAAAAAATAGAGGAAAAAATGTTTTATCCTAGAGATTTCAAGGAACACTAGCTTTCTGTAGTTTAGTAGGAGCTTTCTTTTCTTTCAAGGAACACTAGCTTTCTTTAGTTCTGTAGGAACTAAAATTAAATTGCCTATTTGCTTGACACATTCAAATTTTGTTATGAATAGATGATAAAATAGTTTATAAAATCATATCTAGGTGTTTGTCTTATAAAACATTTTAACTTACTGTACTATTCCAACAATACGAAGACAGCCATACAGTAGGTCTTTCTGCCTTAGTAGCATCAAGACACAGTAATGGTACCAAAGCTTTAATCTAAACACTTGTATTTGTGCTAGTTTTTAAATTTAAAAACAGGCAGAATATAATTGCAGATGTATTTCATCTAATGAAACAGCAGTGACTCATTCACTGAAATGAATTTCCAAGACATAATTTATCTAGACACTGAAACAAAGCCCAGGTTTAAAGAGATACTGTCTTTAATAATATTAGTTAGACTGAAATTTTTATGTTGATTGTGTGTCCACTGGAAGCCTGGTACTTCAGATGGTATTAGTTTTGATAAGAGCTAACTAGATATCAGACCTAAATAATGAAACATGAAGAGACAGGCTTGGAACATGTAAATAGGAATGTCTGCATTCTCAGATTCTCATGCAGCTGATTGTCTCTTGTTGATAAACAACACGTCTTAGAAAAACAGTGGATGAAGGAAAAATTTTTGCAGCATCACAACTAATTTAGCCTTGCAGTGTCAATATTTAAGGCCTATCCATAAAAAAATGAAAGTTCTTTATTTCACTAATAATGTCACACATCAGAGAAGCCTGCAGTTACACTTTGACAATTCAGATGTAAATCTTGGAATGTCTGTAAGTATTCATGACAAAGGCACATTTATCATTTAAATAAAAGGACATGATTTCCTGATGTTCATATCAAAGACTAGTGATGGATGAGAGCATGCTAATCAAATGAAAAGAAGGAACACAGATGCTTACTATTTAGATTAGGAGAGGGAAATGAAGACCTCTTTCCTAAATAAAGATGTAAACATTCATCAAGTATACACACAAACATATAAGTAAGTGTATATAACACACTGTGCATGCTTAGGAGCTTGGTATGTTCTTTAGCAGAAATGCTGCAAATGCTAACTAGAATAACTGTCAAGTTACTTAAGGTCAGAAGAAGCCATGTAACACTGACGTTGATGATAAACTCCAGTTAATTGCTTATGAATTTATACATTCAGAAGCAATTTTAGCTTTCTTCTATTAAAATTCAACAAGTAATAAAAGAGAATAATTTAAGCATGTTTTTTTTTTGTAACTTGTTTTCTACTGCCTTAGTTCTAGGTTTAAATTATACTTCTGTAACATCATCTTTATGTAACTTAAAACTGCATAAAATCAATCTAAATATTACTGAAGACAAAAATGTTGACTATTCAAATGGGATGCAATATTGCAAGATAAATGTGGAACTTCAGAGCCAAACTTTATTGGAAGCTTTTACATTTTTGATACTCAAGTCACCTTACTTCAGTGTCTTGCTTTATGTGTACCCAAACTTTATCCAACTAACTATGCATGTTTAGGAAGAACTAATAAACATCAAGAATTTTGGTTACTGGGTATGAGAGTCACAACCACTGCCAGTGGGACAGCCAAAAGTTGGTTCAATTTGCAGATCCATATGCAGTGGCAAGGTTCCGTGAAGTTCAATGATACTTTCACAAAGTGTTGTCAAATGATGATAACATGCAAGTCCTTAAAACCCATCTTTTTCATTCTCCTTTAAGCAGGTAGTAACTATAAAGAAAATACCTCTGATACTTTTCCACTGAAATTCTGAAATGAGTGAACAACTTCTTGATATCCTCAAGAAAGTACCCCAGTCACTCTAGTTCTGAACAGAGAAAGAAAGCCTCTTTGCTAACTGGAGAACTATTCATCAAACATACTTGTTTATACCTTGCTGTAGTTATGAAACAAACAAAGTACTAAAAAACTGAAAATAATTTAAGAAATGAGTCCCCATCAAAGAGTTTTCAAGAATTTACAAGAAGGGACATTTTACAATCTCTACAAAAGTATGTACTTGAACACAAACTGGTGGTACTGAAGCAGAAAAAATACATTTGAATTAAAAATTTTCTTAATGCAACAATGTATTTTCTATTGTTAAAATAATTTTTACCCAACCAGAAATGCATTTGAAGTTAAGAATTATGTAACATAGTGTTTAAAAAAAATACACCAACAAGCACTTTGCTCTGCCACTTAGACGCTTTAGTAAGATACATCTGATGATGTGCTTAATGCAACTTATCCAAATATCCTCAGTGCCTCCATTAATGCAAGATTAGTGTTCTAGGGAAGCAGATTCTTGTCCTCTGGAAACAGGAATCCATATTGTACAGTCACTCAGAATAAACAAAATGTAGAAGTTTCAATATATACTGAATTCAATGATTCCCTATCATCTTTAATCAAAAGAAACTCTCTCAGAGCTCTCACAGACGCTGAATGGAAACGTGGTACACCATAGTGGCACTGTATTTCTTTTTCCCTAAGCCAAGAATTAGGCACAAGGAATTTGTGCAACTCAGTGGGAATGTGATTCCTGTCCATTAACTGCCCAGGGACTACTGAATCTACTCACTTTGTACTTCAAATTACTTAGATTGTGCATTCACCTCACCAGTCCTTTTAAATTCTTTATTTACTGAGTCTTATCTGTAATCAGCTATGGACATTATTTATTTTTTCCTTATATTAGTACATATAGTTTTGTATTCTATACATAATAATTCATCATTTAATATATTAAAGGCTGCTTAAGACAAACAAAATTTCTCCACCTCTTGGACTTTTTTGAAAAATTTACTAGATGCTCAATATATATAATATTCAATAGCATGTGAGAATAATTTTTATGCAACTCTGATAGTTAGAAAGATAGATAACTCAATTATTAGATCATCTATCAAAATATTCAGATGTGTAAGAGGCTACTAAAAAGATTGATGACTGAGAAAGTCCACTGATTCTCTAGCCATCATATCCACACATTTGGCTAGACAACATTTTTCGCTGCCTTCACAAGCAAGCTTCATTACCCATCACTCCACTGAAAAGAGTTTATTATGAGGCTGCCATCTTGGCAAGACTATTATTTAGATGATAAATGTTGGGGGAAAAAGTGTGTCTAGATTTTTTTTTAACATGAGCTTTTTGACAGATAAAACAAACAGCATCTACATTTCTAATTAACTTAAATTTGGCATATACAAATATAGGTCAGCAAAGCTATGATATGCTACTAGATTATCTTCTGTCTGAATCTTGCCCTTAATTTGCAAAATGTAAATTAACTAATTAGAAGAAAAGCAGCATTATTTGTGACAAAATGCTGCTTCTACTTTTTTTGCTTTGTGACATTTATGATCAACTGTAGTCCTTCAATCCAACTTCTAGTAGATGGATAATTATGCTCAAACTAATTTATTAGGCTTTTAGCATTGTAACGCAAATAAAAACTTGAGATTTCTGAAGGCAAAGAAGCACAACAACTGTAACATGTAGCTAAATGACACACTTCCCAGTTTTACTTCATTCACAATATTATGCTCTTAACATATATTGCATGAATACAGGCACGAATATTTTCACTTTCAATGTTGAAGTACCTGACTCAAAGGAAAGTCCCTATTAGTATTCCTAAAATTTCTTTGAAATCTCTGCATCCCTTCTGTACATGATGCACAGTAACAGTCATATACTTATGCTTTGTTCATTAGTACTAAGAGTTAAATATCACTTTATACGCCTATTACCCTCTTCAATTTTCATTTGGAATGGATTAGACGAGCACCTCCGGAGTTACAAAAAGGAAGAGGGAGCTGGTAATTCTTGAGTTTCAGCCCAGCAACTTGACCTTGTTAAATAAAAAATATATGACATTGTAGCTTACAGGAAGGCATTCTTTTTGCTTTGGTTTGGTTTTAACTAGTAGTATGCAGATAAAGAACCAACACTAAAAGATACATTGAAAATGTCAGATGTAAATGTCAATTAAAAATTACAATGAATTCTGAAAGGTAAGGTCTGTGGGGGGTTGACATTCTTTGACATAGTGGAGTGTCTGCAACCAGGCCTTTGGCAAGAATAGCAGGATCTATGCTGTCAGCTCTTATCGTACATAAACTTAGATGCTTGTCTAATCTGAATGAGAAATACCAGGAGAACTGGAGCTGAAGCCTTGCAGTAATATGGAAGAAAGCTGAAAATTCTCTATCTACACTACATGAATCTCCTGTGACAAGAAAATATTTAAGACAGTACAGAAAATATAAGGGAAAAATAATGTAAATAAAGACATATACTGCTTCATTTACTATTTTTAAATTCAGGATGTAGCAATCCAGCAATGAAAGAGGCTTACGTTAGAGAATTATATTATAATGAAAATCCCAGTTTCATGTCTGTATGAAATAGAGAACAATGCATGAAAATATATACTTAATATCAATCACTCAAATATAAATGATAATATGAATAAAACATGGTCTGTTCCTTCTTTGCTTTGACAAAAATTAGCTTTGATACAAAATTAAACAATCTACAATGCTCAGCAAAACAATTAATTTACGCTATGCTTAAGCCATGGTCTCAGTGAAAAGGTCTTCATGCTTTGTTTTTCAACCACATTGTTGAAGAGAGCATGACAGGTAAAATCTAAAAACATTACTTTTGAGCTGGAGTAAAAAAATCTACTTTTCATAAGCTATATGTTGATTTTTATACTGTTCATATGTCATTAAATAAAGACAAAAATAATGAATACGAAATGCTATTGGAAATACGCTGAATGTATCTAAGACATTTGCAAAGTGCAGAGATATGCCTCTATATGTGTTTGAGTATGTATGTATGTATATTTCAATGTACACTTGTATCTGCTATGCTTGCAGAAGAACACAGAATTTTATCGTCTTCATGGAGACTACTGCATTTTCTACTAGAAAAGTAGTGGAAAATGGCATTTTTCACTCCTTTTGGTTCTCTTCTTGTCTATAAACAAACATACCTTACTCAGTGCTACTAAGGTTAGCAAGTTGGTATAGTAATTAATTTAAAGAAAGTTAATTAGTTTTGAATAAACTTACTATATAAAGTCCTAAGCAGTAAAAATCACCCTAAACACTCTCTTCTATCTGCATCCATTTTTGTTTGAGATTAATTTAGTAATTCAAGTGGAGCCAGAAGATAGAGAAAAAGGAGCATAGCAAAACACAGCATGTGTGAAAATCTACAAGCATTAGATAGCTAAACAAACCCTAAGTCCCTCAGTGTTGCAGTAAGGTCAAAACCTTTCAGCATTGTACCAGCGTGTCAAAATATGTCAACAAACCATCATACCGCAAGAAGAAGAATGACCTTTCAGTTCCTTATGTTTGGGCTGCTCTGGATACTGGGTATGCATGAACAGTTTTCCTAGCCACTTGACAAATGTAACTT
Source organism: Leptocoma aspasia (assembly GCA_013399835.1). Lineage (NCBI taxonomy): Eukaryota > Metazoa > Chordata > Aves > Passeriformes > Nectariniidae > Leptocoma > Leptocoma aspasia. The sequence goes on from VXAX01002560.1 coordinate 480,068, forward strand.
CCAAGATTTCTTCCAAGTCAAGTTTTTACAATGGTTTTCAACTCACCAAAACAATGTTTTAAACCACCTGCAACTGAAGAATACTGAACTTGTTAATAGAACGGACATCCGTAAACCCACAACAGATCTCCCTCTTCCCCTACGACCTATGATCAGACAACAATTATTACTTCAACAGTCTTCACAGTAACCTGCTAAACCAATTTAAAGAGAAGAACAGCAAAAAATGCTTGCAATTCTGATCTCCTGATTCAGACTTTGCTCACTTTGCATCAACTGTAAATGAATTTGAACGCAACACTTTTCTCACAAAAACCTGGGAACGCATTATCTGTGTTTGTGCTGTGAAATACAATCCTTTGCATTATTTCTGTTTGCACTTATCTGAATTAAATACCCTTTTATTAATCGACAGGGCGTTATGATAATTTAAGAATTTTACTATGACTTATACTTACGAACTGAAGTCCCAAGATCAGGCATAACACACAATTAACAACACAATGAATCATGAATTTAGGCTTCCAAAAATTGTGATTAGTATTTTAAAATTACTTATGGGAAACTTGCTTTTATTTATTCTTTCAAAGAAGCAGAAGCACAGGACTTCTGTGGAAGGAAACAAATAGTGGAAGGAATTTAGTACAGAGATGACTTACCATTTTTATTCAAAGAGAAGATGAAATGGTTCTTTTTCACTATGTGAAATTGCCTTTAGTTTAATAACAGTGTTAAATATGACATTTTCCTACGTGTTTCCTCACCTATAGTAAAGTCTATTTAGCTAATAATGACGTCAAGCCATCTCCTGGGAGTCTCTAGAAATTACATTCCAGACTGTACACATGCCTTAGCCATGCCTGAAGAAGACAGAAAATGTAAATTGCTGTATTTGAGTTTATATCTTACAGTAAGTTATTGACAGTGCACCCACTAATTACTGTTTGAACCATGTGTTGCTGATCTGTATGTCCTCAGAATACAGTAGTCATGCCTGTCAGCTCTGACTAACAGACTTTTACAGCTAGGACTCCAATTTTTAATTTAAGTTTAAAAAAAGTTCTAAGATCACACACTATGGAGGAAAGAAAAAGAAACAGCAACATTCATGTAAACCCTAAAATAATTTACAACATGTTCATAGACCCCATTTTAAAATGCAATCTGTGTAACTTGCTGTTCATGCTCTCCAAATTACCTCTGCTCAAACTAGCTATTCAATAGTTTTTATTCTCATAGTTACAACAAATACACCAATGTAGACCAGTGAAAAATGAAAAGTGTGGTTATCTACTACTTGTGCACAAAGCAATTATGTTTTGTGCATGGTGTTTTTTTATTTACCCAGTGGCAGTGTAAGCTACAGCCTGCTCTGGAGGAACAAACATACTGAGGGAAGCATATGAATCACTTTATACTAAGTTTGTCCAGTATATAAAATAGCTTTTTTTCCTAAAACATAACTGCGAAATCAGTCTGGGAATATGCAAGACCAAACTTGCCTTTACCTGTTTCTTTATTACTGAAAAATCTCAATATCTAAACAACATCCTAAATTATAACTGTGCAAATCCACTGACAAGGTATACTTTGTACATTTTTAATGTGAAGCTTAATTTGAAGATGAGGTTGCAGTGCACCACTGCAATTGAAAATTGCTTAACAATACCATTGATGTATGAGCCATAAAAAACCTCGCTAAGCTGTCCCTGCAGAACTCAGAGTAATAAAAAGGTGTTCTTCTGCACTGAGGTGAACAGACATGGTTGACTGCATCTGGGGAGCTGTTCTGTTAAATGAGAAAGTGCCATTTCTTTCCTGTCAGTACAGACCAATTTAAGACACTCACAGATTTAGTTAGCACAAAGTACAGGATTTAATGAAATACACACATAACAGCAAACAAGCCCCAGCTATGTTCAAAGCTTTCAGTCAGATTCTGAAGAAAATTCATCTTACATCTGTGACATGTGAGAAAAGAACACAGAAACTTTTCCAGTTTGATTCGCAAATTTTAGGTAAGCAATAAAAAAGCTGAACAGAAAAGGCCTAAAACCTCTCACTTTCATTCCTTTCAAAGTATCTAGATTTATGTTTCTATCTACATCAAACAGGTGATACGGATTTTCTCTTGAATTTCATTTCTGCTTTAAGTTCAACCAATGCATCAGGTTTAAAAAACCCTAAACTATTACTTGAGCATCGTATCATCTCTATTGTGAACTCATGCTTGTTCTCCAAATAATTTCTCTTTCAAGAGGAAGGGAGACACAAAGGTGTGGTGAATTGACTGAGAATCTGGTTGTCTCTTGAGAGACCTCTGTATAGACTGATTAAATAATACGAAACTGGTTCACAGTTTGTGCAGCTACACCTGTGTCCTTTCATATAAATAGTTCCAGAGAACAAGGAAAGTTAACTGTCTAACCTACATGCAACCTAATCTGTCAACATGTGTTCATTAACCCAACTGTCATTATATTAGCAGCTACAGTAATTCAGAACTCATTTCAGAAGATGTGCCTCTGTCAGCTTGGCCAAGCAAAAGCAAAATTAAAACTAACAGGATTTATTCTTTGAAAAAACCCCCCAGAAATCTGCCTAATTTCTATAATTAACCGAAATTTTGGATTTAAGGTGTAACGAATCTTACTGTGGAGAGTTCTAGCTGCCTTTATACGAATGTAAATTCACTATATTTAAAAATAAACCATTTTTGTAGTTGTTCTCAATATAACCAGCTATAACAGCAGATTTATAAAAATCTCAAAACTACTTCTAAAATGTTTTATTGATCCATGTATCATTCCAGTCTAGCTTTTGCGACCTTAAAGATACTTGACTAACAGCACAGTGAGAGACTGTGAGTTAATCCACTTTTGAAGTTGAATTATTAATTGGTACATGTTAAAATTAAAATGAAGTCAGCAACGACTTGGTTTCTTGATAAAAGCATAGGAGAAGTTTCCTTTGGAAATGTCAGATGCAAATGGTACATACTAATCTCAAATGTTTTACACTAAAATGTGGATAGATACTTCATAGCAGAAAAAAAAGACAGAAACTGCAATGGCAATTTTATTACAAACAATAACTGGATGAGTGCCTTCTGTCAATGCAAGTTTTACCACATCAAAACTTAGTATCTTTACACTCAAGTTACCTATTTAACATTCACTTCTTGGAGGTATTCTTCTCTGATACCATACTGGATGCCTTCAAACACACCTTTTACACTCAGAAAGTACTCCAGACACCTAATGGTCTTCTCCTAGCCTAAGCTGCTCCATTTCCTTTACACTGGTGTGCAGTGCAGCACTGTTTGCATCACAATCTTTCCTGCCATTCTCACCATTTGCCTAGATATTGTATATACTCAAATTTCTTTCTAAGTTTCACACATATTCAGTGTTTCACAATTTATTTTCTACAACTCTTCTAGAGTAGAATATCTCCATCCAACAACTGACAACCTTCCATGTTTCCCCTTACCTTGATTCAAGTTTTCCAATTCTCTGCTTTCTGGGATTGTCAAGTAAGAGCAGGTCCTTTTCATATCAACCAACAATGTTGCTGCAGAGCATAATTCCACAGTTGGATGATGTTATTATCAAGATCTGGTTTCCCTTTCTCTGCCACTTTCTATGGAACCTGCTTTTAAGGTATTTCCAAAGGTAGTGCTAGTTATTTTCACATTCAGCTGAAATACTAATGGTCACCAGACTAGTCTCTGATATTGGCACACATCCCCTTTTTGTTGCATGTTCATACACTTGTGCTATGTTCTCCACTATCCTTCTGATGGTCTCTTGTGGACACTGAAAAGTCTTCTAAATTTATGCTTTAAAAAAACCTGTTATTAAAATTTTAATTTGCCTCACTATCTTGCTTAGGGTTCTAATACATAGAAAAATGGCATTGAAGATGAAGCATTGCATTTAGCATTTTTTTGGGGAAAAAATCCTCCAGTGAGGAAGTGTCTAGTACCATGGAAAAATTTATAAATATACACAATAATGACTTTAAGAACAATAAAGCAGAAGTATTTTAACCATATTTAAAAGAAAGTATCTTTACAGCAATACCATCAACATGCCACAAAATTCTGTCTAGCACAACTTATTTCCCCTCTTATCCTGCAAATACTACATTTTCAACTTGAAGATAATTGTAATTATTGCTTCAAATGTACAAAGGATATACTTTATTAAAAAAAAAAAAAACACGTGAAACAGTAGTGTCCTACTTACAATGACAATGAGCAATAATGTCCTTTGTACACAAACCCCACTTGGTTAGACTGTGAAGATTTTTTAACAAATTTGTCACCCTGCACATATTTCAAAATATTACAGCAAAATCTTATTTCTAAGTGAGGTATTAAAAAAACTGACATATAACTTCTGTACCAAAATAACTTACTCTGTCATCTAGCATCACTGTAAAATCACCATATAGATTTGCTTCACGTTAACAATTAAGATCTCAATTTTTCATAAATATTTCAGCACACCAACCTGAAATGCTAATTAATGACATTCAAAATGCCAGATTAGTAACATGTAGAGTCAGTAGTGTTTTATCCAATAACTTCTTTTTAAAATGAAGTCCTATTTATCTATACGGAAAAAGAATAGAAATATACCTGTTCCAGTAGCTCCAAAACTGGTCCTGCAAGTGGGCTTGGTGGCTACTTTCATCACCAAATGAGGCTTTGCTTTCAATCCAGTGAATTATGTGTCCTTCTACAGCTAGGGTGACAGCAGAAAATAAACTGAACTCTGAAAATCACACTCAACAGCCTGTAAGACTGTGTTAGGGAACATTCTGTTTAGTCCACAATCTACCACATAATTCATGCTTGCAACTGTGTTACATATTTGTAAAAATTATCTTTCAAATGTGCACAGAGGGCATTTAAAAAAAATCAGACAAAAATTCTTTTAACAGATAATCACATGAATTTCAGTTTAATTACACCCTGTTCCACATATCTGCATTTATTCTGACACAAACAGAATGTAAAGAAAAAGACATTAGATTAAGATGCAGTTGTATTCTTCTACTACCCTTACTTTGCTGGAAGGCAGTTGTCAGGTAAGAAATCAGAAACTTCTGCTGAATGATAAAAACAGTTAGCTAAGCTGCTAAAGACAGACACTTGCCACCAATCCAGAATGCAAGGTATAAGAAAGGGAAGGAAATTTATCCTGGACATGTGTCTGCTTCCTTTATTTTGTCAAACCAGTAATGATTCATCAGAAAGAAGTTAGGAGTAAGAAGGCTTATGTGAAAAAATGTGATTTTGAATTTCTGTTTCTTTCTGTGCTTTGGTATTTGCTTTGGTTCATGCCTTTCCTCATTTCTTGCAGGAGTGAACTACTAATATTAACAAAATCATAATTTTTTTGACAAAGGAATGTTCTCTCTGAAACTGACAATGTAATTTTGCAGAAGAAATCATGAGCATCACTCTAAGAGACCATTTTTTCTCAAAAAAGGTGTTGTTGAGTATCACTGTTAAGATCTTTAAAAATGTTACCATTATTTTGAGTTACCTACAATACCCACAAAAATGATGCCTTAGCCTAAATTTGACTTGGAATGAGGTTTTCAGAGAACATGCAAACCTAGAAGCACTATACAGAAAGATTACAAGAGGCTATAGCAGCAAATGATTGACCATAGACTGTAAAATTACTCCGGAAAACTGGGAAAATAACTCATCAAGTCCCCACACTAAGCTCTATGTGCCACCACTACCCTGCTATCCGTAACCCAGTTAACTTGTGTAGGCCTATACTACGACATCCTTCCCCACTCCCAACACCTTTAGACCGCAGGAGATGTAACAGCTGAGGTATAATCAGCTCAGAAGCTATTTCTAACAAACATCTGCCTTTCCTAGGTATGTACTGAGTCATGAAGAATCCAAGGATTGCTATACCTTAGTTCAGATCAGACAACAAGTAGAGCATTATTTCCTGTAACTTTCAAGCGATTATAATTATTTGAAAGAAGCAATGCACTATTATTATTTTAATTTGAGACAAATATATGCAAATGAATTAATGACTATTTTAGCCTTCTTTCTAATAGGGTAATATTACAAAAAAGAATTATTTTTGGTGTTTCCTGGTTTCCCTTCTCAAGAATTAAAAAAAAAATAGTTGCTTTTTTAGTTTCCTTTTGATCAGGCTCTTGAATAGATAGGACATAATCTCATCTTTTTAATATAAAAGTGGGTACCCTTAACATCAAGCATGTACTGTGTTTATTATGGTCCACATTACTGGACAATCTTACTAATGCATACAACTTTCTGAGGAGCAGGTAAAGAGGGAGGCAGGCTCTCTTCAGTGGTGTCCAGTAACAGGACCAGCGGCAATGGGTACAAACCTAAACACAGGACTTTCCACCTCGAAATCAGCAACCATTTTTCACTGTGAGGGTGCCTGAGCATAGGCACATGTTACCTAGAAAGGTTGTGGATTCTCCCTCCTTGCTGATACTAAAGACCAGTAAAGGTAGATGAACTTTAACATGACCTTTATAGTTACTTTTGTACCTTATTCTTTCTTGCTATTCAGGCTTTCAAAAAAACAGTAAAGAACAGCAGAGTCATATTTGGATGCAAAGTGATGGCAAAAGAATAATTGCACAATGACAAACCTTTATGCAATGACCTACAGGTGTAGTGTAACACTCTTAAGACTACTTTGAACTGATTTGGTCTGGAAGTAAAAGACATTTATAGCTATTTCAGAGTTTAGTTCAGATGGGCAGCGGGCAGAATATATCAGAGGGAACAGTGATTTGGGGGTTTTCACTGTTGCCTTTTTTCCCTTTTTTTTTTTTTTGATAATGAGATAAAAACATGCAGAGACTAAAGAAGAAACACTGGGCAACACTATTTAGGATCAAATATCTCTGACTCAAACTAGAAGTTCTTAAAATTATTGGGTAATTCCTGAAGAGACTTATTTGCAGTATCCTAGAATATGTTTTGCTTAAGTAGCCATACTATTTTAGCATGAGTACTTCTACACAAAATAATAAAAATTCTTTTAAAAGACTTACCTACTGGCACCTCTAAAATAAAGTCTGGTGTTTTGTCATAACCCTTTGCACGAAGCTGATCTTCAGCTGTACACAGAAAATAAGAAATACTGTTTATAAAACTATTCCATTAAGTAGACAGCAGCATAATTAATTTTATCCTAAATAAGAGTGCAAGAATTACTAATGCAGTCATACATATCTTTCTTATGCATGCAATGCTGTGTCAGATTAAATGAACCTTTGTAGAAAACCTGAAGCATGGATATAAAAATGCTTCTTTGTCATCCTTGCATTTTTATGTCTTCATTATAAACATCATTAATTCAAGCTGTCATACAGTATTTTATAACCTCCAAATATTCAAAATAAAGAGGTATATTCACTGATTGAAAGAAGAGTCTCTCCACCTTCGTATGTGTTAAGATTAATCCTACCAACACCACAAATGTAGATATACTGTCGCTGCTGCCTTGGCTTTATTTTTAATGTTAGCATAAAGTTGTTAAAGAGCAAGAAAATCCTTCTCTCTGAGAAATTTATTAAAGTAAAGAAGACCCATAATTTTAGTTTCTCTTGCATTCTGGATTCTGTAGAATTTTTCCAATTTCTGAACATAAAAAGATTTAGACATTCTGCTAATGTTACACCTATAACTTTATTGCTTAAAAATAATAGAGCTGAGTATTTCAAGAAATGAGTGAGCAAGACAAAACTGCAAAAGGCAGAAGATGTTCCCTTTAAAAAAAAAGGAAAAAAAAAAGAAAGCAAAAAAGCCCACACCATCCCTTAATATTTTTACACTTCTGTCCTTGATTTCTGATACCATTACATTGGTATTTCTGAAACACCATTTCTCCATTAGAATTTGGAGTGACCTGGTCATTCAATTCCAGGCATGGCTTTCTGTCTTCACCCAAGCTCAACTAATGGCACTAGCTAGTAACAAGTAAGGCTGTGTAGCCCCTTAACACCTACTGGGCTGTTGACATTGTCATGCATCCCATTCGCCTTTCTACATCACCTCTGATTAAAATTAATGGTCCATTCTCACTGTTGGGTAGCTTATTTCCAATCCATTTATCAGGTTAGGACAGTAGTTTCATGGCCAATGTTCAGAACTCAGTTTTTGAATACTTTGCGCAAATCCTGAAAGGTCAGCAGTTTGAGTCCAAGTAACATTTTATGACAAGAAAAACATACTAACTTAGAAATCAAAATACTGTAATTTTGCCAAAATCAAACCCTCCCACTCTTTTTCACTGACGAATATAACTCTGAAGTATTTTATACAGTGAACTCTGAAGACTTTTATACAGTGAACTACAGTGAAAGTGGGACGGAAGTAAATTTGGAAAGCTGAACATTCATGTCAGTGTAAACTGCAATAGGTGTTTATTCTTTTTGAGTGGTATTATATATCTTTTTAAATTTTGAGAGCATTTCTTCACTATAAAGAGACTACACTAAATAGAAGTCTTTGCACTGTGACACTTCATTATATCACACAATAAGGTAATGAAAAACATTTCTAGGATTTGGAGATAGACTTGGTTTTTGACTATTTTTTGAAACTTAGATTGTCATGTAAACAGATAAATGATGTTAAAATCAAGAAGGTTCTACTTTAACAGAACCTCTGAATAGGAAGTTTTATGCCATAATATACAAATGAATTAATGTTCTACATAATCTTTTAACCCTTATTTAAAAAACCCAACAAAACAATTTTATTCAAATCTAGTTAACTGCAACCTGCTCTTAATTGTTTAAAATAATCTAGGATAGACAATAGGGTGTTCCAGTTGAAATTTTGTTCATTTAAGAGCAATATCAATGGAAAGGTCAGTCTTTTCTTTCACATCTAACAAATACTAGTACCACAAAATAAGGGAAATGCAGCTTAAAAAACCTTACTGAAAATCAAAACAGATGTAAACACACGTTTCATAGGTCAATGTGTCAGGTGTCTGAACTGGAACCTCCATCAGCATTACTTTTAATATTCTTCAGCAATTATTTTTCCAAGGGTGTCTGATTACTTTTAAAATCTTTTAGCACTAACTCATGGCTTGAAAAAGGACTCGTTCTTTGTTTTAAATCTGGTTCTGAATGTCTTAATGTAGTTTCTCCTAGCATTCTGTACTGTGATTAACATTGGAAAACATACTAAAAACATGTTTATTATTGATGTATCTATCATGTACAGAAACAGAACTTTGCATTACTATTTCTCCAAGTGTTTTGAAGCTTTATAATTCTGGGGAAGAAATAATTACCAAAAGTCCTCATAATCACTATGAAATTTTTGTTTTAAACCATAACACCATGAAAAAGAAATTCTAGCTTTTCAGCCCAGGTATGTTTCACATTGGTCCAGAAACTACAGGCAGCATTCTGCACCTCAAAAGATCTTTAAATTCCAGCATGGATTAAGAAAATAATTCAGTAACTGCTTGAAAGCCAGCCCACAGCAGTTTTGACAGTTGCATTTATAAATCCTCAGATCTGAAAATTATGTAGAAACAGCCCTAATAAGTAGTTTGTCAACAGATACCTCATTAATTTAGATTTTCAACAAAAGTGCAGCTTCATCTTTACCATAATGTCACACTCAATCAGAACCATTTAACACATCATTGTTCTTATACTAGCCCTCTTCTGCTGATGCATGAATGAGCTACAACTGCAAATTTAAGATTACAGCAGAAAACACTGATCAGATTTCATGATTTATATCCACTGGTTGGAACCAAAGGAGAATAAAGCCCAGTACCTCCCCACATAGCTAAAAGCTTTCCTAACATATTCATGGTAAAGATACAAAAATAAAAATCCTATTCAGAACCTAGAAGCTCCTGGCATCTCAGTATGGCATGTGAAGCTGTGAGCCTGTTTTCATAAAATGCTTCTATCGATCACTTTAATCTCAGGCCAAGTGATAAAGACTTGAGAGCTGTGTTTTTGCTGAAGAGTGGACATGGTATATGAAGCACTTCTTATGAAGAGTGGACTAATAAAACGTAATAAAACGTAACCCCCATTAGTGTGTATAGGCTTCCAGTCAATTCCAGGGTGAGCCTGAAGGTGCTACTTCTGATCTGTAGGCTTTGAAAGCCAACTGCTCTGGAAACAGACAAATTCTGTCCAGAAGCTGAAAAGCTGCTTCATGCTCTAAGACTATACTGAGGCACTTCATATTCATTGTGTCCTTTGACTGTTCTTTCCTCTTCTGTACTAGGTGAACACATTTGATATAAACTCTCTGTTGCTCTGGTGAACACATTTGATACAAACCCCCTGACTATTCTTGAAGAACAATACAGTGGAATAGGACACTGAGATGGGAACTGCAAAATTTCTGTTTCTTTGAAACGTGTTAAAAAGTAATGGAATTACAAGCCATAAGCCATGTAAATCATAAGCCTTCCTCAAAACAGGAATTGAAGTATTATGCAACAAAGCCTGAATTTGTAGACCTATGGAAAATCCTGGCATCTCTTCTGTTTTCCTGGTGTTTTCTTCAAGCAGTTTTGGAACTAGTTTTCAGAAAGGAGAGGCTGTATTGCAAGGGACTTGGTAGGGTTCATCTTGCAGATACTTAGGGAAAGCTTTTTTTAAAAAATAGCTCAAACCCCAAACACATCTAGAACCTGACATACACACGTGATCACAGACATAATAAATACAAATCTTAACATATCTTAAATCATAGCTAAACAATACTTCACTATACATAAAATGTGAACAATAAATTAAGCTCTCTCATTTCTATCTTCATATTCTAACAAGTTAACCCATTCTAGATGTTTTAATTTGATCGCACCAATTTCTTGGAGCTAATTTCTAAAGACAAAATTGATGCTTATCCAAAGTCATGAAACAGTAAAATTTAAATGTTATTTTTATACTGCTTAAGCTTACACAAGCCAAATAAAATGATAATTTGTTGGGTTGAGGGTCCCTTAGTGAGTCATCCAGTCTATTCCCTTGTATTGTGATGGAATTGATTTCATTACCAGCTTTGATAGATGAGTGTCAAATCTAGCCTTGAATTTTTCATTGAAGGTGATTCCACAACCTTTCCTGGCAGTTTGTTTTATACGTATTGTTCCTAGATCTGTTTGGTATTTTAACTTGCCATCATCTCTGCAATTACAGATTAAGCCTATTACCTGTATCTACGCTATTACAGTCAAATAAGAATATCTGCCTCTTCTTATTTTCATAGTGTCATTTGCAAGCTTGTATGTGATGGCTAATTTTGTCCTTTTTTCACTTTTCTCTAAAGTAAAAGAGCACACTAATTCTGTTCCTTAATCATATGGACAAATCTCTTAAAAAGCTTAATAATGCTTTCTAACTTCTTAAATTCGTTTAAGGTTTTCAAAATCTTAACCTGATACAGCTTCAGGAGAGATCATAGTTCCAGGTAAATGCAACAAAATTCCCTGTTCACACGAATTTAGTAAAATGCTCAAACATTAACAGAAGAGAGCATTTCACTTCACCGTCATCTCATCACATAAGGAATCCAAGATTTAAGAAGTCATTGTTTACAACCACATTTACAAAATGGATACTTTAATCTTTGTTCCAATGGCACTCATGTAAAAGAAACATACTGCAGGCTAACAGAAAAAAATGAAAGTAACTTCCTAACTAATTAATCCTTAAAATAACTTCAGAAATGGGGAGTGTAAAAAAGAGTAATTGCATTGATTGGGAAGCAGGGGGCAAAAATTCAGCAGAAACTGCACAGCAAGGTAAATGAGTGAATCTTCTAGCAGTTCTTTAATACATAAAGCATTCTGAAGCTAATATTTCATATGCTTCTTCCTAAATCTCATAAGGCCTGGATTATGGCTAATATCTCATGACACCAAAAGTAATACTACAGCAGATATTAAAGCATTTTTTTCAGCTACTTATTCTATAAAATATTAATTGCAAGCCTCTGCATGTGCTGTATATATAGGGTATTAGGTAACTGAGTTCCTGCTCAGTTCTAAATCAATAAAAGATAACATATATAGCATCAATCATATTTTACTCTTCCTTTACTACCTAATATAGGGAGCATTTGGGCTGAATTTTGTCCTAGGTAAACACTTACCAACATCTCTGAAGTTAAGAATTCACTGGCTAGCCTCTATTACAGATTCTTACCTATGAAAGAGAGATTTTTTTCCAAAAGCATTTCTCGCAGCAAGACTTCGTGCTCATGCCCAATAGCGCTGATAGCTTTAGGTTAAGAAATGGAAGATTACTTTGGAAAAGAAGCAACTTCATGAAAACATCATAGGTAGAATTTACTTGCCTTCATCTGCATGTCAGAAGTGATCAGTGATTTTAACTCTAAGTTTTGAAAATCCTTATAGGGATTTTTAGAAGCATACAACTTTGCAAAAATCAGATTACTGTATCAACAGCATACATTTTATAGAATTAAGACCTATTTGAGCATATTTATTTAGTATAATTAAGTGAAATATTTTCATTTTTTCTTTACTGTTTATTCTTCTAAATATAAAAGAAAGTGTGATCCTAAAATATGCAGTTAAATACCTTAAAAGTTGCTCTTCACTGACTAGTAATAAATTCTCCAATCCAGCAAAGGATGAAACAAACCAGTTTTCTTTCCTTATATTCTGAAATTGAAAGGTACTACATCCATCTGAAACATCTTACTGTAAAAAAAACAACCTTTTAATTGATTTTTCAGAAGCATGAACTAATGTCAGGGAAGGATGAAATCACATTTTATAGTGAAGTCCTTTTCATTTCACTGACAGCCTGTTGATCCAGTGTGCTATTCCTTGCAATATGTAAAAAAATTATCATATTAAATACTTTTAATGTATCCTCCTGGAGGTCAAAGCTCTATTCTGGAAGCTTTTAAGAAGAACCCTGTGGAACAATATGATAAAAGATCTTAAGTTAAAAGCAGTTAAGCTCCAAATTCTGTTTAAAGCAACTTCTTAAAACTTAAACTACAGATAACTACCTTACCATTACAGTTAATTACTTAACTTATAAGAACACTTCATACTGAACAGCAAAAAAAAAATTCTGCGGAATCACTTCATACGTACATACCGCTTATATCTATTGAAACTGTGTATTATGTTAAACTCTACTAGCAATTTCAGAACAAAAGAGTGAAGAATGGCAAAAAAGGTAAGAAAAAATACTGCAAACAGAATTTACAATGCACCATAAGCAAAAACACTTAGTCTATAATAATACCTGTTATTGATGTATGGCAATGACCATGGGGCGAAACTTGTAAATAACATCACAAGCCATTTTCTACTCATGCAATCTAGCAGCCTAGTTTCCCGTAAGCATTTGAACTATTACTGAAAAATAGCCTCTTGGCATTTACAAAGAGGTTGACTTCATACTTTGGTCCATGCATATACAATTAGATAGTTATATTTAAAATCAATATGCAATCCTTCAGAAGACATTATGCTTTTAAAACCTTAACTTTAAATTGATTTTTAACTATTTTATGCACCTCAAAATTAACATCTAATTCAGCAACATACTTGCAGTAATGCACTCACACAGCTTAGTACTAAACTTTTCTGTACTGAAATGGAATTGAAAAACTCCTCATTACTCTCATTGATGTCACTGCATATTCAACAACTGATTTGAGCCAGAATATGAAGAGGATATAAAAATCTTTTCTAGACTGCAGGCAAATAAGTCTTCAAAATGGTTCATAATTCTACATATGTGTCTTTATTACTTTTAAACATGCCGCTTTCATAAGACTACAGCCGGACTGCTCATCCACAAAATCTTAATCTTAAAATTCTGGGTATGAAAACTAGGTTACAACAACCCTGTAAAATGTGTGGCTTATTAGATTAATCCACTTTCAGAGTGCTTTGTTTAATCATGAAGATAATAGCAATGAATATTTAAAATTACAATTAAAAGCACAAAATACAAAGACAATTAGAACTCTATCCTGCTGCTGTTAAAATTAATGGGGGTAGGGCTGAGGCTGTAGTAGACACAAGTGTTTCTAGCGGAGAGAAAGTATTTTAAGGAGTGATAATCATGTGTATCACTACAAGAAGGACTGTTTTTCATGCATAACTAACCATCACTGTAGCTTTCCTATCTTGCACATGTACAGTGAAACCAAGATCTTACCCCAAACTGCATGCAGACACTCATGCAAGGATTCTCTAGGACTTGGGAGGGAACTGCCTTACTACTCTGCTCAGTGAGAGCCGGCCATGATTTTGAAATGTTTACTTTGACTGCAGACTGAAACATAAGAGCTGCTCCTGCAGGATTTTATTAAAACAAATTTTGGTTCTTAGTGATTATTGCTACCAAATTCTAATCTTACTCTGGAACAGTCAGTGCCACGTGGAGTTCCCTCAGTGTACACACTGTATGGCTCTCTAATTAACTATTTCAACAGTACAAAAAAATATCCCTGAAAATTCAGGATATATAAGGGTTTTTTACTACAAGTAGTATAATCTCCCTTAAGAAGAAGAGAAAATAAAAGAACTGCACTGGAACGTCAGATAGGAGTTTAAAAATAATAATCAGTCAATGACACCTGAACTGCACTTGAAAAAATTTCAGCTAAAACTCATATTCATAACAAAGCAAAGCCATAATGTTGAACACTCTGTATAAAACTTATTAATTTAATCACAGAATGACTGAGATTGGAAGGTAGCTCCAGAGATCATCTAGTCCAACTCTACCATTCAAAGCATGGTCACTTAGTCTTAAGCAAAAACCAGATATGCATTTCAACTAATCAGAACTAGAGGTTCAATCAGGTATATGAATGTGTAACCAGCAAACTGACATCTTCCCATGGTCCATCTGATTTTTGTTAGTTAAAAGAAAGCTCTGCAGTGACCCTCTAGCTGACTGAATGTAAAAGAGAGGAGTATGAAATGTGTTTTGTGAAGCAGAACTTTATGTCAGGTTAAAGCTAGACACATCTCTTCCACACCGTCTAAGCTCATCAATTGTGCACCTAAAATTTTATGGGAAAGGATACTGTTTGATGCAGTCCACCAGTGGTCCATAACAACAGTCATTCACAGTACACTGCAGACAAATAAGAGAAGTAGTATACTGATGGGCAACTACAAAACCATTATAGTTAAAGAGTATCTTAAAAACAGTAATTACTTTTCCTCAAAAAGGCTATCAGATGCTGTTCAGATTTAATCACAGAAAACAAAAACTGCATGCTTTTATTCACTATAAAAGCAAGCTATTAAAAAGTGAAATGCTCCCCTCACAAATATTGCACTGCCATTTATAGTGCACTCTGACCCCACTGATAGTTTATGATGACAGTAATTAAATGAGGTTTAAAATCTTTTACTCTGCTAGGCGGATAACAGAATTGCCACAGGAAAAAAAACCCAAACCAAACAAAACAAGTGTGATTAATACCTGATAGACTTGATTTGCTAGCACTCCATCTGGAATCTGAGAAGGGTCCCGTAGCATACTATTTATAAGAGTTTTGGAGGCTAGAGAAATAAAAATAAAAAACATACAAAAAACCTGTTAGCTTAGTTACATTTCATAAATAAAAACATTGATTATATTAATAATTTTGAAAATTATCCACCCAGCAAATACAAACTTAGACATTCCTAAGTACTTACCCATTCTGATACAATTCTTGAAACACCAAAGGATTTTGGTGAAAGCAGGCCTTTATTTACTTAGTTCCACTGGACAGTTTGTGCTTTAGAAGGAACACAACTTCTAAGGAAACTGCTTAGTATACAGTAAGTGTAACTCAAACTAATTTTTATATCCTATTAGAACTTTAGAAAGAAGATATGTAAAAATTCAAAACAGCCTTTAAAAAACTTTAAGGACTTCATGATTCCAATTTATTAGTTTCCAAATTCAAGTATTTACTTAGTGTTGAGTTTTTCTGAGTGCATTTAAGAGATGGGAAAAGGCTTTCTCTGCTTTTTTGAAATGTACAAATGTAAGTCAAAAGAAGTAAGAAGTCAATTTTAGCACCTATCATTTTTTTACTCACTGACATTGATACTACAACTCAAAAATAATGTAAAACAGCAGATACCTTTAGTTTATTTTCAAATACAGTGTTAGCAATCCTTGGCATTGTTTCCTCTCCATGTGCTTAGTCAGGGTAGTTGCAAATACCACTTGATTACTAATAGTAGTGGAAAGACTTTATTCTAGAAAAATACCTTCTAAAAAAGTCAAATATTTAATTTCAAAATTCCTCAGAGAAAAGTCAACACTGCACATGCTGCCTCTGTCCTGGGAACAACCTCTGATGGAGCTCAGCTGGTGGTGTATTTACATCATTGAATCCTTAAGTGTAGATCAGGTTTGAGACTAGCAAGGTTCCCCACTTAGCCAAAGATTTCCTGCATGACTTCAGAGTAATTCCTTTAACATGTGTGTGCTTCAATACTGTAAACAAAATGAGAAACTACTCTTGTGCTGTTCTTCATCTGTTTAGCCCCAACTCAGAGCCAAAGCTTTGTCATGGTCTCCAGTAACTGAATCAAAAGCCTCAGGATGAAAAGGACTGATGGAGCCTGTGACACAGAGGGATCTGCCATATAAGCAGCAATGCTGCTGTATTAATGGATGTGTGTAAATGCTTCACTGAAAGTAAAGGAGACTGGCATTGTAATCTACTCCCCAAGTTACCTCTTAAAAGCATCACATTCAAGTGAACGTAGCATTTGCAAGAAAATAATTTATTTAGGAAACTATACCACGCGAGGCACAGGAATACAAGCCCCTGAATGAGTTAGTTTCAAGGCTTTGCAAGAGCTACAAAAAGCTATCATCACAGGCAGGAGCTAAAGTCTGTGCAAATATTTTTAAAGACAATGATTTCCACTGAGCAAAAATATATCCAAAGCAACATGGCACATTACATCTATGTATCTTATTTCTCTCATA
>VXAX01002560.1:502092-509592 GCA_013399835.1 Leptocoma aspasia
ACCAAAAAATTGTAGAGAAAACTTGAAACGGGGTAAATATTAGTGCCAATTATGTGCTAAGTTAGCAGTGATTAGGGAATTATACATTAAAGTCTATATCCACTACAGTATGTTTTTAATGATCACTCTAACAATCACTTAAGTGACTGTGATACACTAAGGAATGACCAATATCACCACAAAAAGTTGAGACATCACTAAACTCTTGCAGTTTTTGGACATGTCATAAAAAGAAAATTAAAGAAAATTAATTGTCATATAAAATCTTTGTTAAAGTTCATTAGTAGTAGCTAAGGACACAAACTAGTCACACAGACACAAGCAGAGAAAAATCCCAAAGCCCTGCCAAGGGACAGACTCTGCGAACAAGAGAAATACATGCCCATTTCCTCACAACAGAAGTTAACAGTGGTGTGACATAGGTTGGCATCTACTAAATCAGGTTGTTTAAAATGCTTTGTAAGAAGCTAACAAAAGTTAAGTGAAGAGGTTATAGAGGATTCAAAAATGTCAAACTCAGGTTACAATCCTGACGATGAATCTGAGTAAACTGGCAACTATTGAAAAGCCGCAGCTCTACATAGCTGCAAGCTTCAGGTCAAACATGATGGCCTTGAAGAAGTATTTTCAGGGCTGGGCTTTCATTTAATTTATGGATAGAAAAGCAAAGAAATTCCAGAGAAAAGGCTAAATGAATACATGCTTCAATAGCAGACTGAGAAAAAGGATTTTATAAGTGAAGCGTATGCCTCTTCATTCTGTCTACTGAATTGTTTTACTAATCTGAAAAGAAACATAAAATTAAATATAAGTCAAGCAAATCTTGATATTGAATGCAAGTAAACAGTTCTGTCACCTGAGATCAGCAGGGGAAAGCACTGAGAAAAAAGACAATCAGCCCTGAAGCAGGAAATAAAGTTCTTCAGAAAAGTAAATGGAATTCTGATTTGGGAAATTGAGAAAGGCAAGAATTTTACAGTCTTGTAACTAAGCTTAGGATTAATTGTATTGCCAAGGAGTCAAAATCATTTTTAAAAGCTACTTCTATTACTTCAATTTTCAGTTGTTCGTAGCTTTCCTAAAGAAAACAACAATAGGGAATAGACAGAGTTGCATTTCCCAGAGAGATACTTGGGACTGTAACTCTGAGTGTAAATTTGATCTGAATTATGGGATTCCACTGTTTGAAAGGTGAAGAAACTGGGGCTTAGCACTTGGAGGTTATGTCTTCAGAAACACTAGAATCCAAGACACAAAATATTCCCAAATCATAATATCCAGTAATGCATGGTGGAAGAAACAGGTCAGTTATTCTTACATTTTACTAGTCTCTAAATTGGCTGAAACAAGCCTGTGCATTCCCTAACAATTGTTTTTAATTAGGCTGAATAAGAAGAAATGGATTTGAAAATATTAACAAACTCCTCATAATGGATAACTCCTGCTTAGACTTACCTGGAACTATCACACTAAGTTCTGTCCTCCTATCTCAAAAATGTACGCTGGGAGAACTAGGGGTACAAAGACAGAAAAAAATCAGTGGTGGCCTAAAGAAACATAAAATTTGGGAAATGAAACATTTATTTTAGAAGACACAAAAAAAAGGGATACCAAAAAAGACAATGCCTGCTTACTATTTCTGCTGAGTGTAAGAACATTTATAGGCATTCTGAAAAAAGCATTTAGATTTAAACCTTTTTTCTACGCAAAGACACATTTATGAAACTCATAACCACAAAACATCAGGGCCAAAGACATCACAGGATTTTAAAATGCTGGATATTTAGCACTGTTAATTTTCAAAATAAAAAGAAAACCAAGCAATTCTCAAAAAAAAGGATCAGCATTTTGGAAGTGATACGAAACAAAAGCAAGTTTTTAAAACTTCTATTAAGAATTTCTTTGGGAGACAAAAGATAGATGGGTAAAGGTTATCATAATTGCATGCTGGGGGGCAGAGTTGGAAGAAACACATTGTCAGTGAGTTTTTTGAAACCTACCATGACTAGCTGCTCATTCACTACCACACCAGCAGGATCAGGGAGGGAAATGGAAGGGTAAAAATGAGAAAACTCATAGGCTGAGAAAAGGAGAGTTTAATACGGAAAGCAAAACATAGGGAAAGCAAAACAAAGAAATAATTAATTGTTTCCCATGGTCAGGTGGGTGTTCAGCCATACCCTGGAGAGCAGGAACCCATGATGGGTAACAGTGACTTGGGAAGACAAACACCATCACTCCAAATGTATCCCCTTCCACCTTCTTTCTCTCACTTTACTGATCGTGATGTCACATGGACTGGAATATTCTTTTCGTCAGCTGGGGTCACCTGATCTAGCTGTGTCTCCTCCTAAGCTCCC
The DNA here is from genome assembly GCA_013399835.1 of Leptocoma aspasia. Lineage (NCBI taxonomy): Eukaryota > Metazoa > Chordata > Aves > Passeriformes > Nectariniidae > Leptocoma > Leptocoma aspasia. Next base: position 504,453 of record VXAX01002560.1, read on the forward strand.
ACGCACTCCCAGTTTCCCCACCAGCCTGACAGTACAAGAAGGAGAAAAGGCCTTGGCTCTATCTAAACCCTGCTCAGCAATAAAAAAAAACAACAACACTATATTATCAACTCTGCATTCAGCACAACTCCAAAACACAGCCCCACACCATCCACTGTAAAAAAAGTTAGTGCTACCCCAGGCAAAGCCAGCATACCCACTAAACCAAACACTTTCTCCTTCAGAGAAAAGAAGAGAAAAACAAGAGATGTAGCCATGCAGCTTAACACACAACTAGAAGGCATTCAGATATTGTAGAATATATGGAGGATAGTTCCTATATAGAATGAAAAACAAAGTAAATTGCATGGAAAAAAACCAAAATTTGTGTACATGAAGAACAGATCAAGGTCAAATAATAATTCCTTAAAAAGAGTAAGCAATTAGTAAACTAACATGCACACCATGTGGACTGGAAACATATTCCCTACTTCACTGGAGAAAACAATTGGGAACAGTTTTAATTTTTAATTAAGAAAAAGTATTGTAACTCATTTATTAAATATGTTTTGAATGGTTCTATTGTGAACTAAGGTCAAAATACAATTTCTAGATTCTCAAGCTATGACGTAAGATTAGCTTTATTGATCTTCTACATGACTTGTTAGAGCTCTCAATCATTATTTTGACAGTTTTATCATACTGTAATAGACTTCCTTTTAGGTAATTACAGTTACTAGGTTCAATTTCAATCTTCTGTAGACTTTTTCTCTAGATAATCACACTAGATTCCTCTAGATCTTGTTTCTTCCATCATACATATGCAATAAAGTTTCAATAACAGCCTTTATTATTTTAACAGCATAATCTTAAGGCTTACCAAACAAGTTCAAGAGTCAATTATACAAGAAAACCTTCATCCTTAAAATCTCTCAAAAAATTTCATTTGTAAGTACTGAACATCTACCCTAGCAAAACAAAAATCAGAACATGTAACATTTATGGACCACAACTAAAATGTTGTTGTGTACATCTCATCTTCTAATTTATACCTATTTCTAATCTTACCACCATGTCACTACTGTCAACAGCCTGCATTTATCTTCCTAATAACATCCCCACAGGTACCAGCAGGCTGCTCTTCTTTCCTTGTGAGACCATCTCTTGTCCCAGCTGAATAATCCCCAGTTCCCACAGCCTTTTCCCACAGGGGAAGTGCTCCGTCCCCTTTACCATCCCAGTGGCCCTGCAGTGAACTCTCCTTAGTCCATCAACATCCCCCTTTTACAGCTATGGTTTACTACAGGAGTCCAGAGTTTTTCTGCTCAGCTGAATAAGTCTCAAAGCCACCAGAGAGCACAGTGCTGACTGTGCTGCAAACACCAAACAACGTGACTGAGTTGGGATGCTGGGATGACACGTCTTATCCTTCTGCCTAAAGGTATTTTTTGCATAGTGTGAACCACCCAAATTATTCCCTTAAAAATCAGAAGAAGTCTCAGCTGGCAGCATTATATCTTGTTGACCTGTTTATTTTCTTCTGATTTTCAAATAGTGGTTGGTAGATTCCAATCTCCTTAGTCAAAGAAGTGATTAAACTTAGGTAATTTTATTGCTTGAAGGATCTATATTTTTTGGATTTTTGCAATTCTACAAACAGAACCAACTTAATTTAGTTGATGGCCATGATCCTAAAACTGAAGTGACATTGCTCAAGGAGCTCACCAATGTGCAATGTTTAACACCAAGCATGTTCTCTGCCTACTTAAGACATAGGTTTGCCCTATTATATTATAGAAAGAGAAGTTGGAAGTCCAAAGACAGGAAACTTTTAGGACTTGAAGGCAAACAGCTTTTCTCAGCAATACTGTCTCAAGAAAAATTCTCTCCAGCACCAATTTATCAGTGCACTACTGAGGCTGCATTCATCAGACATTTATACAGAAATGGGAAGACTGAACCTTGCTTAGTGTTACGGAAAAGCTGAATTTTCTCTGAAAAAGTGGACAATAGACTTACAGAGGTTAAAAAGAAAAATTGCCTTTCATTTTGTGTTCATCCATTTTTCCCTTTCTAGCTTAAAGAGGAAGCAAGGAATGAGCATGTGTAGATTCAGAAGCGTCTAGCACTCATGAATCTGCACCTGTGAAGTTTAAGATTGACTCTTTGTCTTTGCTTTGATACAAACTTGCCACAGGTCTGTGGCACAGTTAACCTGCTTGGTTAACTAACAAACATTATTTTGTAAACTGGGAATAGTATTTGGACCAAAACTCAGGCATGGCCACTGAATAAGCCAGTATTTCAAGAACATCAAGAAGGTAGTATGCAGTGGTTAGAAACTTGGTCATGTAAGCATCATTCACTTCAGCTGTCCATGCTGACCAGAGTAAGTGGAAATAAAAATATTTTCCCATTTATAAAAAGAAAAGACAGACTAGGGGCACTTCACAAAGTCATTGTCAGTATTCATGTTGAAAACATACAGTAAAACTGGTGACATGAAAACTTCCTTTTGCGTTGCAGACATCCTCCTGTTTCTATTGCACTGTTGAAAATAGATGCTTGTGTGTATTCAATTTAGGGATTCTAGAATCACTCTCCAGTTTCTTCAACAATAGTTTTAATTCAGTTGCCCATTTGCACTATAAGAGAAATTTGCTTTGAATATTTGCGTTAGACGTGTTCTGTTACAGCATCCCTACATGACAAGACTATTACAGAGCAAATGAAAAAAGTAGGTTGCTCAGCGTCAGTCTAATGGTGAAAAAAAGTAGTTCCCCATTCCTAAAATGAGAACAAGTGAAATACTGACAAGCAGATTTTGTGTTTTAAAGATGTAGGATTTATTTTTACTACTTCAACTAATCAGCTGTGAGAGCTGTGCCTATCCTACTGCTTTCCCTTCTCACTAATGCAACTAAAGCAATACAGATGCTTCCTATAGTCAAGCAAGAGATAAACAATAATGAGATATCTAAAACTTTTGGTTTTTCCCAGAGAAAGAACTTCTACTTCTGAGAGGACAGCTTAAACATCTGGTATACTTCCTCTCCATGCCTTTGTAAAAATATTCTGCCTTATAAGTATGAAATCAAAGAGAGGAAGATGGAAAAAGTGAAAAAATTAAGAGCAATTTCAAATGCTTGGTTAGAAACACTATCATTAGTCAGTACTAAAAATTAGACTTTCTCAAGTCTATGTGTTAATAACATGTGTGCAAATGCAAAGAACCTGTAATTCATGTGATTTTATCTTTCGGAACAGTCAGTCAACAGAATGCAAACTTAACAGACCACAATCAGAAGCCACCCAGCAAAAGATTCTTAAGCAAAAAACTCTTGCTTTCTGATACTGGCTGGCATGAACAAAATTTCATGCATGTGGAAAAACACATGCAAACAAGTACAACAGAACATTGCTAAGACCTACTGTGCACTCGTAATTTTTACGAGAAAGCAATCTACTGCAACTTAAGTTTTTGCACATTCAATAGACATAAAAGTGAAGATAGTGTTATATTCAAGATTGTTTTCATAATCAGCAATATATTGCAATCAGCATTTTCACAGCCTAAAAGACTCTTGATCAGCCCTGTTGAATGTCTACATTTGTTAGGCACTTAGCAAATTCTCTTAAATGTGCTGTATTTTTAACATAACTCCAGGTTACTCGCCCGAAACCAAAGCTTTGCTTCCTTGGATTCTTAGTTCACTCTGATAATGAGTCAATGGTAATACATGTCTGGAAGACGAAGCGCACTGCTATACTATAGGTAAAAAACACTGTGTAACAAGGAAAAACGTGAAATAAGACTTAATCAAATATACATTTTAATTCCTGGAGATTTAAGCAATTTGAGATTATTGCAGAAGAGCTTCTTCACAGTTGAAAATAACTTCTAAAAGCTATGTATGTATTTTTGGGAGAGGTGATACAACTTTAAAAATAATTTTATGTACGTTAAGCATTGTTGACATATAAGGAACCCATATTTAGGCAGTGTTCGGGGTAGACAAATTATGTTATGAATGCTGCATAGATATACTTGATAATTTTGAAGTCACAGCTTTTAATCACCTTTTACAAAAAATAGTTTCTAATATTCAGTAATAGCTATATCTCTACTGTGCACTTTGTAATGCTTCAGAATGCTTGTTTCAGAACTGTTTTCCAATTCTTTTTTGATGTCTTCACTGGGCAAGTGGACTGTAGATGTATTTCAACAGATACCAGCACTGCTCTGCCCAACTGCTCAATGCTTTATATGCTTCAGCATATGAAAGAAATCTTGTTGTTTCTTTTTAACATTTCACCAAGAGCAGAGTGTAGAAAGCCTGATGATATTGGTTTACCTTTTCAAGCTGTTTATTCAAGAGCTAGGAAAAGTAGAGGAAGATGGAAGGATATTCTGACCTTATATACATGCTAATAATCCACAGCAGGTAGTCATATAGAAGCAGCTTGAGATTGCATTGTACATTAATATCTAAGTGTAAATAAAAAGAGGGTAGAAAAGGTAAGATTAAAGAAAGGTGTAAGATTCTGTCCTTCTTCCTCTTTATGCGGTTGCTATCTATCATCAACTGCCACTCCTGTTTACCATCTTCATCAATGACCTGGAGGATACAAAAGACAACTAATCAGAAGGCAAGGCTGGCATTCAGATGGACCTAGACAGGCTAAAGGATGGGCCAGCAGGAATCTCATGCAATTCAGTGAGGCTCAATGCACAGTTCTATACCTGGGAAGGAGTAATCCCAGCAACAATCCAAGCTGAGATGGATTGGCTGGGGAGTAGTTTTGCAGAAAAGAATTTGGGAGCCCTGGCAGGACAGCAAACTGAATATATGAGCCAGCACTGTGTTGTGGCAGAGAAGAGACAACAGCAACTTGGGCTTTATGAAAATGAGCAGAGCAAATAGATTGAGAGAAGCCATAATCCCCATTATTAGCATTTATTAGACCATAAGTAGAATACTGTTTTTCACCACAGAATTCAACACCTGGAATTCAATGTCTTAAACGGATTCTAAGTGCAGAATTTATCTATTTTAACAACATCATCGACATTATTTTTCTTTTTAGGATGCAGAAATAACTATAATATGTGACGTTACATTTACAGGGTTTCATTATGCTTATGTAAAGCACCACCTCT
>VXAX01002560.1:514592-547197 GCA_013399835.1 Leptocoma aspasia
TGGAGCTTTCTATTTAACAGAGCTGCTACATACTGTAATACAGCTATGTTATATATTTCTCATCAATTTTTACAGTTTCCACTGATTAAATATATATTGACTCATAAAGTATTACCATTACATCAATTGTCAGCAGATGCAAGAGTATGTCATTTAAATATTAACTATCATATAAAAATGGCAGCTTGATTGTTTGGAAGCAGTAATCTGGTGCTGGTTATTGCCACGTTTCCCTAATACATTAGGTGGCAGTCACAAAATACATTGCCTTTCTGATATACCTGCTACTACAAAACCAGAAGCAGATAAGTTCTTTATGTATCTCCCCTTTCTCTGAGATTTAATTTTTATTTATTTCTGAACTGCAGATATCTTTGATCTGAATTGCAAAAATGCATTAGTGAAATATAAACAAAGATATGCTCACTGGAGTCAGAAATTATAGGCATCATCTCTAAATCAATGCGAAAAATATACAAAGAACCAGGAACAGATATATTACTCTGTGCTTGAAATATTTTTATGATAGTTCCCATATAATATGGGTGCAATATATCATCCACTGGGATGTTTACCTAAATTCTTAATAAGATTGTACTTATTTATGTAAAGTACATTCTATTCTCAGTACTTCAAGACTTGTCTTTTCCAGAGATGGTAAGAAGCTACACATTACCACTAATATGAAATAAATCCTTGATTCTATGCTAACTGTACGATCAGGTTACACAGACACTTCACAGACCATTAAAACCTTCCAGTAATTGATAGGTAATCGCTCATTTGCTGGCTGCAGCAATGTACATGAGAGAAAAACCATTCTTTTTTACTAATATAACATGTAGAACTTGCTGCTATTGCTACACTTAATGTTCACAGCGCCATATCATTTTTAATGCAAACACTCATTTTCTGCTTCCTTCTTACATTTTCTATTAAAATGCAACACAAAACAGCATATATTTCATTCTATCCCTTTGAGGATTGCATAAGCAGTTCCAGGGAGTATCAGCTATTGTACTTTTACTATTATGGTAAATAAATATTTCAGAGTTTAAAAACCAGGTATTTCATCAATTTTTTTTTCTAGGAAACTCCTTGTCACTTATTCAAACTTTTTACCTCTTCTTTAAGGTAGTGTTAAGATAGCAGTTTTTAATACAAATAACACCTTGTATAACAAGGCAAATTCATATTCTAGTTAATAAACAGCATCAATAAATTTGTCAAGACTTTAATGGCATCCGTACAGAACTTTTCATACACTGAGGAATTTATTCTGCCTAAGTGCTTTATCTTCAGCAGTTTTCATTAGCCATCCTCTAATCCGTATGAACAGAAATAAATGGAGTCAGGAAAATGATCTGTTTTAAGCCCTCCTATTACTAAGAAATAGTAATAACTTAGATGGGTTTTGTTATTAAAAGCAAGGAATCAAAGTGATACAACTCCATTTAATCAATGTGAGAATTTTTAGTAAGTTTATACAGTAAAGACTTGCAGTCTGTTGGAAATTTTCAGCAAAATACAAATTCAGGGTGTCCCACACATTTGCCTTGAAGTTAAAAGACTAATTACATGAGCTGATTTATTAATAAATGTGGCTTTTTGTCTAATTATTTTAAGTACTAACAGACTGGGGAACCATTTTAAATGTCTAATGTGCCTTGAAACCATTTTTTTAGGTTAATTACATTTCTCACTAAAGTCACTACAGATATGCCCCTCAGGTTTTACACTGGAAGATTAAAGAAAAAAGAAAGATGATTACCTCATTGGCCAGGTCCAGTAATACTGGGGCAGCTGCATTTTTCATCACCCCATTCAGGTACCTAGACAAGACAAAGCCAGATAATTTTGCAGTGGCAAGAAAAGGCCAGTTTATACATGTCAGCATCCCTTGTGAATCTTTTTCATTTGGGGGAAAATACCCCATTACAGAGTATTTAAAGGGAAATCTCTTAAGAAGTATTTTAAGCAATCACTAACTCCCCAGGATTGCCTCCTATTCTATTCATCTGCAAAATATATCCATCTCAATGAAGTCACTGGTAAAAAAACCCAATATATCAAGAAATTTAAAAAAATGTGGCTTAATGACACACAAATAAATTATATCTGTACTACTTAAAGATGCATCACAGACTAATAAACCTCTATTATTCACAGAAAAGGTTTTTGGTTCCACATGACCTTCAACTATGAAGGTGCACTGTGTATCTTACCCAATTCACTTCTATGCACAAAAACATAAATTCTCAAATTTATTCCAGATTTTGTCAACTGGGCAGTAGTTTAAATACTAAAGGCTTACTTTAGTGAGATCGGTCTACCAATTAATATTCTACAGAGAAAACAAGAAATATTTAGGATTCAATAAAGGTTGATAGAAAGTCATTACCCTATCAGCTGCAAAGGCTTAATATTTCTAGTTGAGGGTATTATAGAATGATATTTCTGACCATTGTTTCACACAATATTGTTTTCCTCACTTCTGTTACTTTCACTGCTTGGTATTTACATTTCAATAAAGCCTGAAACCTGTGCTCAAAAGCTGATGGGAAGGAGCTATGATACTGGAAGCCACTTTGTCCTCTGCAGCCATGTGGAAAAGAACAATAGTTACCAATATTTGAACCTGCTCGTTTATCCTATCTGTATTCGCATAGCACATCGTTACTGACATCATTACTAGGCCACAGCCTTTCCAGCTCTGTCATTATCTATCCATCAGAAGACACTCTTCTGCTCATTAGTTACAGACATTAAAATTCTTTATCATTTTACCTTTCTGTGGAATGCGTGGCACACCTTTATAAAACCCCCTCACATAAGATTAGATAGAGGGCTTTTTACTTCCAAGTTGTTCTGAAGCTTAATGAATTAAGGAAATGAAAAAAGCTTTTTGCTGTAACCTACTTCAGTTCCACATTAAAAAAACCCCACAAAACATGTTCAAACATTGAACATTTATAACAGAAGAAAATGAGAGATCATACACAAAATACACAACCAGGAAAATGTACTTGAGCTTAATATTCTCAAACATGCATGTAGATGATCAAACATCTACATTTACTACATTGTCACTACAGTGACAATGAAGTAAATTTCTGTCAGATATTTTTAATGCTTCTGGCAACTCCATTATAGACTAACAGGTCTCACATGCTGATGGCAATACTGTTCTGAAAGCTTACTGATCCTTCTTGTACTTTGTGCTTGCCTAAGTTTCAGACTAGTAAGTCTCAGCCAAGCAGAAGAAACTACTCTACTCATCTACTTTACCTCCACTTAACAGGGACCATGGGAAATGCCTACCTTCAAAACCTGGTAGTTTCTGACCTAAGAAAGCAATGACAGCACAATTATCTGCTTGTATGTCAGCAGAAATGCTAAGGAGCATAGCACCCAGTCTGGGGTTTACAGCAGTAAAGTGGATGCTACAGAAGAGCAGAGGAGAAGATATTTTGTCATATTTACGCCTGAAGTATTTCAACGTAGCTTCTATCTCAAGTTGTCTACTTCTGTAGTCCCCTAAACATACTACACAGTAAATCTATTAAAACAGGACTGAAATGAGTTTTTTAGCTATTGACCAGAACATCTCTGATTTTAAAACATGTGCATTTTACTCAGGCATGTTAATACACTTGCAAAATGACATACTCAGAAATAGCATAAAGAATGATTTTCCCTAACACTACCACACAGCTTCATACATAATGCATTAGTTATGTACTGCTATCATACTTCAGACTACAGAAGAAGATAGGAGACCAAATCCTCCTACCTGATGTGAGACAAACTTAATCATACCTACAACCCTACTGACACCAATACAACTGCTGCTTTGCATAAAACAAAATTTTGTCCCATGTTTCAGGCTGAAACTAGTGATTTACACATACTCTAGGAAAAGGGTTACTTACACAGTAATTACAATTACCACAGGCGACTTCACTGAAACTGTGCTAATGAAAAATAATTAAAAGTAGTACTGTATATGCATGTTATTAGCACAACAAAATTTTAAGCCAATATTCTTCCTAAACAAGAATCAACCCTAGGAAAAGTGTGACGTGATCCAGTACAAATTTTACAGAACAATACAACTACTAAAAAACAGAAATCCAACATCCAAACTAGTACACTTCACAGTAGATATTCTAAACTAGTGTCTGATATAATCAGGCTGTGGTTAAGTTTTAAATACATGACTCCTGCAGAAGCACATTTAATTGTTTACAAATGAAGGCTCTTTGTTTATTTTCTTGATTCATACAGATTAGTATTAAGCACGAATATCATACATTACAAGTAGGAATTCACTTGCCATGCATGCTCTTCAGATATGTCAGTCTACAAAGTAATATTTTAATTGCATATCTTTACCCGTTATCACTATGCCCCAATTATGTCACTGGAATATTTTTAGTAAAGCCTATAGAACTAACAGAAAAGCTACAAGGTGTAGCAAGCACAGTTTATTAGCTTAAGATGCAAACAATTGTAAAATGACATAAAGGTTTTCATCCTCCCTTAAAAACTATTTCTGACACTTCTGCTGATAAAACAGGAGTGATCTAAAAATTAGTGCTTTAACAGGCAATACATGAATATGTAACTTTTTGTAATGTAACACAAATGTTGCTTTAAACAAGCAACTGCAACAGAACAAGCTCTCTTGCTGTAAGGAAGTCATCAAAATCAGTCTTGACTCAGAAATCCTAAAAATTACAAACTATAAGCAATACATAATAAATGCCATCACATACATGGAAAAAATATTTGCTTATCTTGACTTAGAGCCAAGGAAGTAAACTCTTTCGTTTATCAGAATGCCTGAAAAATTTCTGTATTTCCAGTGAAAAAAAATTTTAGGTGAACCATTCTGTATTCCCAAATTCTTAATTTATTGTTCATAAAATTAGCTTCATAAGCTAATTTACTCACAACTGCCATAAAAACCAGTAGCTATGATGAGAGTCTTAACTGGGGTGGGGAGGTCATACCTTTGGTAGTAAGTTTCGATAGCTTCAGCAGTGTGATGCTTGGCATGTGTTCTTTTGATTTGTTTCTAGAAAAACGAAAAAACAGGACTTTTATAAAGGTGTCACAGATCAAAACACAGAAATCATGACTACACAAACACGCGATCTTTGGCTACACTTTGATAGATGTGAACCCTACTTTTAGATTCCTTACAGAAATGACATTCAATCTACCTATTGAATTGAACGTCTTCAGACTGTACTGCAATGTACCATATGTAAAAGCCAGTAAGGTCACAATAATTGAATCTAAATAAGTTTACTGAAGGCTGCTGAGGGCGAAGAAAAACTTGTTCTCTCTTTCAACCTTTGTATTAATTTTCCCTCAATTCAATTCCATCTAAGTCTAGTGCACTCTAGTTTTACAATTCAATTGGCATTTTTAACCAGGAAGAACATTGCTTAAAAACAACTTATTTGAAAAACTACAAAAAGTAATTCCATAGAGACTTGCCACTTGACTGACACCTGTCATCTCATGATAAATGACTCCATTTTCTGCCTCTCTTGCCTTCTGCCACTCCGGCAATGGTCATTTATCATCATCTCTGTCAGCAATGGAAAGCAGCACTGACAGTGCAAGTCAGCAAACATTTAGCACATGGAACCACGCAACACAGGGAAATTATTATTGTCAGAATAATAATGGTTTAGCATAATTTATTACAGGTCCACCAAATAAGCAAAGGCTAGATGTTATTAGACAGATGGATGGGTAGGCTTGGCAGCCATCCACTGAGACTCAGGCGGTGCTTGATGTGGAAAAAGGAACATCCTCCAAACCAATCAGAAAGCTGGCAGTTCAATTACAAAGAAATAAAGGGACATTCATCATTCAATTAGGCACCTGTCAACCCTCACAAAGGAGAAAACTTCTAACCTGGTACTCCTGGGAGAAGATGCTCAGCAGAGTAGACTGCGATTGACTGGAACAAATAAAAGAAGGACAAAGTTAATTACTGGAGTGCACTGCAAAGAAACAAAAGAGAAGGGAGCTTCAAAGGTAGGCCTGCTGCCCTGTAATCTAACGGAACATGAAAACAAGTGTGGAAAAGTTGTTCCAGATGAACACCTCAGACAAAGGCTTCCTGCTGCTAGGTCAAGGAGAGAGTGTATGAGGGAGGGGAGGAAAATATAGCAAGAATTTCAAATCAAACTAGGATATTGTTGGGGTGATTCAACTTCAGAACCCAGAAGTCCTACCAGGAGCAAGTAGTGGAGCTAAAAGGTAACAGGGAAAAAAAGGAAATTAAAGCAAAATTTCCATTAATAATTGATGGAGTTAAATTCCATCAGCAGTTGGGAACATGCCGCTTGTTCATTGGCAACATATTGAAATTCATTTTGTTAGCAGCAAGGGAACTTCTTCAGTAGCTGTCTCATATTCAGGTTAAAAACTTTCCCCTCTGTCAGAAGTAGCATATGGGACCAGTGGAACATTCCCACTGAAACTGATGTGCTTTGAAAATGGAAACTTTCACAGCAGGAAGCCAAGATTCCCCGGAGTCGGTCATTTCCAAAAGCTGCCATAAGCTTCATTCATCTAAGGCTCCACTCAATGTCAAACACCTGGCAATGAAGCAACCTGGAAAGCATTCTTCCCAAGTGGGAATTTTTCTCTCTGAATTGTTAACATTTAGAAATGAGACAAGATTTTTTTTCCTCTGAAAGGCAATCAATACCACACCGCTACTGTTTTCAATTGTCCTCTGTGGATATATCTACCTCATCACATCCTGAATACTACTAATTACTCCTGATATATTTTTCTACTACATGCAACTTGAACAAATTATAGTCTCAATAAATTGAGTTTTATGGTACAGCAAAGCATTATGAATAATTAACATTTTTTCCTTCCATGAACTTACCTACTATGGCACAGCATAGGTAGTTCAAAGAGTCTACAATGTCTAAAGTCTCACTCTTCTGTCAGATTTCTTGTATGTGAATTTAACACCTGTATCATATCATAATTACATTAAAAGTACATGTTGTCTCCATACATAAACGACCCTTCTCCTTCCAACTGTCACACTTCAGAAATACTAATTCAAAATAGGGAAGTCCTACTCCCACTTTCAAAAGGAAACACTGAGGCACAAAACAACTAAATGGTTGTATCAGAGTTAAACAGATAGTATGTATATGCAGCATGGTATAAAGTTACCTCTAAACCAAGCAGCTGAAGAATCAGGAACAAAGTGACTAGATTAATGCAGTGCTGTATAAAGAACTTACAAGTATGTCTTATCCATAGCTGTGCTTCCAGGCTTTTTGCCATAACTCTGTATTTTGGGCTTGTCTGCCCAGCGCAACATCTGCGTGACAGCAGTAAACTGAGCCTTGATCTTTGGTATTTTACACATGGGACTGTTCACCCTGAGTACTCACTGAGACAATGTTAGAATTGTAGAAAAGTGATAGCAACAGAAACTGACTACCATATAGATTTATTAAATTAATGGATTACAGAAAAAATAAGTCCAATATAGTATGGAATTTCAATTTTTATTAAAGTTTCTATTTAAATCAAACAAACAGCATTTAAATAATAAATATTTATTTAAATACATGTGACACAGAGGCCAGGAGTTACATAGCACAAAGCCTCTCCAAAAGGTGCACAATCCAATTATGACAACCTGCAACTTGCACGTGTAATCACTAGAAGCTGAACAAAGGAAAGAAATTAAGATTATATCCTTACCTATATATACTGGGTATACCCATACAGAAAGCTAAGATATTTCAAGTTGATTAAAAAAAAAAAACAAACCTGCAGGCTATAAATAAGTTGGATACATATGGCCCCCTAATGGCTCACCACATAACTATTATTACCTTGTAGATTTACATTGTCATAATGGTAGAACTGAATTTAGAGATAGATGTGGGAAAAAACCCAGAATGGATCAGGACAGCATTTGACTAGATTTTTGGTTTGAATTCTCCTCCACTGACATAGCAATTTTTGTGGTTTTAGGCTATTCTTGGTATGATAACTGTACTTATAGTACCGCTATTCTATTATACACTGACATATGAAAAAAAAACTAAGACCATTAACCCTCCCTCCCTTTACACTCCACCTTTAGTGGCAGACTTGGAAATGCTACGTTAATGGTTGGACTTGATAACCTTCAAGGTCTTCTCAAAACTAAATGTTTCTCTTAGTCTTGTCCATTTTATTTGCCCCCTTGGTGTCCTTGGATTTTGACCTTCAACTCAGTTCAACACTCGTCTCCTATGCCTCCAACTGCTCAGATAATTTAGGACTTAGCACAAATACTGAAAAAATTCATTCCAATAACAGTGCAAATTGGATATATATTGGATTGCAGTACAGAAACTTTACCACTGGGGCAAAGAGAATTATTTCAGTAACACCATTCAAAGAATTTCAAGCCTTACTACTGGATGATCTTTCCCCTTCTCCAGGAGAAGTGGATTTATATATTCACATGGCTGCTTCCATGTTTCTTTGGGTTAACATAGTTCCTGCCTTAAACACTAAAACCACTCATCTGCCACTCAGTGTCTCCTTGCTACAATTTCATTGCGACAACTTCCTGGCAAAATGAAATAGCTCCTCAAAACACAGATGGAGCATTTATTGCAAGATCCCATTGAGTGAAAACTGAAACATCATGGTTTCAGAAAGCACTGAAAAAGACACTACTATGTACTTGGAGAGAGAAGTCATGAACAAGAATTTGAATAGCAAAACAGCATGATCACAACTGCTGATACTGACAGCAGGAATACTACCATAGAAGTTATCATTACTTCTACAGGAACAGCTGAATTCCCAGGGCTCCATCCATCCTCTGATACTTCTATACAAGATTTCAAAGCAACAAATGAGACAAATGCATTTTCCGCTGAGCTATCCAGGAAAACACATGTAACACTGAAAGGGTTTTTATATTCAAAATAACATTTGAGTACTGTGTTATTGCCTTTCATGGAATAAACTATATAGTAAGCCTCATGGCTTACTTGAAGACTAGGAATATAGATGCTTGTGACAAGCAGACTCTTTTGTTGAGAAACAACTGTAGAGCCAAGGCATATAATTGCTGATTTTCTGAAACAAACAAACAAAAAATCCCGAACTCATAATTCTGAGTACTACCTCATTGAAACATTTAATAATTTAACTTGTTACCCCTCTTGTAGAACTAAGTATATTGTCTAGGAAAATAAACAAACATTTAAGTTCTGTAGTGACAACTTTCATGAAAACATTTTCTTCTGCAATTCCAGATACTAATGAATCTAACTTCCAGAGCTCTGTTCAAAGCATCCAGCCTCGCTCTTTAGATACTCTCTTTTACTTGTATACTGGCATCCACAATGACACCAATTTACCTTTTGTTATTCCATGTTGATGTCCATCTGACTGCCTGATGTATTTTGTGCTCTTGTCAATATGTAAGTGGATTTGAGCAGAAAACTGTGAAATCTAAAGTTGGCTAAAAATGCCCATTTTTTAAAGAAAAATTACTTTTATTTTATAAAATGCAGTGTAATTTCTAGGTTCCAAGTGATATAAAGATATAAAAATTTGCTTGCCATAAATAAAAAAAGTATTACAATTATGAAAGTTATTTCTAATACACAAATCCAACATTTAGAATGAGATGCCCAAGTCAGTCCAGAAAAAGGGGAAAGAGAAATGATCTCTAAGAACTTAGACATCAGTCAAGCTAGAAAGAAAACTGCAAGTTTGGTGCTGGGAAAAAAATATGCCCTTTGGTCAATTATTATGTAATAATAAAATTTAGACAATTCTCTTCTAATGAATCTCAGAATTTGTAGATGAGGAATGCTATAATCCCTGGAGAGTGTTTCAGAAATGTTCTGGTTTGCAATGAGTATTCATATATAAAGTAGTAACAGATAAGTTACTACCTCATATAAGCAGTTTACTGCTGGGTAGCTAGAATAGATACAAAACTTTGGCTAAGAAGCAGCTAGTAATGAAAGCCATTTAATTGTACCAGATCATCATCTCAACAAAATGGAATTGCAGATGCAACCAAGATTTGGAGTGCTCTTCAGCTTAATATTTGCTATGTACTTCAGCCTCACCAGGAGAAAATCCAAGCATAGCAAATGTTATGCATATATTATATTATCAGCCCTTGCAAATCACAAATTCTTTACAGATAAGATAAAACTTACAGTTTTTACTTTATTTTCTGAGATTACTGAAAACATGGACTTGTAGGTGCAATCCAAATTTCCACTTATTTCATGTTTCATGTTTTAGAATGAATTTCCTTTCCCTCACTTTTAACTCCGCACTTGTTGCCTAAAGTAGAAAGAGTAAAAAATCAGTTTTACATTTAATGTGTTTTACCATGGAAAGGCAGAGTAACTAGAGAGATTTGTAAAAAAAAATAAAGAACCAAATCAAGAGTAATTATGAAATGCAGTATTTCATCCAGAAGTATTCACACAAGTGGAGACAAGCAGGGGGGAAGCATAGTCCATAAGACAAATATGTTATATATAAACAGAATAGCTTCATTGTTTCCTTTTCACAAAATGGAATATTTCACCCTATTAAAACGGTAAATAGATTGGTTAAAAAGCTGAGTGTAGGGGCAGAAGCTGTGTTTCCAAAATTCAAAAGCTGTCACATGAGAAATCTCAAAGCTGCAGTGTCAAGAACATACATTGCCACTTGGGTATAGCAGGAATTCAAGGAGGGGGGAAAATTGTTTCTTCCATAGTCTCTAGTGAGTATGCAGTGCTACTCATATCTTTCATTATATGTTCTAAACTAGACAGCAAGAGTCTCTCATTTTTTTTAGCTGGAAAAGAACTTCCCCTTTCCATGTATAGTAAGTTTAAAAACACTTTTACTGATACAATATTTAAGCATTAAAATAAAAGTAATTGGGCTAGAACTGTGTGGTGCTGCCATGCCAGATTTAAAATCTAAGCGAGGAAAGAGAGATATAAATCCCAAAAATTTAAAAGACCAGTGGTGAAAGGGGAATTCTCCTCACATCTACCCTGAAGTTTCAGAGCATGTGTCTAAAACATATTATTCCTATTACATTATTAAAGACATAAAAGAAATCCAAGCAGCCAAATTCTCATCTTCCGTACTGCAAATGATTTGGAACAGGGACTCCTAAAGGAAGCAATGTTTATACTGCTTATCACATGCTAACCAATCCACTCTAATTTGCAAAAACTCTGTCAGTAATGGATTTCAAATAGATCCAGCAGCATTGTTTCAATGCATAGCATGCACGGAAGCATACAGCCCCAGTGGCTTCGAGAACTGCAGGATGTGGGCAGCAAGCACCAGTTACACCTGTAAATGACCCAGTGCCAGTCTGATGGTCAACTTCCAACCTGAGAGGAGGTGACAACTAGTGGATTCTCAGAATTTCTTCCACGTGTCAGGATTGTCCAGACACATAATGGCTTCTTAGCAGTCTGAATGTTTCCACAAGAGAATCCAGGAAGGCTGAGAAGTACCAAAGGCCTATCCAAAGCTTGGGAAGTGTTAGGCTTATATGCATCCAAGCACTGAAGAATAAGGAACAAAGGAGGCACATTGACCTCTACAATAGTTACAGCTTTAATCTTTCTTCACTGTAGCCTCTAGAACAACAATCTTTCTTATAGTTTAGTATGGTTGTGGTCACTTGTCTGAATGAAAATTCTCAAAACGCAGAGTATTATCTCTATGTACATTTGTACTTTTCTAATTCACATATCCACCAATGATTTATCAGAAGAATTACCAATTTAAGTTAAATCAATATACTTGTCTATATATATGTGTATGAATATGTATTTTTAAATCAATAGGTGAGTTTGAATTAGAGTTACTAAGTAATGTAGAAGTATCTAAGTCTTTAGTTACAACATGCTAACTGCTATAAAGTGGCCATCTTCCAATTTTCCAGCTTTCCAACTACACCAGTTTAACTCTGGAATACAAAACCAGTTTTATTATTTCTGCATAAGAAGCCTTCCATACAATGAAGCATTATTGGTAGCTATTCCTTTGGAAACTGTCAAGTCAATACAGTTCTGTATTGCAAATTTATTATTATTATTATTATTATTATTATTATTATTATTATTATTATTGTGTTGTTGTTTTCCTTGTTATTGTTATGCTCTGTGTGTATAGATATACATATATATGTGTGTTGTTTCAAACCATGACAATATGATAAGAAGTATGTGATGATACACTAATTTCAGACTTAGTATGATTACATTTAAAATCAAGATGAAATTCAAGCTCATCTGAAGAACTATAGCATTAACAAATTTTAAAATTCTCTGATATCCAGTTCAGTAAGCTGTACAACAGCTCAACTCAAAAGACTTAAATACAGATCCCTAAAAATTGCCTTTGCCTCAAAGTCAATTTCATACCTTTACCAGGATCAAAAATAAAACCCAAAATAAAGATTCTGAGGAGAATGATATCCTGCACTGCAGGCTTGCACTATTCAATGATAATAAAAAGGTTAAATTCAGGCATATGCATACAACTTTGCTGCCTATAGCCAGGCTTATAACTGTATGACAAAGCTCAGAGAAGGCTACTTGAGAAGAGTCATCACTTCTATGACCTTGACACTGGTTGGTCCCACAACTTCTATACAATTTAGCGATGTGCGAGAACAGATGATGGTGCAATACATAGAAATGGCAGCATTTAAAATTCATAGTAGCGTAAGGCCATTACTTTTCCCACTGGGCCACTTGAACTTTAATAATGTCTGACCTAGTTGGCCAATAAGTTCTAGCAGCAGACAGAGGAAAATTGCCAGTATTAGATACTGTTTGATTTTTCATTTAGGAAGACTTAGAAGTTCCTTTAAGAACAGAGCACCCATTCTTCCTGCAGACACCTAATTTTTTGGTATCTCCTGTAACAGTCAATATATTTTAAAACAACTGCAGACTATGAATAATCTGTATCACATGTGAAAAAAATAAATTGCAGAGGTAAGTACAAATAACCAATACAAGCAATGATCCCAAAATAATGCTAGCTCTTCGCAGAGATAAATTACACCTTCTTTCACCCACACCACAAAAATCTGACTTCCCACAGCAATAATATAACTAAAAATACACCATATTCAAATGATTACGAAGTATTAATGATCAATCTCCCAACCTGAAAAGAGAAGAACAAAAATGCTGGTTTTCCATTCACATATACATGGTTGAGAACAACAGCACCAAGCTTTAACACTGGATAAGTAGTGTTTAAAAAACCACGTTTAAAAACCACAGTAATCACAGCAATAGAAGAGTAGCAGGTCCATCTGATAAGAAACTACTTTTTCAGTCTTATAATCTTAGTAAGCAAGTAGTGAAAATGGACAGTAATTTGCCTATGATATTGTTCAGATATAATTTCTTTCTGGAATTAAACAATGCTTGTTTGCATGAATGTTTGGAAGCTATTCCAATGTCAAAGCCACACAGAGACCTCTTTAAGTAAATACTGTTTCACTAATGTTTCAAGTCTCTTCTGTTAAAATATAAACTATTTTGTAAGGTCTCATTTTCAAACTAAAAAATATTTTCAGGTGTAATACAGAACAATATATATTCACAGTAGGGCTTAAGAAATGCATTGTCAGTGCTAAAATGTGAAATTAAAACTTCCAAATATTCTGACATCAGGCTTCAATGACTTGAACGTCCTCACCTTACAGACAGCAGAACTCATCTTTAAGTATCTAATCAGGAAATCCACTGACAAAAAAAACTGATAGGAGTCAAACAGGGTTTGTCTCCACATACACCTTGATAATCTCAGTACCTGTTTACCACATCTCCATTTCCCGGTATTCTCAAGAATTCTGCTTTTAACTCTACCAATAAATTTTTTGAGAAAATTAAAAAAAAAAACCCAAAAAACGCTTGAGACTAGCAAAAGTAGACAATCTGCTACGTCCTTGATTTCAACTACTCCAAGTTACTTAGCAAGAAGAAAAGTTTCTTAATATTCAGGAAAGAATCAGTGAACATTCCAAAGCAGAGGCATACAGCAGCATACCAGACTGAGGAAAAAGGCAAAACATCTGTGAACCCCCCATTTCCACTCAACTGTACATCATCCACATTTTACTTCAATTTACTTCAGTTAGGACTGTACAAAAAACATGTTTCCAAGTTTGACATCTTTATGTCAGTAGCACAATCTAAACGTTGAACCATTAGACAAAAATACACTAAAGTAGTTCCTTATCTGACGTTAGTTGTGCAAAGAAGGATGTTCCTAGGGTGCAACAGCAATGGACCTCAACAAGCAGTTAAGGCGAAGAAGACACAATTTAAGCCAGGGGTTTATCCTCCTCCTTTCTTATCTGCCATACTGATAGGGCCAAGGTCCACACACTGAAAATATACTCAGTGGGCTATCACTGGAAAGCAATATTTGAAATATTTATTTTGTGTTCATCCCCTCATTTTGTTTGGATTAGTCTATCGTGCTACTTCCTCTTATTCCCACGAAAAGCAATACATCAGGAGAAGTTAAGGTAAGTCTTTCACACTTCAATCTCAAATTTACTTACTGTGGGCAAAAGGGAAAATTATTCTACTTTATAGCTTTTTTTTTTCAACAAAACTATATTGTTCTGTACAAGTTAGGTGTTTAAGTTCAGAAAACTATTTTTATGAATGAATGGTAATTCAGAGCTAATTAGCTTGTTAATTTTGTATTAAAAAATTAGCCTGCATGTAAAAAGCATATATGTGCTGAACTAAATAAATCCCCAAACACCCTTAAATAATTTGCTCCTAAAAATATATAATCAAATTTAGAAAACTATAAACTACATTTAAAATTTACTATTTAGAAGCAATTAATTACAAAGACAGCCAGGTGGCTTTCATTACATAAATTACTGTTAATGACACTTGCCTCATGCTGCTACTGTATTTAGCATTTGCATGCATCACATGTCAAGCACATACACTGTTGCATAGGTTTCTCCAGGGTAAAAAGTGAACATCTTAAGTCAAAAAAGCTTCCAGTTATCCAATCAAAACTGTTAATTTCTTAAACAAGTCAGGATCTTATTGATGTTTCCCATTCAGGATATAATCTAAAATATACTCAGGAAAAAATTTCAAGAATCAAACACAGATGATATCGAAGTGATAGTTTTTAGTAAATTCCTATTTTGGTTATAATGCAGATTCAAGGCAGGAGATGAATCCATTTATAGCTAGTTCCCTTGAGATTTTAGAACCCTAGACAGTGTTTATAATTTAAAAAAATAACAATTTTAAAGCTATTTGTAATTACTGAACAAAACAAAAGGAAAAAAAAGATGTCTTTTCCTGAAGCATCTGGGGGAGGGGCCACTTGAATCTGCTTTCCTAGATGGACCTCTTTAAAATTTCCTCCCAAATTTGCCTTAAACCAGAACATCAACGATGCAGTATTTTGTCTTGTATATCTAAGTTGTTGTACCATGCATGCAGATATTTACAAAGCCTTTTTTCAGCCCCAGGGATATAGCTTATTATGCCATAGAGGGAATAAAGTCATTTAATGCCACTACTTACTTCCCCTTGGAAAGACTGCAGAAATGCACAAGAAGGAAATCCAGCTGCCTCTTTTTCTTCCAGCATTCTCTTTTTAAAAAAGCTGTCTACCTAAAACTGAAAGGCAACACGAAAGGAACATCACAAGATCTGATCACAACATTACATTAGTGTATCCTAAGACTTCTCTAACCCTTTCCACTCCTATCAACAGGCTTTTCCTTCCCCTTCCTCCCCTCTCGAGAGTTTTCTGCAATGACTTTGTTTCCCACAGTGCCACTGCAGGAGAGGCTGGCGTTCCAGAACTCTTACTCCATGGAACAGAATCTAATGGAACACTAAAGGAACAGAATAATCTCTGATATAAACAATCAATAAGATTGACTATACAGCATCACCTTCACTAAGCACGAAAATTCCACTGGTTTTGGTAGAATGAGCCTAGACTAAGGGCTTTGATAAATAAATGTGGGAGCCAAGGAAGAACACACATTAGTTCCCTGTTAAAGTAAGATGAAGATGACCTCAGCATGCATCAAGTAGTATGGCATGACTCACTGACACTTCTTAAGTTTTTCTGACTTATCAAAAACATAATAAAAATACACTACATTTATTTTTTTTACACTACAGTAAAAAAAATAAATGAGAAGGGTGTTAAATAAACTTCACTGGAATTCATTGACTTGACTGATAATACCCTTCAGGGAGCTTTCAAAAATGTCTCACACAAAACATCCAACCCTATCCTCTAATATTTTGAAGTTTTAATATATTACAGTAAAGCAGCAAAGGCCACAGACTCTTCTTCTCTTTCAGATTAATCTTAAATTGTTCTTCACATTTAAATATCAGGTCTTTATATGTTACTTAATTTCTAAGAGTGGCAAACTAACAGAACTAGGACTTCAGAAAACAGTGAAAATTGAGAACCAAATATTCTGAACTGGAATGTTTACATGTCTGCACGTTAGTGAGTAACTTACAACTTACATATATACATTATACATGACATATCTTATAAGAGAGCATATATTCTTATAAAAGAGATCTCTACTTTTAACTAAAGGGTATCAATAAGAGTATGCTGAGATCAAGTTTCTAGTTTTTAGAAACCACAAGATTTAGAGTGAAGAAGGGAGCTAAGCCATAAATTAGTACTTTGTTTTCAAACTTATCCTTCTAACAACAAGTAAAAGATCCCTCTATCAACTTTTATTTAGAAGTAATTTCTCCTTCCTCATGACAGTAATATTTTAAGGCCACCAGTGGAAAAAATGGCATAAATGTAATTTTTCTCACAGCAGATAAGCAAATATTTTTGTCTCTCTGTACCTCCGAAGTATTTTGTTAAGGCACCTCCTTTCACCAAACCAACTGCAAAGAAATATTTAACTTAAAGTTATGGCTGTTCATATATAAACTGTTACCTGGATTAACAAAAAAAAAAAAAAANCCTCTCTATCCACCTAATCACCATATCAATGACACATGCCACAACAGAGAAGCACTAGTTTATTTGATTGATCATGGTAGATAAACTCCAAATAACAGAGAAATTAACAAATGCTTGACATTTGCTCAACATCCATTATTCTGACACTGCATTCAGGATTTCAAAGCCTGGGAGTATGCTTAATCAACATTCATATTCCCTGGTGAGCTACAGGCACCATATTGCGCCCCGCCTTAGTACTGATGAAAACTGCACATTGGCCATTTCCAAAATGTTCTGGGACTCCACACAGGGCCCCTTCTCTCCCTTGTTCCTGTTCTGCAGTTTTCTTTTAAACACTTCCAAGACAAAAGCATCTGCCAGTTTTTCTCTCTAGGGATGTATGCAAAATGAACTTAACAGTTTTAAGGCAAGAGAAACCCTCACATCTAAATTCATTCATAGGACAGAAAAGGGCCTAAGAGGCCTCTCTAGGGACAAAACCCTGCTGAAATTTTCCCCGACAACACTGGGAGCTTTATAAAATCTAAGTCCAGACAATTTCCAATTCAAATGCCCAGCATAGCATGACCTTTGTCAGATCTATGAGCCCTAGATGCACCCACTATTTTTTTATTCTAACCAGCACAGACATTAGACAGGGCACTACTGCTAAGCAGGAGGTTGACTATTTGCATGCTCTTCTATTGTGAAAATGTAACAGTGACAGCACTGTGTCGAATTCTTTTCCCCCTAGAACTTTAACTCCATAGGAGAGGCATAGCTGACAGATGACTCTCCCAACATCTGTGTTATGTACACTGCACAGCTGAGGAACCTTGGATCACTGTCACGGCTTCTCAGAGATGACCTACACCTTTCTTATATCTACACATGACAAAAAAAGTAAAATAAAAATTTTAAAATGCCTTTTCTTAAATGAAAAGTAAATATAGCAAGAAAGATTAACATAATTTAGTCATTAAGCTGTTCACATAGCAGCTCACCATATGTTGTATAAATGTCCTATACAAAATAATTTATCAGCCCTGACACGTTGCACATCATATTGTATTATTTAATATGCTTACTAAAATTTCATGGATAAAGCGCCACTTCTGAAAGCATACAGAAAGCCCTAGAAAATATTTCTTCATCTTCCGTGATTTATTTTGATTGCCTTTTACAGCTACACGATAAAGTAGAACTTGCAAAATTATGAGGTTAGGGTTTACACAGCTATTGCTTCATATACACTATAATATAACAATTGGCTTCATGTCTATATAACATTTTACTTCCATTTAATGTTCAGAAGCACATTAAATTAAGCATGCTGCTTTCCACTGCGTATTTTAATAATTTCAACTGGTTATTTCAGTAAACATTCTGATCCAATAATGCAAAGTTCCACTGAGAGAGATCCTTGAAAAAGAAACTAGAGCTAAGAATTACAAAATAACCTAACACAAACAAATAATATGTGATACATGCTGACCTCCCTAAATCTGTCTACATAAAAATATTTTCATTTCTACACAGTAGCTGAAACATTTGAATATTATCTTTAAATTACTGTGATTTAAAATGTTAGAATGACAGGCATCTATTCCAGATAAATGGACAAAATTCTCTATCCAGAGCCCTTGAAACCACAAAAAATAATGTGTAAGAATGATCGTCTGTCACTGTCGAGGTCTGTGTCTAAACAGCAAATTAAAACAAAAAGTGTAAGCAGAAAGCTTGTGAATAATAGTTGTTGGGCAACCAATGGAATTTGTTTGGAAAAAAATGCTCAGCACTTAGATGACATATCAAGCAGACAGATATGGCTAGGAAAATATTTAGACTGAAACTATGCATTTATTCCATAAAGGACCACTTTCCTTTCTTTCTCAGACCACTGATGTCAAAGGAACACAATACAAACGAGATAAAAAATGTAGCCCAACTTACTCTTTTTAGTCAACAATTATATTCTCCTGTTCCTAATAACAGGATAAAGGAAAACATATTCCTGTGTTAGAGCACTCATTGCAATAAGGTCATTGAACTCTATTTGGACTGGAACTTCCTCCGTTTATTGGAGTACCTGCCAACTGGTGAAAGCAGATCTTTCTTTTTAAGCTCTGTAAGAACCAGAAATCTAGCTTCCAAGGTTTTTTCTCTTTTTGTATTTTGTGTACCCCAAGAAAATGCACTTGTCTAGGAGGACATATTGCTCAGGTGTGTTGAAAACTGAAGGGGAGCTGCATTTGCAACATGCATTTTATATTAATGCCATAAATGGCTAATGTTCATATAGCCATTTCATATACAGAAACATACACTCACTCTCTGCCTATTAGTTACTGTACTCTCCACAAGTTGTAGTCTCCAAATGAGCATCTGTATTCCACAGAAGAGATACAATAAAAAACTGGATGTTACAACAGTATCAACACAAGACTGATAAGAAGTTCTGCCATCTCCCAGCCAACCACAAATAGAAACCGAGATACACGATGTCTTTATGGTTGTCTGTGTCCTCAATTAACAACAAGGAACTCCAAAAGACCCTTTATAGTAATTCAGTCACAGGAGTGAGTATTAGCTCCATCCTGGTCACAGTTCCTGTGTTGCCTTTGAAATGGTTTCAGACAGACTGCACTGCATAAGAGAATACCTTTGCTATCACACAGGTCTTGTTCAAAGGAGTATTTGATAAAATTTTGCTTTCTGTGAAAGAAGAACATGTGCTATCTTAGGACATTATTATTCAGTGTTGAAGTTTCTGGAGGTATATGGGAAACTAGGCCATCAAATGCTTCCAAGACTTTGAAGGCCTAAATACAGATATGCAAATAGAGGACAATCACCCAAACAATAAAGTCCTCTTCAGCACTACATCCTGATCTGAAGCCTTTTTCCACGTTTGGATAGACAGCAACACTTCTTAACATTCTATTCAGATGAAAAGGATAAAGCAAGATAGTGAAGTTGAACAATTCTCTGGTACAAAGCAATGAGACTGTCACTATCAATCAGGCTACTGGATATCCTGGTGTGTGCAATGGAAGGGATAATATCTCCTACTCAAATCACTATCATTATTCAAAATGCTATGGACACAAGAGTTTTAAAAAAAGGCTGTACCAAAATAAAACACAAGATACGTAAAAAAATGCTTTAGTTGTTCACAAACAGAAGTTTTTATCGTAAGTTGTTCACAAACTGCAATGTTTTTCCCACAACAGCACAGGTTCCTGTTTGGCAAATTTAAGCCTTTTGACAAGAAGTTCATTTACTTCAAATTCTTCATTTGAAGTCCATGGACAACAAGGACTTAATGAGATACAAGCTGAAAACTAATGACAGAACATGCCTACAGCAGTTTGAAATCTACTTGTATGGTACCAATTAGTCAAACAAAAACATGAACAAGGCTTTTAATCATCACCTGATCAGGAAAACACAGGGTATTACCTTTCCATTCCTCTATCAATGTTGTTGGTTTCGCTTGGTAACAATACTCTATCAGGCTTGTCTTAGAAGACAATTTTATTAGGATCAGCTCCTGTATTGCATTTTCTAACAGAAATTAATCCTTAGCAGTATTTCACTCAGTTGAGAGTGTAATTCAAGCTTCTGAAACTTTCACATTGAAAACAGAGATGTTACTTCCACCAGGAACTTAAAGGAATGAACAATTAAAAAATTACTCTTGTAGAAGCATATATGCTGTTTTTTAAAGTGATTTGATAAGCCATAAGGGGCATATATCAGCACCAAAATGGCTGTAGTCATTAATTTAAGTAATAAATCATAGGTCCTGCTAAAAATGACAGCAAACAGATGCTAACAAGAAAATTTATTATTTAATATGTTGTGTGTTATAAAAATGTAAGCATTTAGGACACTTCTTAAATTTTTATAATATACATTAAATACATTACTGTTTTGACACATACAAGAATCAAATTTATAGGTCTCATTCAGGACATGCTTTCTCTTCTGTGAACACAGAATGATTCCTGAGAAAGAAAAAGCTCAAGAAGTCAATGTTTCAAATAGATATTTGCAAAAAAAATCAAGTTGTTTGTCTTGCTGTCTTGAAGTAAATATCATAAACATTGAATCTCATTAGAAAATGAAAATCAACTTATTTGCTTTTATGTAAACAGAAGCTTTCCCTGAATGTTGGAAGGAAAATCAAATAACTATGAAGTTTACCTATATGTATGGACAGCAAAAGATCTTATAATTTGCCATGAAGTTAAAAAATAATTCTGTACAATCCTTACACACAGAATGTCAATACTGAATAACTCTCAATGAGTCAGCCAAGTTATAGAAACAGCAGTTTTATTTTCCATTGTGTCTTATTATTTATTTCTTATATCAGTTTATATAATACCACATAATGCTACAATTACTTTCACCAAAAGCATTGTTTGCAAAAATGCCAAAATCAAAACAAAACCTATGTTAGCAATTTAAAATTTGATCTATTCCATTCCTTCCATTCACAGCCACCTTTCTCTCTGGACCCTGAAAGCCAGACAAAATGATGATATGATTCTGGTACTGACACGAGAGCCTAAGAAATGTAATTTTGCCTTTTGGCAAGCTCTGCCACACTAAATAGAACCACTGTGCAAACACCTTTCCCAGCCCTGCATCTCTGCTGCTGTACAGCCTGCTGCATAAGGTCCCTCTGCAGGAGGGTCAATTGTTTCTAAGATCATCACTGCTTTTTCCAAACATTTTTGTTTTGCTTTAAGGAAACTATTTGGATAATAACATCCCTGTTTCATTCTGATTTTGAATGAACTCCTCTTGTTATCAGCACAGTTCCTTTCTTGGAACTGCTTTGCTCAGTGCCTTAAAACACTTGAGAAAGCAGTGATCAGAGTATGGAAACTAAATTTTCTTCATTAAGTCTACTGAAGCAGATATTAAAAATGCATTTAATATACTGGGGATGGCTGGTGGGCATCACTGACTGTGACAGGCCAGTTACTGATGAGCTGCTGTCAGACGGCCTTCTCAGCAGGGATCTGTGTCTAAGGCTGCTGAAGGACAGCAATATCTTCCCTTGTGTGTAAGCTCTATTCATCTCCCAAGTATTTACTAAATCACAGAGCTCTGCACACAAACCCAGTGTTTCAGCGCATGCTAACAAATGATGGATGGCCTAGTCAATTCGTTATGTCCTGAAAGCGTGATTTCCTGCCATTCCAATCATCAAACCTCTAGAGCCTTCAGAGCTGATCAGTCCTGGAGAATATATTTTGCAGGCTCTATTAAAGGAGTAGAGGTACTTTCCATTAGTCTCAAACTTTTTTTTTCTCTGGCTGATTTAAAGAGAACTCTCTCCTTCCAACAGCACCACTGCTACCACTCTTCTATGTGTAAAGTATTCAGCAAATGTACCTCTGGTACGTCAGTGAAATAGCACTCCTAGAACGCGAGCCAGTTGAAAAGATGTATTTTGCTGGTGACTACTATAAATGCGACAATATTTTATTTAAATTCATCTTTATGTCTTTATTATGTAACCTAGACAACCCCCAAGCCATTTTGTAACTTAGCTTTTTTCATCAAATACCTTTTACAGCAATGGAGTGCTGAAAAGGACCTGTTTTCTTTGTATTTGCCTAGCGAAACATACCAGAACTCTCTTAATTACATTCCTCTTAAAAGCGTAAGACACTTAGGAATAAACTTCCAATGTACAAAAGACAGGCGAGCTGTCAAAGAAACAAAGCTTCTAGATTTCACCCTTTTCATAGCAAGGCGGTATCATGAACAATCTTTCTTCTACGCACTAGAGGAGAAATTTTATTCACCTATTTAGTGATCTCTAGGAGCAGAATATACATACCTCATGCCTCTTATTCTGAAACACTGTGCTTCAAATAAAATAGTCCACAGCTGCTGACCAGTTAGCTGTCTACAGTACCACAAGTTTTTAAAGGTGGTATAACAGATATAAGTAAAGTTTAGGTAAACAAGCATTTGGTTACTCTGAAGTGCAAAGACCTTGGATTTCTTTGCTTGCTAGGTGTGATCCAGACATAGCCAGAACAAACCAATCCACATTGCCCTACCGTTCACCTCAACCTTGACCTGGAGATTAAACTCACTTTTATTGCACACAAAGGTCATCTGTGTCAGGTCAAAATTCAAAGTCCCTTGTCAGCTAAGGTTGATATATTCCAACCTTTCCTACTCTAATGCATCAAATTTTTCATGGTGAGGTCATATTCAGCAGACAGTGTATTCAGCAATTTATTGTGCCATTGTAATATAGCCCAGAATATGATTGTCCAAAAAACAACACATGAATAAAATATTTTCCATTCTGATGTAGCAAATCCCCTACGCTCATAAAACTCGAGCCTAGACTTGTTTGCAGGCTTCAGAAGAATGATACATTATGGAGCTGTTTCTAAAATACAATCAAGAATTACCATTTCTATCACAATATTCCTTAAATACAAGCAACATGAACATAATGGTATCTTAAAATCCACAAGTCAATTAAAAAGCACATATGGTCAATGTTAAAACTTCCACTTCATCCTCATTTAACAACCACCATAATCTTACCCTTAAATCTACAGACATCTGTTGGTCTGTCTGATGACACCAAGCTTACTTTAGAATGAAATACTTAGAAAAAGACTATGCCACAAGACTTATACTCCTATCTTACTGGTGATTATCACATCCATGGAATTTAAGAAGTGTCAGAAAGTACAACCGAATTAAACCTCACAAAGCAACACAGAAGTGTACATGGTGACCAACACAACTCTCCCAGCTTTGACATACGAACAGATTTTCTTTTTTCTTTTCCTTTCCTTTTTTAAATTTTCTTCTGCTCTTTTTCTATTTTCTCTTTTTTTTTCTGCATTTTACTTCTTTTTCTCTTGCATTTTATCTCTTCTCCCTCTTGTCTATATTTTTCTCTTCCTGTTGTTTTCTCTTCCTCTGTATTTCTCTTTATTTCTCTTTTCTGCTTCTTTTTTCTCTCTCTTTCTATTTTTCTTTTCTTCTGAGTTAAACAAGAGCACTTAACACACAGCTCCAACAGATTCAGAATGCATTTTCAAATTATAGGGAACTAATTTCCACATCTGCTTTAAAAGACCCCCTCCAATCATTGTATTTCACCATCAAATCTTCAAAGGATATAGGATTGGCTTCTAAGTGGTTTGTATAAATTCCTCAAGGCCAAAAAAGGTTTCCCTTTACTCAGCCAAAATGAATTTCACAAGTGTAATAGGTCCTGTTCTGTGAATTTATTTTTTTTTTATGAAAAGAACTGTACTGCCATATGGTAGCACTTGACAAACTGGAAGGGGAAAACATTAAGAGAGAAGAAAAAGATTTGTCAGTACTCACCAATTCAGAAAATACACCTTTAACTTTCCTTGTGTATTTCAAGCAAATTCTCCAGACTAATGTTTAAAATAGATTTGTATTTTGCTAGGATGGACAACATATGTGGGAGTGCATGTAAGGAACAAGATGGTTACACCTATAAAAAATGTAACAGAAAACTATGATGGACTTCCTTTGAAATTAACTTTCATGCTGACACACACTTACATATTACACCCACTTTTCTATTAATAGGTAACATGCAAACAACTCAAAAAAACCTCCCTTCTATCTCTCCAAACAAAAGAAAGCACCCATGTCCTGAAAATCTAGTATTTACATGTGCCAGTCAAAGTTTTCTGCCTAAATCCTTTCTTTTAGTGTTGGGGAAACCACAAACATGAGCAGAACTGTATTTTCCATTATACTTTGAAACCTTCCACTGCTATCAATATCTAACTTTTAAGTCAGTATCTTTAATAAATAATAAAGGAGATAAACGTTTTTCTGAGTTATACACTGATATTGTTAATTTCTTTCACACAATACTTCATATTACAGGAGAGGATTGGTATACTTCCTGTTTTGGGTCACAACACTAGCAAACAATTTGTTAGCAAGTCATACCAAATCCAACCAGGTGCAAGTTCTTTAACGCTTGTTCACTGATATTTAAGTGAAAAGAGAAACCGCCCACTGGTTCAGCCTATCAAAAGCTGTGATATAGTAGATTTTCTACCAAGGGTTCAAATAACAAGAACATCTTTCTAAAAGGAATATTATCAGTTGTTCACATAATTACTTTGCACATTTAATTTTTATTTCATTTTAGGATTATTTAAAATATTCTACATTTTATTGTGGGTCACTTGTTGAAACTTGTACATTGCTAATTCTCTTTTCAATTAATGACCCAAGACCTCTTTCTCATCTCTTATTATCAATCTGTTTACCTGTGAGGTTTACTGCAGCTTCAAGTACATTACAAATTTTAAATTATATTAGGTATTTTCTACATAGAGTGGACAAAAACAAACTCCATATCAAACTTTGTCTACTCTGAAGTCTAATATAAAAGAAGAAAGTATAAAACTTTGAAAACTCTACTGTTTCATTGATACTCTTATTAAATCCTCCAGAACATTTAAATACAGTACAGTGGTACAAAGCATTTGCCACATGATGAAATCACTTATATAGGCAGAGCATGAATTTATGTCATTGTTAAGTATTGAGAATAAAGAAAGAGGGAGTTTAAAATGTGCCTTTAAACTTCTTTTTTTTCAGAATAAGTTTCTGTCACTCACAGGCACAAAGCTAACTTTCTAAATGAGATTTGCTAGATCAGTGTTTGCAGAGTAATGAAAAATAGCCTCGTTCTTCTGCTTTTCAAAATAATTAATCAACTATTCAGAAGAGCAGGGAGAACAGAAGTTACAAGAATAAGGTTGGGTTTTCTAAGACGAGAACCTTTCTAGGCAGAAGAGAGTGCAAGTGAAGTGTCATACAGCAGCAGGCTCATAAATACAACCTGTGTAATAATCCTGTGCCTGAGTTCAGAGCCCTGAACTCTGCGAGCCATGGAGGCAGCTATCTGCCCTCTGCTCATGAGCCTCACTGCCAGTCTGCCTTCCCACGTAACAGCAGCTCCAAAGAGCTCTAGAGCAACCCACCAAGAATTCTCCTTCCACCTCGACTCAATCTGCAGGCTCCAGACAGCAAAACACAGAATTGGAAAGAAAAAAGAAAAAGAAAACATTCCTCCTGTTTCTCACCACAAGCATCATGGGCTCATCAGTACTGCCTGACAATCTAAGCAACTGCATGAAAGCAGAATAAAATTATTCACAAGGAAGCAATATATTGCCCTGTAAGTAGAATTGGCATCAAGAGGAAAATAAGAGGCCTATCCACCCCCAACTCTAAAAAACAAAACCAGAGGCAACAGTGACACTGGAAAAGTGGAAGAAAAAAAATGCTTCCTCAGTCTTAAGCTGCTGGTAAAAGAAATAACATTCATACCATACATTTAAGCTTCTTTAGGGCCTTTTTTTCAGTATGAATCACCACAGAGAAAGTGATAAAATTGATAAACAGATTATTTTTTCCAACTTACACTGTAACACATTACTGTGCAAATATATATTTTTAAAAATTAAAATCTTGCTGGGATGCTTTCCAGGCCAGGTGTCATTTAATAAAGCTATCAAAAATTTGGAGAAAGAGCAACACAATTACTGAAAATGTGTGGAAAACTGAAGTGATACTAAATAATGAAGAGCAGAGGTCATCAATGTAGAGGAATGTGCATCCCTTGATATGCTGTGGGAACAAAGTGTGTGCATTCCAATAATCAAACATGAAGTTACACACATTAACCAAACAGCCATACTCAAGTATATCAATATGAAGCTGTGCATCACATGCTCCTCTTACTTACTATGTAAAAAAAAGGGAAGAAAAAATTTAAAACATACTTCTCTTACATTTATGCCAGGTTTCCTTACCTTTCTGCTGTGAAAAAATATCCTCTTGACCACATGGAAGTAAGTTTTCACACAAGGGACACAAACAGGACAGTACTTCTTTGAATATATGCACAAAAGTGATGAACTGCATATAGCAGCTGATAAAAGCAGCTGATACTTCAAAACCCTAGTACTTTGAAAATCTCTATAGCACAGTTTGCACTTAAATACTCTTAGAAACTAATGCTTCTTTTAAAGGAATGCAAGTGAAGGTACCTAAAGGAAAGTCGGGCTAGAGGCACCAAGTTTGTTTAACAACTTCGAAAAAGGAAGAGAAACAATACAGACTACACAAATTGTGCTATGGAAAAATACAGCACTCCTCAATGGACTGAAACACATTTTGCAACAGTTCAGTGCAAGAACTTGAAAAGCATGGGTTTTGGAATCGCTATAAGATGCTTAAGGCTAGAAAGTTTCTGGAATCTCCAATTCAAGCACAACTTGGTGTAAGAAACTCAAACACTCAGAACAGAGCCAAGCCAGAAAAAAACTCATATTAAAAAAAAAACCAAGACAATATCATAATGAATTGGGTCACCAAAGCTTACATCCTTAGAAAGTTTGGTAGAGACAGAGAAAGACGGTCATGGATAACCTAAAATGCTACTGTATTCCATATCTACCCACTCCCAGAAATTGTTATGGCCTCTTTTAAGATCCAACGCATCCAGAACTGGAACCACAGGGCAGAGGGGGCGTTGCTGCAGTCCCTTTTAAAGTTGGAGCTGGGAAGTGGGGAACGAACTCACTGCTGGCAGCATTTGGTGAAAGTGGAGGCTCCGCTTTGGAGGGGTTACTTTGGGAGGCCGTTTGCCATTTTTTTCCTGGGCTTGCAATATTAGCCACTTGGAACAACTGCATTTCACAATCAAAAACCATTTTGGAGTCAATTTTACAGAGCCAGCCGGTCGCTGAGGCTCAGTCACCTCGTGTCAGGGCTGACAGACCAATTTCTTCCCCACAACACACCCACAGTTCGGAGACATCAGCACCAACATCATCAGAGTCTGGCGGGCAGCAGTGCTGACCCCACACGTGCCAGCACTTCTCATCGGACAGTAGAAATGCTCCGCAAGTTCCCGCCTTCCCCAGGGTTTGCTGCCATCCTTCCCCTTTGTCTCCCAGACCGTGCGATCACAAAGGCGCCATCTCAGGGCAGGGTCTGACGCCATTTTCCCTTTCTCTCCCTACAGCAGTCACCATGGCGGGCACCATCTTGGAAAGGGTATTCCCACTGTTTTGGGTCTCTCTGTTCTGGGGGAGTTTGAGATTTTGCAATTTTCTATCTAGTGGTTATTTGCTGTTATTTTTGCTTTTTACACTTTCACTTGCTAGTAAATTGGGGTTTTTTTCCACTTATATCTACTCGTATTCTGTTTCTCCTTATTGATGGAAAGGGCGAAAACAAAGGATGTGACTTCATTAAGAGTATTCCCCTTTAAATTGTCTTAAGCCAAGACAAAGATTTGGTCAAGAAAACTATACCATTCAATCACAATTGGATACAAAGAAGAACAGGAGAACATGTACAAGGTATATATTTGAGAAGGGTCTACTCATAAATCAATTGGTAAGAAGCTTTAGAAAAAGTTTCTGAGAGAAACAATGTCTTCTGCCATATACAGATGAACTGAAACAACTAAAACAGTAAATAGTTAAACTGAAGCACTAGAATATCAGTTTGGGTATGAATTTAACTCTCAAAAGTTGGACTTTTCAGGACAAGTTAAAACAGTCTTTGAAAAAAGAATTTAAAAGGTCTAACTTACATCTTGTCACTATAAATAGATAGCGCTAAGGTGATTTGTATCTAAAAGATTCTACTCATAGGCATCTCTAACTACCATTAAGAAAGAAACATGCACTAAAAAGAAAGATTTTAACTTTCACAGAACATTTCCTGCAATGGCCTAAAACCAGCTCTACAAGGGCTCATTCAATTTAGACATTAGCTCTCATTAAAAAGAATAGTATCTCAGAAGAACGTGAGTCCATAGCTGAAGGGAAAGCTGAAAAATATAATACAAAAGTAACAAAGGAAACCACAAATTGCTAGCAAATAGAAAAATTCAGGTGAGAAACTAAGCAGAAAACGTGGTACATGTCAACAGAAAGGCGTAACACTGAATATACAGAATTATCAGTCCAGTGGGTATGTGTGAAAAAGATCAAAGGAACTACGGATCAGTGATCCAATATTGGCAGAGATTTATTGTGCTTAGTGCTCAAAATCACATTTTGATAATCCTCAGGTCATCCAAATACCCTGCTGTTAAATGGGAACATGTTAGGATACAACTGCTAAGGATGTAACAAATACCTTAAGAATAAAGAAATGAATAATACATTGGTAATTGCCAGGCATGAAATACAAAGCACAGCATTAGCAGAAAAAGAACAGCAATTGGATACCCAAGTTTTTGCAAAATAACTGCATTTTAAGCAAAGTAGACTAAATCCATGTTGCATGGAAAGTTACAGGGTTGTAAAATACAAAAATTCCCAACACTTGTAATAAAATATTTATAAACAATATGAGAAGCAGTTTAGTTTTGACTTTTTGACATTAATAAGTCACATGACAATACTCATTTGAAGTAATAATCTCACCTCCTGAAGTAGTTCAATAATAGTAAAGCTCAAACTACCCTGTTAAAAAATTATTTAGATTCACAGGTCAGGTTGGCAGCTACCACCCACCATACCTGTGTATTAAATTGTGACAACTGTTTAGAGAAATTACAACTTATTCTTAGGGAGAAACTGCAGAACAAGAGTAGGCTCTTTCACAAAGCATGAAAGAGATTTTATACAAATTAGGAGCATAAAATGTGAGGCTTCAGGAAATACAACAGCTGAGGGAAGAACCAAGAGATAAGACAGTATTAGGAAAAAAATGAGCAGATTAATGCAGAAATCCAAAGACTCTCACGATCTATGAGGCAGTAGGAACCAGAAATATTTGAAAACTGTCAATTTATGTATTGCATTACCAGTGGAATACAAATCCTTCGTGGGGTGAGACTGAAAGTGCAAGGTGAAAGCAGCTATTATGAATGTTAGTACCTTCCAGTTTGAATCAGCAACTGTTCCTATATAATAATGAGAAACTGGCTACAGACACCTTCATCACGCTGCAGGTACCATGACAGATTCTGGAATATTTTTTTAAAAACACTGAATAAAGAAGTTGAGGTAGGTGGGGGGCTTTAGTTGATTCTGGCTTTTATAAAGAAAAATAAAAAAAATCCAGCCAGGAAGTCCAGTCAGACTAGAAGTCCTAGAAGGGAATGACAAAATTTCCAGATTATAAGAAAAACTTACTTACTCCACAGTTATCACACATATCACTGAACAAGCCTCCCCTTTAAGATGGCATACAAGTTTACAAATCTCTGCAGCTTGCAGCTGGCCTCTCTTACAAGATAAGGGTTATAGAGAATGCCTGATTTCCACAACCTAACATGTATCTATTTCAACACACCTTCCTTACTGCTAAGGAAAGCAGAAGCTTTGGAATGTATTGTTTATCTTCTGCATCTGACCTGCTATGAGAAATAAACAAAGACACAACAAAGAAATATCACATTCCCACAAAGAAGACATGCAGAGCTCCTCAAAATACACTTGAGACAGGCATTTTTAAAAAGGGTATCAATTCATCGCTCATATAAAAAATTTTAGCCTTCTCCTAGCATGGACGAACAAAATTCAGGAGAGATCTACAAGCAAAATTCAGAACAGGCCATTCTCATGTCATAATGTGAATAACAAGATAAAGGTATAGCCACTTAATTGTGGAAGCAACTACTGCAGCTTTCAGTGCGACCTTTGCTCTTCAGTGTGCATCACACTTGAGCCAGGTCCTTTAGAAAAAAAAACAGAATTCTTTTCCTAAATAACCCTATAATGTTAGTTACATATAGTTGTTCAGGAGTCATCAAGTTCTGAAACAGAGGATTCAATGGATCTTTTGCAGCACCAAGGGAGTAGACTGGCAAGGAAAATGTATCAGAAAAGCCCAGTCTTTATTGGACACATTTGATTAACACTCATGTGCCTATGGATGTGTCTTGGAAGCAGGTTCCTAAAGATAGTGACTGACCTGGAAATCAACCCAAATCAACAACTTTTTAAGGAGAGTAGAAAAAGAGAACATGTGCACGTGTGTATGTATGCATGTACACACAAATACACATAAACACTCTCTCCTAATTTCATTAGCACTGAAGTGATAAAGCCAAGTCCAAGTTCCTGAGACACATGTTACGGTAAGTGCTCTTCCAAGCTGCAGAACTACTGTGCAAGGTGAGCTGGATTCCCAAAATGCAATTCAGTGCACTCCCTGAACCAACCACAATGCTTTATTATCACTTCTTCTCTGTAACAGGGCAATACTCTCACACTCCTGAAAAGGATTTCACTGGACAGTTTAAAAGCCTAAGTTAAATGTTGGATCTTTGTCCACTTACTGTAAGTTACACACAGCGTCAGTTTCTTCCGCCACACTTGCGGTTAAGACTAGCAAAGTTCATTCAGGAAACATGTGAATGATTTTCTGTTTTGCTAATTTCTCTCTTTCAAAGCAGATACAGTATCTAACCCCCTATATTTTTCTGTATTATTTCTGGTGATTTTAGAAACAGCACCACTGTTCTCCCCACAAAACCCAATTTGCTTTCCTGTCCAATTCAGCAATAGCAATTCTTCCCCCAAATGTGAAAAGAAAGTGAAAAACCCTGCAATGTTCCTTAAAACCCTGTTGTAGTTGGTAGTAAGTAAATTTCAGCAATGAAGATTGGTGCATGGAGCACATCCCGTCATGGATACCTTTCCATCCTAGAGCATTGTCATTTGCAAACGTCTTTGAGAATTCTGAACACAGCTCAGGCAAGGAAGCACATGAATGGCCATAGGTAAAAAGATGATTCCTTTTCCAGTTTCAACTGGAATGCAGCAGCAAGCAGAGAATTACGGATGCATGAAGTCCCTTCTTCCTAAGAAACAGGGGCAATGGTATTGCAGGATGTATTTCACACTTGGACTCAGCCACAGAGGTTCGGCCTGAGCCGTAAGGCTTTATTCACATCGGAAGACGTACTTGGTGCGTAAGAGGCTCGTGAATGGCCCCAAGAGCTTTCACTTGGACGTGTGTCGGGGGTGCCGGGGTAAGCGTTCTTTATTTTGTGCCAACTCCTCAGGTCACGGAGGGTGGAGGGTACGCTGCTCCCAGCGGCAGCTTCAGCGAGCTCTCTATTGCCGTCGACGACCGTGTGCGTGTGCTGGTGATTTGGTACCGTGTGGGGCCTGAACTGGGGCACCGGGTGGAGCTGGCGCAGCGGCCCCCCGGCCCCACGCCCGGCCGCAGCGAGCCCGCAGGCCGCCGCCGGGGGCCGAGCCGCCGGGGCCCCGCGCCGGAAGGCGGGATGCACTTACCTAGGAAACTTCTCCTTCAGCTTCCTCAGACTCTGCCGGGTGGGCTGCACGTGCCCCAGGAACTGGGCTATCTCATCGTACTGGGCTTTGCTCAGCTTCATGCCTTGCACCGCCAGGGCTGCGCGGAGGCGGCAGGAGAGGCGCGGGACACGCCGGGCGGCGAGAGGCAGAAGGCCAGTGATGGCGGGGCGGAGAACAGCGGCACCCCCGGGGCA
>VXAX01002560.1:547556-660673 GCA_013399835.1 Leptocoma aspasia
GGCGGGCAGAGGGGACCGAGGTGCGCGTCTCTGGCGTGCAGGAGCGCGTGCGCTGCGGCGCGGGCTGCCAGTCCTGCCGTGTAACGGCTTAAAAGTGTCATTTTCAAGGCCCTTTCCGCAAGTCACGCTGAAATTACTGTGTCTTGCTGCTTAAAGGGAAAACAAAAGCTGTAGTAGTAGAGCTGCGGATGCGGACAGGGCCTGCAGCCTTTTACATGCACAGGGTAAAGGCTCCTGCTGAATTTTAGGAAGAAACCATGTTAGTTTGTGCTTGGATTTCCTTCAAAGTTTGTTAAGGCTCAAACTTAGGCAAGCAATATTATTAAATACCATTTAAATATCAGTACATATACTGCAGGTTTTAGTTTCTGTGCTGGGTGTTTTTAGCAACTCTTATAACTTCCAAGACTCTCCTATAAACATAAAAAGACTAGCGGTTATGAAGAGAATTGACCGTGCAGGTGACGAAGAAATACAAGTACTCCCGTGGATTGTGATTTAATTGTATTCATGAGCTATATACAGGCTGCTGGTGTTCTAGCCCTGAGGTTTCAGGCACTTAAAACTATGGGTTAAGAATGGAATCTCTTATTTTTATAGATTTTAGGTTCTGTTCCCTTGCTTTCTCTCTTGAAAGCTTTAGGATCACGTTTTGAGGTTTTTTCAGCATCTTAGTTAGAAACTTTACAGTTTATTGCAAGTGTACAAAATCTAGAACTTCAATGAAGAACAGATAGCATGGGTGTGTCAGCAGGGTCAGTCGTTAAGGTTTCTGATGGAGAATGCTCGAAGAATCCTCTATCTCTTGATCTTCCATGAATTTTAGTGAGTTTTGTTTGGAGCCAGAAGCCTTCCTAAGAGCAGCTGTTTCTGATACAATGGCCTAAATATAAGTGTTTGAAACTCATTAATTACGCCACACTGAAAGGAAATGCAGTGAACATAAGCCAAATAACAGATTCTATTCCTTATGCTGAGGCCAAAAAATAGTATGTGAAATTGAAAAAAACCCATTCTTTTAAAGAGAAGTATTATTTAATGTAAAAATACTTTGTTTTCTTTAGCTCTGTCAAAGAGCATAGTAGGAGATATGTATGTTTGGGAGGGAAGATGGTGGTGTTTCAATCTGACACCCACTTTAAAGGCCCATAAGGATATAATTTTCTTGAAACATAGAAAAGGTAATTTTCTCCTGTCTTTCCAAAGATGATAATTATGGCTTTTTCTTTAGAAATAGGTTTAAAAGAAAATAATTAAATAGTCTTTCACTACCATTAGTGCTGCTTCTTTAGAACAATCAATTGTGCTTCTTTAAAAAAATATAAACAATCACGTTGTGGCATAATTTCCAGTGAAGATGTTTTTAAATACCTTCATGGTGCTATCTATAACTTCTATCTCTGTTCATATTATACTTGTTCATTACTATATGTTCTTAATTTTTTGTTTTAATGAGTCAAATGGCACTTCAGTCTACAATGCACAGAACAAGAGGTTAGAACTGCTATATGAAGTTAGCAGTCTATGGACCAAACTACAAACATCTCATGTACTTATTACATACACATTCAAAATATTTGTAGTCTCTCCTACTGGATCAAGGTTTTGTAGATTTCAAAATAATTTTTTAAAAAAGCAGATTACTTTCTAACATGAAGGTTCGCTGAAACCAAGAGGGGCTAATACCATGCTGTCATAGGGACTTAACAGCCCTCAGATGTGAACTGCTGCAGGGAAGCATTTTGCATGGTGCAGTGCGAAACATAGATGAGAAGTTCTGTGTGCAAAGTATAAGCCACTTGTTGCCTACATTAGTTATTACAGTACTTTTCAAATGAAATATTCAAAAATCCAGTGAGGGAAAAAAAAAAGAGAGGCTCCTAGCAGAAAATCTATTAAATACTTTTTTCATCAATCAAACTGCCTTTCCAGTTTTACTATGTCAAATAAACATCAGACCGTCTGTAATTAAGTTGTGGACATATATTTTGTAAGATGATGTAGATGGTGGAAGTTTGCATAAATCAAATAAGCAGCTGGATGAAATCTGTAAGAAAAATAAAAGGTGGGAAAAACTTAAATTTACATTTGGCTCAAGGAGACTAAGAGCTGCAAATGGTTGGATGCTGGAAGAATGTTCTCAGGAAGTAGTTACTGTGTGCTCACTTTGTTCTTAGATGTTTCCATGGTATCTGAATAAGGCAGCTGCTCCTGATTTTTGCCGTGAAGTTAGTTTCCAGTCTGTCTATTACATCAACAAAGTTTGTTTCTGAGAAGAAAGTAAAGAGAAAAAAAGTATGGGAAAAACATGGGGTGATAAAGTAAAATGACAGCTGCACATAAGGCCATAAAAACCAAATCAAAATTTGCACTTTGTGCATGAATTGACTCCATATTAATATCATACTCCAATTATCTATTCTCAAAACATAGTCGTTTTAAGCTCTGTGGAGAATAATGAATGGTACTTTAACTCTGAACTTAGCTGTAAATCACACTGTGCAATCATCTTCTTGAAGTAGTAAGAAGCACATACTAGTATCACGCACTAGCAGGTAAAACAAAGCAAAAAAGCAATGGAACAAAGATCCATTACTTACTGTCCTACACCAAGTGTGCCCAAGACTACTCACAAGGAAGGATGGTCATTACCTTCATAGCCAAAATCTCTCGTCCATGTTGCTTTCTGTAACAAAATTAATCAAAAGTCTGCTAGCACTCATATATATTTTCCAATCTGTTGATTGTAGATGCTAATGTTGAGAGCTATGCTAAATCTAGAGTCTCATTGAGCACCAATTGGAGTACTAGTTAGAATTGTCTAGTGCTTTTAATCCCACTTCATTCAGTTTGGTGCATGTACTTCTAGAAGTGTTTTTCAGTTGTTTAATCTATTTAATGGGATTTTTTTATTTTGAAATTCAGCTCTACTTATTTGACATTTTTTCATTGAAAGAAAAACTTGGTCATGCTTCCACTTAACTTGGTCTAATAAACACCTCCACAGGATACCGTTGTTACCTCATAAAAAGGAGAACCCTCAATTTATGTTCTAATTTATGTCCATGGGTTCTAATGTACTTTCTGAAAGTGCTTGTATTGTGAAGCAAACCATGGTATCTTCAGTATGTATTAAACAAACAAAAAAGGAACAGTTGGTCCATGCATCAGTGTTAAAACATTAACTGTTTTGCCATTTCACAAGATGTAACTCACCTTAAGTTTTTTTTTTTTTCCTGAAAGTGTACATGGGATTGTTTGATACCACAACAACGTGAAGTATGTGACATCAATAGAAGCAATAGAATGATTATACATAGCAGAATACCAATTAAAAAGGGCAGGCATTGTTTTCCTTCTGTGTCTACAGATTCGTTCCTCATAATTACAGAAATCATTGAAGCAAATTAATCTAGTTTTCTGTACTATTATTATACCAGATATATGTTTCTACAAAATACTTATTTGCCTGTTGAAATACTTAAAAAAAATAAAAAAGGAAAAGAAAAAGTGCACTGCCACAGTATATTGAGAATTTTGCTTTATACTCATGGGGCCTGATCTATGGTCCATAGAAAGTCTATCAATTTTAATGGACTTGGGCCACTTCTATGGTTCCTAGCTGCATGTTTATGTATTTTCTGTAACAAGATGTAAAAGATTGTTGAAAATGGTGAGTTATTTAAAAATCAGTTTTTGTAACTGAGATGGCAACATGCCCAAACTGTTCTTACCCTACCACTTGACTTTCCTGTAGTTTCACATGATGAGATTTCTGGAGCTTGGATTTGCCCTTTTAAGCTCTCCGTAGTCAAGTACAGAAACGTATATGAAAATACGTTTCTGTTTTCAAATGCAATTATTTAAAGTTACTATTAAAGTTATAATTATTTAAATTATTTAAAATAATTTTCCCTCTTTGTCTATATTTTTTAAGAGACTGCATTAACTACTGTATACTGCTTTTTCCCCAAGGGATTTCAGCTTCATTCATTGTATGGAAAAAAACTCTGTAGTCATGTGATGAATTAGGTTTTTTTTCTGAAAGACTCCTGCCTTATTTGTTGCAGAATTTGGAATACATACCATTTGAATGAAGCAGGAACTGTAGGAAGAAAATTTAAGTGTAAAGATAGTTGGACTGCTACTCAATGAATATGCATTCTGTCCTTGCCCCTATGTACATTTTATGTAAGCTTAGAACTCATTTGGTGGAATTTTCTTTTCTTTCCAGGTGTTTGTTGTTGTTTGATTGTTTGTTTTTTTTTTAACACAGTATGCATGTTATTCTTTGCCAGCCATCTAATTTAATTACATTGGTACCATGAGCTGTTGGCTAAAGAGATCACCCCAGTCGGCTCTGGCCAGTTTCAGAGAAATGCCTGTGCACTTGCAGTACTGCTACTGCTTATTGTGTGTGTACCTGGTCAGACAGATCAGCTGATCCAGCTGAGAACTTAACATGCAAAAAAACCACCTGAAACTATTATTTTTCATCTACATCAACTGAATTCAACTCACTGAACAGCCTCGAAAATATAAGTGCCACCATATGGGAGGAAATAAGGATGCAAGGCTACCTCTCTCTGTTGGTGGTAGCAGAGCCTTGAGGGATTAACCTCACAATTTAGACCTCTAAATTAGGTGCCAGTCATTGAGCAATATGGTTATCCTGCATATGTTCTGCTAAGAGT
Organism: Leptocoma aspasia; assembly: GCA_013399835.1. Lineage (NCBI taxonomy): Eukaryota > Metazoa > Chordata > Aves > Passeriformes > Nectariniidae > Leptocoma > Leptocoma aspasia. The sequence continues at coordinate 552,251 of VXAX01002560.1, forward strand.
TTACATTTGAGAGCATCATTGCACTAAATGCTAAGCACTATCAATGGAGCTGAATTTAATGAAAGTTGAACCTTGAACATAGTGGGCACAGTACTCTGAAAAGTCAGGTCTTGGGTGTATTCGACTGGAGAGCCCAAATCAGTGAACAGCTTTGGGCTAAATCTTTGAAGTTTGATTTCTCTCATACACATATCTACAAATTAAAAAATGTATACACACATGTACAGAAGTATACAAAAATATACATGACAGAGAACATGTTTTGAAAATACATATACTAGTATATATTTTCTTGCTTGTGCTTATTCGGTAAGGTGCTATGGTAATGCTTAATGTCTGACATGGACAGTTGGCAGTAAAGAATAAGTGAGGCCAAATTCTGAATTTAAGAGTCAAAAATAACTACAGAAGAAGTACGTTATTTTCTATGTAAGTAAGGCAAAGGAGAGCAAAATTAGAAATCAGGAACTTTTTACAGGTGAAGAGTAGGACTGAAATGAGGTTGTACATCAAAATGAGTGGTATAATGTACAAGTTTCACAGTTTTTGACATAGTAACAGTGACATTATGTATAAATAAATCAAAACTACACAATTATTAATACAGCTAGTGAAATAACAAGTATACTTACTAATAGATTGCTTTTTTTTTTGCTAATTCGCAGAATTTTATAATTTGTAGTATATTTCTGAAGCATTGTTATGAGACAGCAATGCTTTGCTGAATTGCCTCAGTTATTTTTATTAACTTCACAGAAACATAGTACCTCGGAGTAACTAGGTAACTTGTCTATATCTCTTCTTACAGCCAGAAGGATTTCAAATAGAAAAGTAGGTACAAGGTTAAAACTAGCTCCAGTATTGTGCTTTATTGTTTTCTATCAAAATCTCTGAAAGAGGAACAAATTTTGCCTAAGAATGAATTGTGAAAGAGAGAACAGATTCCCGTAAACACTCTGATTCATCCAGTACCTAAGAACTGGCAATATAAACTTAAATTTGTAGAATTGTGTGCTGTTGTGTTCATTTGGGTCTTTTTTTTCTGCCTCCTTCCTTTCACACCCACACAGAGAAAATAAAACAGGAAAGGGGTAGCTTGCAGTGAATGACCAATACTGTTTTGATTTCAGTAGGAGCCATGTATGATTAGCCAACATGAAAATCAGGATCTTTTTATATGGAGTCTGGAACTTTTAGGCATATAACAGTTTTTAGGGAACTTTGGGTTAATTTAGATGACATAAGGTTTGAGGATGGACACAGAAGTAGATTAAGGGTGATTTTTTTCTTTCCCCCTAGTAGTGAAATTTCTATTGTCATCTTATACTTATTGAATTATATTAAATAGCTGAGGTTTCTTTCACTGTTTTTCTTCTAAAATACATAATGCTTTATTATGTATTATTCAAAAATTCTTACCTCTCATTACATATCAAATATTTTCACTGTTAGAGAATTGAAATATTCTTTGAATGTTGTCACAGAGTCAGGAACAGGTTGAATGCAGCTAACTTTGAGATCAAGTAGTCAATCTGATCAGGTATTTGATAGTATCAAATATAACTGTGCTGTATCATATCAAAATATTTCTAATTTTTTATTGTAGATTTCCTTAATGAGATTTTTATTGTCTCCATTGGTAAAATGTTCTAGTATTTTACTCCATTTGAACTTGGAAAGCCTCTTCTAGTATTTAATTCGAAGCCTATGGGCTGGAAATGAAAGCACTTTTTTCTGTGTACTTTGAGGAAATAAGAAAATTATAAATCACTGCCTTTTTTACTTGTTTCAGAATTATTGTATTGCTGATCCACTTCTCCTGTCTTTCTTTGGAAGTGTATGCAAGCCCAGTTCTTTCAGTCCTTTCTTGTAAGTAATTTTTCTGAAAGGGTTGTCATTTTTTTTCTCCCAATACTTTGCAACATCTTTCTTAAAATCCAGTGCAAACACTGCTTCAGCTGAGGCATTTCATTTTGCTGAGTAGAATAAAAATTCTGATATTTTCTAAGCAAGATTCCTATGTGCTGCTTCTCAAATTAACTACTGAAAAAATCACACTGTGAGTTTTTATTCTGCCTTTGCTCACTCTTCAGTCAATTATGCTGGCTTATAGAAGTAGCACCATAAAGGGAAAGCAAACTATGTGTAGCACAATGAATACGCTGGTCTGTCTCTCATAGTAGGGGTTTCAGTGTGCAAAATACAAGAAAATAAGATTCCAAAATATTAGTGGATGAACACTGTGATATAGATATTAGATATTTTTTCATGGAACATTGTAATAGCATTACAGTTTCTTGAGCGTTCCATTTCTTCTGTTACCCATTTATTCTTTCTAACACATGTAAAACATATTTGACGTTTATAATAATGGAATTATTAGGCATGTTACTGACATCAAGGTTTAAGGGACTGGGTGACACAGGGAATTTATGTTCCACTTTAATCCATTTATCAGCCTCCTCTGGGAACAGATTTTAAATCTAACTCAAGCCATGCCAATTTGGGGGGAAAAAACCTGCTTAATCCAACAGCCTGGAAAACATGTAAATGTATGAAATTGTTGTCTAGGTTCCCCCTCACATCTCTCTTTATTATGAAGGAAAATATTAATGGTTTATATGATGACTTTCTCTTTGAAATCACATGGCTACTTAGTCAGGTCTGTTTGAGTTCAAGAATTAAGAGAGAAGAGGATACAGCTGCATGATACAGATGTATGAGACATTAAATAATTGAAATATAAAAGTATAAGGTTCCATAGACTAGTAAGTAGGTAGCCGTTAATTACTTCTTTGCACATCAAAGCAATTTTCTTCTCAATTATAAAAAGATTTTTCTAGATTACTGGTGCTTTGTTGTTGTTGTTGTTTTCTTTTTCCTTGGTTGTTGTTTTTGTTTTGTTTTAATTTTGTCAGGGAGGAAAGCTTTTGAGTGTATTTCTGTTATGGAAATGTGTACAGTAGCACTAAAACCACTTGCTCCAAGGGTATGTGAAGAGGCAATGTAGGTTGCCTAAACTTAGGCAGTCCTGACTGAGGTTACCTGTTTCCCTGTAATAAAACTAGTTTGCTGTTTCTGATCTACAAACTTAATGAAGCTTCCACTTGGTTAGTAATGAGTTGTATAAAACCAGGCTCTGAGGTACTCTAGTGTGAATCCAGAATCATTTAAAGCTGATGTAAGCAGGATCAGAATCGGGCACATTATATGACTCATGCTGATGTAGTCAATTATCTTTATAATATAAGGAATGGTAAGGGAAGAATTATGACCAGTCCTTGATTTTTGACATTGGCATTCAGGTGCATATCTGGAGAAATTCAACTTGGGAACCATGTATTGTACATGTTTGGTCAGAATAATTTGCTGCATACTGAGATGCCAATCTTAGGGTTTAAGATGAAAAATACACTCCTATTAGTCAAATATTTATGAGTAGAACCCAATGTGTTTAAACCTTGTTGACCTTTACATAGTTATGACATATATATCATCTCTTGGTTATCCGTACTGTTGCTTTTTTCTAGGAAAAGTAAAACAAGAGGTTAAGTAGTCCCTAAGGGTAAGTTAAAATGTAGACTACTGCCATGTTGCATGGCTGTCTTTCAAGTTGATCAGTTGATGAGACTGGTCAAAGCAATAAAAGAGCTTACCAGATGATACCATTTAAGAAAAAAATGTATTTTTGAAAATGAGTTTATATCCATATTTAGCGTTCTAGTATTGTAAACAATACATTTGATAGTATTTGTGTTATATATGTAAAGCCTAATCCCTGTGTTTCTCTTTAAGCAGTTGCATTCAAAATAAGTTTAAAATCTAACCTAATTTTCTAACACATTTAAGTTTTTTCTGATTCAAGGCTGGAAGGAAGTCACCATGATCATTTAGTCTGATTTCTTGCTTACTATATATTTTAGGTACTTAATTCGTTAATTGCTGCTTATAATTCAGCACCTGAATTAGCAGGCATCATTTTGAAACAAAATGGTACCCAAAAATATACTTAGATCTTAATTAAAAAATCATCCAGAAATACAGACTTTTACTAAATTCTTTGGGTTAATTACTTTTAGTGTCAATTTTAGGTAGCCTGCTTTGAGCTTGTATAGAATACCACCAGAAATATAGTGGTGACATAGAAATCTTTCCCATATCTTGTGGACACTTTGCACCAGTTGAAAGGATGACTTTCTTTCTACCTTGAAACTAATTTTTATGTAAACACCAATGTACTTAAAGCAGTGATTTGCACACTGCCTGCAGAACATAAATAAATAATAATGGAGGAAAATAAAGTCTTCAGTGTTTGATATATAGTCTCATAAAGTCTTTTTCAGCCTTTAAACAACTGAAGTTTTGATTTGAGTTGTGAGTAGTGCTGTAGATAGTCATCATATAGTTGCAACTGATGACTCCCAGAACTAGTCTTTTCGTCCTTTTTTCCCACTTATTAGAAATGTCAGAGAAAGACTTATATACTGTCAGTGGATAGAATGCTTGCCTTTCTTGTAAAAATATTGCATACTGTCTGTACATGACACCCCTTATCTTTAAACTGATTTTTCTTCTGGTCATGATGTTTGGTGTACTTCCTAGTCCTAATTTCTAAAGATGGAAAGTGTCTTTGATTTACCATGTGTCTTTATGTGTCTTTGATTTACCATGTCTAAGTGAAATTCATAATTTGCATTACTAGGAATTTTTAAACTAATAAAGTAATTTTTAGGGAAAAAAGTATAGGGTTTTAGGAAAACTCTGTAACAAGCTGAATAGAACTTTCTTATCTGTATAGAGTGATACAAATGCATGTGAGCTGCTCTTTCTGTGCCTTGAACTGGTCAAAGTGAGTCCAGCTTGAGTCCAGAAAGCAGATTGCTGTGCCAGTGTGGTGGTACATTTATCAGTGTTCTATTTTACTTTGCAGGGCTAATCCAGCAAGCTTCATTATGTGGCTTCCCCTGACTACCTCAGATGTGGATGTATGATTTCTGTACCCATCTGCTTTGCCATAAATGTTAGTTACTGAATGGGAATGGAGTTTATATAGCTTTGGTAAAATAATTGAAGAACAGCATTTTAAAGATTTTGCATGAAATTTGATTTTGTAAACTGAAACTGAAAATGTAAATAGATTAAGAATTTGATTATGCAATCCTCAGAAGAAGAAAGTTTCCAGTGGAGGTAACAGTAAGTATTTGTGGCAAAAGTTAAAATTTCTGGAACGATTATTTTTAACATTCGTGGTTCAATGTTAAATGCTAGGGCTTAGCATTTCTATTAGCTATTTCAAAGCGCTCATTGGGGAAACTGGAGAACTGTTCCTTATTTTCTATCTGCAATGCAAGCTCATAATTAATTGGAATATTTATTCTTTTACTTTACAGGTGTGCATAATGTGTCTTTTACATGCCACAAGGCTTTTCTAAAAATACCTTTGAAAAGTTAACCCTTCCCCGAATCATCACAATGACCTCCATGCCAAATTATAGGTCAAGTTTTTAAACTTCCTTGGTTAAGGAAGTTTAAAATAGTAATTATAATCTTCCTGTTTATTTAAGTAAAAGAGAGAACAATGAAAAGGAAACTGCTTCAAATCAATCTCCCTACTATTTTAAACTATTTATAGAATCACTAATCAAAGCATAATTCATAAAAACCTTGGGAGCATATAATACTGTTCCTTATATGCACTTCTTTGCAAGTGTGAGTGTTCTTAGCCAGTATCCTCATGGTTAGCACTAGGTCTTTGCTGTCACTGTTACCATATGTAGTAATCTTTACTGATAAACTTAGGCCCTAATCAATAATTTCACAGACTAGGAAAGTAAAACATGATACAGTCCTTCGAATGAGAGTTATGTTAGTTGACGAGTTTGTAAAAACAACATGACACTTGTCTTCTAAATAATACTGCAGAAGACTCTTGTAAATCCTTTGGCAATTTTTTCTAATTCTTTACAAGTTGTAAAATCATAGCTGAAAGCAGGCAGAAATGGAATGCACAAGTAAGACATCTGTTATTGTTATATCAATGATGATGTATAACCAGCTCTGCAGTAATAACATTTTAACAAGGACTAGAGTCTTATCCAAAATGAGATCTCATCCACTTCCACGTCTTCATTTGCTGCATTCATAAGAATGAAGTTTATAATTGGGAAATGTTACCAGTGTAGTGCTTGTTGGACATCACAGGTATGCTACAGTCTGATTTGGATTAATGGCTTTGAAGCCAAGTCATATTTTAACAGATAGCAGTATCTGTAAACTACCTTCAAAGTAATGTATTTGTCTGCTGCTTATAAAGGTATTCACCAGTACTAAGTACAGTAACACTGTATTTTACAAGTTCAGCACAGTGAAATGTATACAGTATTAATGTATATTCTAGTCCATTAAAGACAAGCAGCATATTATACTTCATTTAGAAGAGGATTTACAAATCAGATGTGTGGAGGGCTATTCTGGGTGTAGATGCAGCTTTCTTTTAGAGACTGTGTTATTATATTGACTCAGAAACAAATTCGTATTAACTACATTTTAGTGTCATATAAGATATAAAGAGTTGAATTTTCAACTTGATTGAAATTGGTACAAAGCTACAAAACTGTTAGATAGAGACAGCTTGGGAATGGCAAGGAACTTTTTCAGCTCTAGTGGAAAATGGGCGGAAAATATATTATTTTTTACTGTTGTGACACTTTTTGGCCACACATCAGTAGAAACAAAAACAAGCCAAGGAAGAAATATCTGTGTACTTCTTTCTGTCCTTAAAACCTTTTGTCTTAATCAATGGTAAAATGGGTAATTGTGCATTCTAGTATATTTCAATACTGATTCATCCAGTAACAGCTAGTTAGCTCTTCATTTTTGTGACTTCATTGTGGAGTTAATATGAACTGAAAAAATGAGACCCATTCCATTGTTCTGTTATGATTAAGTGTGGAGGTTTTGACTTTATTCTAACAGCCCATGGGACTTGGTCCAAGAATGTCTATGGGATTTGGTCCAAAAATCCAATGATCCAAAAGCTTCCTGGTAGGGCTTTTAAACTCAATACTTCAGCTTTCAAGTTCTCAGGCTTTCTGTGTACATTTTGTTACTGACACAGCAGTATAATATGCCTTATTTTATTATTATTTCTTACTTTAAAAATATCTTTGTAACTATAAATCTCTTAGGCTTTTTACCAAGTTAGATTCTTACTGGAATTAGAAAAATTGATTGATTTGCTCTTGAAGAGTCTGCTCTGGTTTTCTTTGCAGGAAAAGTGAAAGCGTATTGTTCTTTATGTTAATTGCAATTCGGAAGAGTATTGTATGTGGGTTTTTTTATCTATTACAATGGATCATGCATCAGTACATACTAATACTGTGGCAGTATTTACCCCAATATGCATTTGTTTTGCTTTAAAGTTATTCTACTTCAGAGGGATGCATTCTTTTTATATTTTTAAGCCAAGAAGATGTATCTGTTTATATTGTTTTTGAAAAGCATTGTATTACCACTATGCTGTGTTTTAAAGAACAGAATATTCCTTTGTCTTTTAGAGTTCCAAATGCTGCTTCACTTATGGAAGAGCTTTTAAACAGATCCTACTGGAAGAACACTCAGGGGTCTAGTATATATTTAGATATATTAGATACATTCAGATTCCTGAAATAATATTAGAGAGAGAAACCCTACTAGGACTTTTGTAACCATGGGAAATTAACTTCCCAGATACAGAATGGAGAACAAATGTTACTGTTAATGTCAGAATCCAGTTACATATTTGTGATGGGTAATTTTTTTCATTGTCCTTCCAGTAAATTTATAGACTACAATGTTTATCTTAAACTTAATGTGTAGACTAATGAAGGCATTTATAAATTAAGATTAAAAAATGTGTAGCGAGACCACAGGTGTTATTGAAAAGGAAAATATCAGATTCTGAAATACTGTTCTTCAAGAAATGTTTTAGGGAACTGTTGGATTTAATATTTCTGTTAATGACATTGGCAAAACAAAACATGCTAAAAAAGTAGACAAGAGATAAAATATCATGCAAAAATACCTTAATGCTATAAGTTACATTTTTTTGACTGTAAACATGTAAAGAGCTGGAGGTTGTTGTGGATCTGATGTATTTATAGTTAAGTCAGGTAAGTGTTAAATCCATTGTACAAAAGTTTCGTGTGTCTGAACGTCACCTGGAATACTGTGGTGCATTTCTGGTTATCTGCTTTTAATAAAGATGAGTTCAACTGAGATGGGTGCAGCTTAATGGAATAAGGTAAACCTCAAGGAAATTGAAGAGCTTAGGTTGCTTAGTCTAGTAAAACAGAAACTGGGAGGTGCTACAATAGTTACCAATGAAAACACGAATGGACAATAAACCACAAGGCAGGAGGAAGACATTCTCTAAAGTAAAGGGCAGTTACCAAAAGAGCAATTTATCATGAACTGGGCTGTTAGTAAACATGAACAGAAAAAATATGTTTCTGCTTATAAAATGAGGTATTGCAGCTGCCTTATGAATAAATGCAACGAAGATAGTTTCCCCTACAAAGTTTAATAAATTTATGTAAGGGTTTTTAGATGTGGTGTACCTAAGTTACTGGGAGACTAGACTCTTTTATCACACCTTAGTTTCTTAGTTGTTACATGTATGGTTTTTTTGTTTGTCTTTTTTTCTCTTTTTCAGTAGATAAACCCCACTCAACACTCTTTCATAAATATCACAAACAATTATGAACAATCTGTTTTCCCAGGTAAAGCACAGAGGGCTTTGAACTTCTTTTTCTACTGCATGACTCTTCACCTACCCTCAGTGAAATCTAATCCCTATTGTTTGATGAACTGTGTTCTTTCTCATCTTATTGTAATTGCTTAGGTCCACAGATGGTTCAAAAATTACTTCTTTCGTAGTATTTTATTTGTTTCATGCAAGAAACTAATGATGAAAAATGTAGACAATACAATTGACCCAATATTGTGTCTTCTCATGCTTGTCCCTATCCTGAGTTCTCTGTGTGTGAATCATTACATCATCTTCAGGAAGTAATTATTTCTTCATTCATGTTGAGTGAATATATCTGTGACAAAAACAAACTTCATTTGTTTTCAAGAAAACAAGTTAATTAAACATTGTTAATTATTCAGAGCTATAGGCATACCGTTTGAAAGCTTACTGCTTATGCTTAGAATTTCTTTAAAATACTGAAAATTGCTCTTTAAGTTTCAGAATTTTGGAAGTTGAGTGAACCTGAAGTTTTATCATGCCATGATTCACCTTTTAATTGTCTTACATTTTTACTTTGGTTTTCAACTGGCTTGACTTTAAAGAAATATGGGAAGAGGTCTGTCTGTATTAGCTTTTATTACACCAATTGAAATATTGGAAAAAGTTATGCTTACAGGCACAGAAGTCTCTCTTCCATGTGTGAAATAGAAATAGCAGCAAAATAAAAGTTGAGAACAGTTGCTCAGCAATAGCAGACATGCATCAATTCAGCCGTCTTTGAAAGAAAAGCAGTTGGTACTTGTAGAAGAGACAGGATAATATGGTGCTGGGTGAGAACAGGAGAGAAAGACAGATACTTATCTGTAGGGAAAAAAGGTGTTTGTTGCATGTGAAACACTGGTTAGTCCGAGAGAGAAGGGAGACTAAAATGTGCTATAAAACCACTCTCCAGCATCCATGTTATTTGGCATCCAGTAGAGTTGCCAGTTTTGCTTACCAGAATTTGAAAGGTGTTTCTGGTTTTCACCTGACCGTAGGGGCATAGTGAGTGAGCCATCAGAGAGGAAGGAACGAAAGGTCAGAAACAGAGTGACTATTGAGAGGTGTTCACATATGGGTACTTAATCCTCTCTAGAGTGTGTCTGTTCACTCCAAGTAGTTTTACACTGATCATAGGTCTTGCAATGGCAAGTTACTGGGATAAACTGTTTATATTCCTGAAAGTGCAGTTGTAGAATTGAAAGATAGTGGTGGTTCTGTGGAGAGATTCTTTACTACAGTAATAATAGGGATTTTACGTTTTGTGCTCACATATGGTCTTCATTCATTCAGTGTCTTTGGACTATACCTGGGATGTTCCTGATGGTGAGTTTTCTGAAGCTAGAGACTGTTAGAACACCAAGGCAGTTCTTGGAAAAAGGACATCTTCTTCTGGAATTGCTTATAATTGGTTTGTGATTTTTTTCTTGAAGTGCCAAATATAATTTTATTTGACAGCTGTAATTTCCTCTGTGGTGCTCAGGTATCTCTTTAAAATAAACACAATCTTTTTGTAGAGTTGTACTTTTTAATAAAAGCCTTCTTTGGATAGTTAATGGTTCTGTGGATGGTATCACAAGATTTTTTTTCAGAGTGGATGATGGGATGGCATCTAACGTTGCCCAGTATGAGTGAGTGTGTGTGTGTGTCTGTGTGTTTGTGTGTGTGTATCAGATGGTTGCAGATTTATGGAGACAAGTTTGTAAATCTGTGGGGTTTTGTGTATATTAGCTTGTAGATTACCGTCTTTGATCTTGACCTGAGTACCTAGAAAGAATCTTGTTATAGGAGTATTTCAGAGGCAGTTTGAAAAGAGTTATGGTTATTGAATGCATGATTTCAATTAATGAGGAAGTCCAGTTTTCTAGTCATGGTGATGAGAATGTTATTCATATGTATAATGAAGTATGGATTTGGTGCTACTAGATATCTAATGGTGAGTAGTTGTTCTTTCATTTAGCTTTGAAAGCTGCTGCTTTTGATTAAGACACGAGGAAAGTTTGTGCATCCTAGAAGTTTATCTAGGATATTCAACAATGCCAGCTACCCTACTCCTGCTTCTGTCCTTAGACCGTCTTGATTACAACAAAGTGCTGTAGGAGAGAGAAAACCTTTTTGCCTTTCAAGCCTCCTTTTTCCTAGTTTATCTGCACTCAAGCTGACCTTTGCTAGCCCTGTTTCTAATTCTCATATACTCATTTTTAGTAGAGGATATGTGTTGTAGGTAACCAGGGTCAAATTTCTGTGCCCTTACATGTTAACCCAATGATTTCTAGCCCCTTTTAATCCTTTCCTACACCAGCAGCTGTAGTAATAAGGGTCAAGGGGCTGCTAGACATTGAGGTCATTAGCTTTTGGGTTCTATTTATTCATTTTGTTGGTGTTTTTCACTGATCAGTCTTAATGGGTATTATCCATTCAGCTGTATGGTATTAGAACAACATTTGACCTTGCCAACAACATGAAGGTTTAATTTTTAAGTTTCTTTTACTTTGACTGTAAACTGGATACTGCTTTTTAGATGTGGGAAGAAATTGTCTTACCTTTCATTATGTTGTGAACTGTCTGTACATCAGGTTGAATACCTAACAGTAATGTGTATAAAATCAGATCACACTGAAGGAATAAAAAAACTGCAGTGAGGTCAATGAAACCTTTTAGGGATTTCATTGTTATTAATGATAATTTATTGGGAAAGGACTGTTTGCAACAAGTAAACTGCATGGTTTTAAACCAGCACCTTTATCATTGCTTCACCATATATTTGTCTTTCTTTGACAAAACCACCAGAGCACACAGCCTGAGTCTTTGGGTCTATTACTATTTTGTAAATGTAGCAAAATGGTGAATGCACACTATAAGACAACAGTAAGAAGAGATTTTATGGCTATCAGTTTGTGTTTAGCTGCCCACTATAAGTGCAAAGCTAAACAGTTAGATTCTTAGACTTCCTTCACGTGTACATAAGGTAAGGTAAAGACAACAGACATTAGCACATTACCTAAAATTTGACAAATTTGTGCTTTTATGGACTTCAGCGGAAACAACGTACCACACAGCAGATTCTTCACTGTGTCAGAAATGAAGAATGCTTTTACCATTCTTTCTTCTGCTGTAGTTAAAATAGTTTGGTTTATGCTTTGACGTTGTCAGCTGCTAGTGGTGAGAAGCAATTCCTTCACAGTGAGGAGGAAAGAGTTTATTGTATTTGATGTTTTTAGTGATATGGATGCGTGCTCACTAGGTATTTTTCCGAGATCAGCTAACTCATTTCGTTAAAAAGTCCTTTAGATAGCAGTTATATTTGGCTACCACTGAGTTGGTATGGATCTGAACCAGAAACACAGAAGTGAAAGGCTTTCTATCCTACTAACAATTTCCTGAGCCTTCCATTCTCCTATATTAAGAGAGCTTTTTATTGAGTGGAAAAATGCCTCATCATAAAGTTGTAAAGTTAAAACTGCAGCCCCTCTCCCTTCCCCAACACTCCTTAAACTGTGGATCTTGTTTGCTGTGGGAAGTGAACTGCAGGAGGAAGCCAGATGGCAGCTGTATTGAGCTGCTGCTTTGTTGTGCAGGATGGGTGCCCCTCCTCCCTTCTCCAAAGCAAATGTTGATTCACGAATGAGGGGTTTATATATCTGAATGAGGGATTAATATGATTTCTTTAAATGTCTGCTCTTTAAATAGTTTGCAAAAGGAATTGATCCTGTGCTCATAATAAGAAACAAGTTTGAGACATGTATGTGGAAAAGTTGTATAATTTTAAGGTGGACTTTCTAAAATGGTGCATATAGCCATTGTTAATTTATTGCTGTCAGTTAAACTGCTTGAAGTGCTGTGCCAGCACAGCCTGCTTCTTGTGAAACATACTCCAAAGAGAAAAATTGGTTTATATTTTATTTTAAGGTAAAATATAATTATTTTGTCAGCAATGGACTAAAACTACAGAAAGTGTTAAAATATTTTTAAATTAACAAATTTCTAGCCAGAGAATGCTTATTAAATTATAAGAGGAAGATACGTTGGGTGGATGGACCTCATTTACTTCACAGAATATCTACCAAATTTTTGAGTATTTCATGGCACTTTAAAACATTTGTTAAAATTCTATGGGGCTGATTTTCTTTCTGATTTTTATTTGAATTTCTTCATAAAACACAACTTGTGTAAGTTTGTATACTTTTTAATTGTTGGCAGACATGTTTGATTACCATTTTATTTACGATGCAGAATACATAGGAGTTTTAAATTTCCAGGTGTGCCAAGTTGGATCTTCAATTAAGACCACATACATACATAGTATAAGGTTTATGATGAACTTTATTTCTTTCACTGATTACTTGGATCACCTTCTTGTAAATCCAAGAACAATGAACAGTTGTAACTGCAAAGCTCACCATAAGCACTTTTTTCTAAATATCCAGTGCTGAATTCTCTCTGGCACACTTGTCAACTGCATGTTCCAGGCTCAGTCTTTTGCCATAAACTGCATTCTAAGCGCAATGGAAATAGCATAAAAACATAAGAATTAGGAAATTGTGTTATTAACAGGCTGCATTTTTAACCACCATGGGGGATTTATTTAGATTGCCTAGTGTGCAGAATGTGTTTTTTAATGTAAATAGCAACTGAGAAAAAATTCAGATCCTCAGATGAATGTTAGAAATGAGCCTTAACATATTTTTAAGAATATATACAAAAAAAAGGTCGTTTTTCCTGCTCTTTTCTTCTTCTTTTTCTTGTTGTCTTACTCCCTTTCTGATGTCAGGTTTTATCTTTTATAATGCAGGTATAAAATGAGAGAAAATGGGGGAATAACTCTGTAGTAGAGATGGAAAGATTTAAATTAACTGGGTCAGAATGCTAAAACTGATATTCCTCAATCTCAACATACCACATTAAAGAGTAGTTTGGGGTGCCTGGCATCATCATGACTAGTAATATATGTAATATCAGCAGTATTCAGGATCATTCAGAATTGAAGTGCATGTGGTTTATAAATAAATAAATAAATATGCATTATGTGTCTTTGTGCATATTAGAGATACATAATAGGCAGACATATATGTTGAAATCTATGTTTCACATCAAACCTCTATAGCATGCTTCATGAGGGAGACAAGACCCATGTGTTTTGCAGAAGCTTTTAAAGCTGTTTCATTTATTTTATTAGCCTTTAATGAATGTAATTAGAACCCAAGTAATTAAATGCAATTGTGCTCAGTATGTTCCTGTTGTAAATTGCCCTAAACAATGTGCATGGTGTGAACAAATTTGTGGGATTAATAGAGGATAGATAATGTTTTTGGATAGTATTTCACACTAAACGGCCGCAGAGAGAAACAAAGAAGCTGGCGCAGTGTCATTAATCTTAGTCAACTGGCAGTTCTGCTGTAATTTGCATGACTTAGGCAGTGACACAAGATGGGGCTAGCTTGGGATGGGTGTTAGATCACTAAGATACATATGTATTTATTTCTCTTTAGTACTCTGATTTATAAGTAGAAAGAAGTTTGTTTTGAGAAACCAATTCATTCTGGTTTCATCTTTGTTTTTAGCTTAGATTAATAGAATTACTGGCAGTATATTGTATGTGTTCCTTTGTTTTTATAGTTAGCATATTGGTTTATGGATATTAAAAAACATCTGTGCATCCTTATCACCACAGAAGAAAAGCAGATGTGCTGTGATTGGATAGTGTGTTGCTAGTGGAATAGATTTTCTTTCTTCACTCTGATATGTCTTGTTTCCTAGCTTAAAAAAAAACCAAACAGGATACAGTAAGACACTTCCAAATTACTTTCGGAAAACCTTACATTAGTCATAGATAAAATATGCATTTTCATTTTACATTCCTTTTGCCCACATGATTTTCTGAAAATTATTGAATGCATGTAATCTGACTGAGCAGAAGGATAACTCAACAACCATAAAATACTTTTTATATTTTAGTCAAGTAATACATTTTCATAAAACAGTAGTGACCACTGCAGTTAATTTTCCCAATAAATTTTAGACACCCTGGTTTGGGTTAGTTTAAGTTTTCTTAAACTTACAGCTGGCTGACAAAGCTGTCTGTCAAAGCGAGCTGTTTTGCTGAAAGTCTAAACAAAAATATTCCACTAGCTTGCAATTTTAGAAGGAGTCAAAATTAATTTGAGTCTTATTAGCTGAGTGTTTCTGTCCTTGACCTTAACATTATTTTCAAAATACTTCCCATAAAAAGCTAATCTTTTTATATATGTTACGGTCCCATTCGTGTGAAAAGGGACTGTTGTCCAAAATTGATCTTGACGCATCTCATGACACCAAAATGTTCCTATAAACATATTTTGTTATGTATCATCCACTGCCTGTTTTGACGAAAAACTGTGCCAGAATCGTATGTGCTGAACTTACGAATGTAATATTTCTGGAAGATATTATTCTGTTAAATATGTTCCTTCTGCACACTGTTGTGTTGTTATTCTGTATTACCATGGTGTTAACTTAGAAGTGTAATAAAATTGACTGATAACTAAACTGGGGATCTTCAGAAACCCTTGAGAAATTGCAGTCCTGACAGATAAACAGGAAGGGATTTCTGCTTCAGCAGTATCCGTGGATCTTCTAACTGTAATTTTTCAACACAGGAAGGTTGCACTCAACCTTAAGTCTGAGGAAGAATGAGATAGGGTGTTCAGAGGCTGTTTAGCCAAGTAGTTACCTGTTGGGCAAGTCCTAAGACCCATATTTCTTATATTTAAAAAGTCATATATTTAATCAAAGCTTTTTCATCCTTTTTAAAATTGCATTGTTAAATAGTAAAAATAAGGCAAATTTCATGGGCAACCTTGAGTCCTCTTAAATGGCTTGATGATGTTAAAATGTTTATGTTTTTATCATTGCATGCAAAACAATTGCAATCATACTCTTAATATGTAAAATGTGAAAATAGCACAGCTGTTACACCAAACTTTGTATGGTAAATATAACAAAAAATACGGATAATGAAAATTTCCAGGCATTCAGTTAGGCCACCTAAATCTGAAGCTGATTTGTCCCGAATGGTTTTGTCTCCTGAACTGTGACTAAACAGTGCAAAAGTAACTGAATTGGAATTAAACATGTGAATTGTCCTACCTTTGATGAAAAAAGTATTAACCATGTATTGATACAGAGGGTTATGATGGCATTAAAAACAATATGCTTGTTGATAAGCCATTTGGGAAAATATAAAATGCTTAAGCTATAGAATGTGCTCTACTGTAGATTTTAATAAAGGGAAAGAAAGTATTTAAGGACAGTAGAATATAGTAAATAGAAACTGGCTGGATGGCCAAGCACAGAGAGTGGTCCTGAACGGAGTCAAATCCAGCTGGTAGCCTGTCACAAGTGGTGTTCCCAAGGGCTCAGTATTGGAGCCAGTTCTGTTTAATATCCTTATTAACAATCTGGAGAAGGAGATTTAGTGCACCCTCAGTGAGTTTGCAGGTGACACCAAGTTGAGCAGCAGTGTTGATCTCCTGGAGGATAGGAAGGCTCTGCAGAGGGATATGGGCAGGCTGGATTGATGGGGTGAGGCCAATCGTGTGAGGTTCAACAAGGCCCAGTGCCAGGTCCTGCACTCGGATCACAGCAACCCCAGGCAGTGCTACAGGCTGGGGGAAGAGTGGTCCAGAATTTCTTATTTGACAATTATGAAAGTATATGGAGAAAATTATTTATGGGCTTAGCTGCACAAATGTTAAAGTACAGCTGTCTGCTTACCTGGAAAGCTCCCTGATGGAGAAGAACCTGGGGGTGCAGGTCAACGGCCAGGTGGACACGGTCCTGTGTGTGCCCAGGTAGCCAAGAAGGCCAATGACATCCTGGTCTGTATGAGCAGTAATGTGGCCAGCAGGACCAGAGCATTGATTGTGTCCCTGTACTCTGCCTTGGTGAGGCGACATCTCAAATCCTGTGTTCAGAATTGGGCCCCTCACTCCAAGAAGGACATTGAGGTGCTGAAGCATGTCCGGAGAAGGGAACAGAGCTGGGGAAGGGTCTGGAGCACAGTTCATATTAGGAGCAGCTGAGGGAGCTGGGGCTGTTTAGCCAGAGAAAAGAAGGCTCAAGGGGGAGCCTTAGTTGCTCCCTACAGCTACCTGGAACAGGAGTGTAGTGAGGTGGGCATCAGTCTCTTCTACCAGGTAACAAGTGTCAGGACCAGAAAAAAAAAAGCTTCAAGTTGTGCCAGGGGCATTTAGATTGGGCATTAGGAACAACTCTTTTTACTGAAAGGATTATCAAGCATTGGAACAGGTTGTCTGGGTTGAGTCAGCATCCCTGAAGGTATTTAAGACATGTAGACATGGTACTTCGGGACATGGTTTTAGTGGTAGACTTGGCAGTGCTGGAATAATGGTTGTATTTGATGATCATATTAGTCTTTTCTGCCTATGTGATTCTGTGATCCTCTGATTCTCTAATTCTATGAAATATACCACTTCATATTTAATGTTACTTGGCTAACTTGAATTTTGCTTCTTCCTGACATCCTAAGACTCAACACATTCTTAGTGATGTTTCCTTAAGAAGTCCACAGTGTTTCAAGTAGTTTTTCTCAGTAACCTCTTCATTTTAGAAGTGCAATTAGCTTTGTAGTTTTGAGTTTTCAATCTTTGGAATTTAGACTAACATAACTCCACTTCTCATCAAATTACACCATTTAGAGAGGTTGCAGGGAAGTAGACAATGTTCTTTTTATACGGGAGCACAGTCTGCTTTTTTTTTTTTGTTTGCATGATATGTAGATTATCAAGTAGTCTTCAGTGTCAACAAGTGCTGAAACAGTTGAGCCTGCATTCTTGTAAATACAATTTTATCTTTAAGTAATACAAGTTTTGTAAATCTGCAAAAACTAGCTACTAGCTACCACTAGCTACTAGCTACTGGAGACAGCTCTCCTCACATGAAAAGTCCTGAAATCAAAGAGCTTGAACTCAACTTGCTTGTTTGTGTGTCAACTCTATAGCTGTCCCACCATACTACAAAACATTCTTAGTGTTGTTTCTTACCCAAATTATCTTAATAGTAATATTTAAGAAGGCTCCTACTAGCATCTATGCAACTGGAACAATATGGATATCTCTATTTTGGATCAGCAATTAAATGTTTTTCTTCTGTCTTGTGGAAGAAAAGTTATATTGTTTTTTCTTTAATAAAGTGCGAAACAGCAAGTAATTAATTAACAATTCATGAAAGTAGTTGACTCCAATTAATATGCCATTGACCCAAGAATTGCTGTTCAACATTTAAAGACCAGGACCGTAATATTTATTATGAGGTCAGACATATCAATATAGCATTAAAATGAGTCACATTTACTACACTGCATAGCAATTATGTTAATGCAAAAATATCAATGTTACATAGATTTTAAGTGGGAAAAAAGTTACGTGATCCAGAATTTCTTATTTGACAATTATGAAATAATGTAGAGAAAATTGTTTTTGGGCTTTGCTGCACAAATATTAAAGCACAATGGTCTGCTTACCTAGAGTAATGAATTCTGTAGGAGGCAGTTTCCTTTTTCTACTCTTCAAATTATTACCACATTTATTTTTACATGAAGTTTAGGGAAATTCATCCTTCTGATCCATTAGACTAGATTGCTATTATAAGCTGTAGACTTCCAAAAGAATAATGGGATTTCCCAGGACTTTTTTCTGTTATGTTTGTTCATAATGAAAATCTTACACTCCTTCTTACTTTCTTCATGGCCCTTTTGTTGTTCTTCATGTATTTAGTATCTGTTGTTCCATTAAACAGACTTTTTTTTGAGTGTCAAAAGAGGATGTGGGAAAAGAGACAAATATATGTGGCCTGTCTATTTGCAATCAACAAAGCTGTATTGGGACATGGATAAGTTTAGCATTTAGCATAAGTTTAGCATTTAGGTGTAATGCCAAAATAGAGCTAAAACATGAGTTCACTTAACTGTTTCTTAACAATACTAATTTTTTTCTATTGCTTTGGACTGTGTCATTGTATTTCAATTATCCAGCTGAAAAGAAGCCTGACCCTTTTTTATTCTGAGAGAAACTGTGAGCATAGATCCTGAGTAAAATACAATAATATTGGAACACCATTGAGAAGTTTGGTTTAATTTTGAGTGTTTCTAGGTATTTTAAAATGGTATATGAAAGTGGATGGGCTTGAGTTTATTCTGTTTTTAACCCCTAAAATGTTTTTTAGATTTCAGTTCATAAAAGCAAAAATGAAAACCTGAAAGAAGTCAAACTTCCCAATTTCCTGCTTAAAGATCCTGAGAACGTACATGTACAAGGCAATTCACAGCTCTCCCTTAATCATGTGATTAATTCTTTCACAGTTTGAGGTAAATGGGAGAGATAATTCCTTATTACTCATGAAGAGGCAGAAACCACTGGTAAGATTTCCTAGATGCCACACTGATTCAGATATTCAGTACTGTTCTAAATCTTGTTCTGCTGCTAATTCTAAATTCAGTTTTCATATCTCTAGTCTTACCTAGTTAAAGATTTTATATCTCCTCACAGGAATTTACACATCAGTTTCTTGAGGAAATGTGAAAGCTATAGCAAGGAGTAGTGCAAAATTAGTTATTAAATTTGAAATAAATACAATATCTAGGAAAAATAAAATTTCTTGGTGATACTAAGTGACAATAATTTGTGCCTGCATTTTCTGGAATTAACAAGGTAATGATTTCTATTGTTTAGAATATTGTAGCAGGAACCGGTTTTGCTGCTAATGTGAGTGGGAAGATGATTTTGACATAGTTTTGTATTCATATTGAATTAGTTTGGTACCTCAGCAACTGAAATTGCTAACACAGTTTTGTTAACTCCTTTTCAAAATTCATTTTAAGACATTAACTTATGTTTTAGATGTTATTTATTATTGTTTAAACTTTAGAATTTATTTTATTTATTTTATTAGCTATTAATATTACTACATGCTATATATTAATAATTATCTTGTTATTACATGTTGTTTCTTGTTATTAAAGGAGAGAGTACATATCATTGTGGTTTATACATAGAAGAAAGGACTTTTGACAACAAATTCAGAAGGCTAATATGATTTGTTAAAATGAATCTATAATTTTAGTATTTTTCTATATCTGCTCAGCAGAGAGCATTCTCCATGCTCCTGCTGCTGCTTCGTCTAGGGAATGTGTCTGAATGCTTACAATATCAGAAAGATAAAGTCTTTTCAGCTCCTTCTCCTCACAGGTAGGAGGAGGCTGACCAATTCCATGTCTTTGAAGAACAGACACAGATATTTTGTTTTACAGAAAGCTTATACAGAGTAAAAGACAGCAAAAGGATGTTCTCCCATGGGAAAATGATCAGAAAGCTTACACACAAAGAAACTTATAATATGTTCATAGCAACAAGTACACACATCATTTATTGTAAATTTCAAAAAGACATGTCCTCACTGAATAAGTAAAAATGCTTGAATCGTTCCACATTGGCTTAAATCAGGTGAAGCTATAGAACTTGTTGGCCACTTCAAGGATTATTTCCTTCTCTTGTCTTCAAAATAACTGGTTTGATAAAAATGGACATGCAATAGGTTGAAGGGTGTTTTTCACCTATATTGATATTCCAAATGCTCCTGCACCTTGCACAAAGGGCAAATAGGATAACCACTACTAAACTATATTGCCTTACTGCCATTAATATTGCAATTTTTGTTCCACCAGCACGTATTGAGATGTCCACATGCGTGTGCACACTTACACACAGGAGGAAACTATTTACTACTATGCTGAACTCTGCTACGGTGAAATCTATACTTCTGTAGCAAGAAAATTAGGAAAAGTTCTGAGGCAACTTCCAATGTCAATTTAAAACAACTTCCTGTTTAATTTATTTGTCCTTCAACAAGTATCCTTTATCCTTCAGCAAGTAACTGACCCACTGGGAGTGTGAAGGACACTCACATCCTTGTGACCAAGTACTGGTTTTGTGTCATGCAGGTTCTAAATATAGATGTTTTTTTTATATGCTTGAGCTATAAAATATTGATATAGATTTCATGAGAAAGCCCATTTTTTTTTAATGAAAAAAGTTATCATTACAAAACTCACTGACTTTTGCACATGTATGAGGCTCTTTAGCTTGACAGGGAAATCATCGTAGCTAAATGTTCACTGTGTTTATTTTTTATCATAAAATACAGGCTTTTTCCTTTCTGTTTATCAAGTGCTTACTATAATTGAAAACAAAAGTTGCAAGCTTAACACACAATTCCAGCTCTGTCCAGTTTATTTCTCTATGCTAGTAGATGCCAAAAAAACAACCACTGGTATCTTTGCTAGTAATTAAAGAAATCTATTAAGGGTGAAAAAGAACCTACTGCAAGTATAAATCCTAGTATACTAGGATTATATTCCACATAATTGATTACATAACTTTGTTGTACGTATTCCATATAATATTTATGTTTTCTTTGAAATACTTAGTTTAGCAAGCTAAAAAAGAGCATAAATTTATACACTTTGCCATAATAAAAAAAATTTTACTTGTATTACATAATTATTTTCAAAATAAAATTATTTTCTTATATTAAAGCGTTCCCAATTCAAATAAAAGTATTTTTGTATTCTCTGCTCTGAATAAAGAATGCACAAGAATATGAGAGAATGTCAATGGGTGCAGAGCCTATTGTGTGTGTATAAATTTCAGCCCAGCTTCAGTTACTCTTTTCATTCTACACAGAGGTAAGTAGAATAATAGGAATGGAGCTAGTTTTGACTGTCATGGCTTTTTGTTGTGTTCTTTTCTGATTTTTTCACTTGGACTAAATGTGTTTTTGTAAACCAAAACAACCTACTGGAACAGAAATGGAATTCAGCAGAAACCTTTTCTCAAACATGTCTGCTGTAATGGACAGATTATTTTTTTTAAGCCCAGGGCAGAATTTTCTACCAAAATAACAGAGGCCTTTAAATATTCAGATGTCTGTTGACCAGGGTTTTGTGTTTTCCTGCTGTCTGTTTAAATATGAGTATTTAATCTGTGCCAGCCATTTCCCAAATGTCGGAAGCTCAACTTCATAGCTAGTGCCATGAATGGGAGTAGCTTTTCTTGCTCCTCTGTGAGCTATTTGACTTCTAATTAGTCCAGCAGACAGATTAAAGAGCTCCATAGTGAGATATTCACCTGACATGTCAGGAAACCAGCTCTGAATTTCTCTAGGTACTATTGATACCTGTTATATAGCCAGTGATGATTCCCTTTCCCTCAAAAAGATGCTTCCAACTCTCATGTCCAGCTATGTCTAATTTTGAAATGTTTTAATGCTATTATTAATGCATTACATTCAGAGAGCTGCTGTCTTACACACAGTGGATAGTTCAAGCACAGAATGCTTGCAACAATTGCTCAGGATAAACAATTGCTTAGTTTTAGATCACACATTTAGGATATTGCAAAATAGTGACCCAAACTTGCACCTGATTTTATAGGTGTTAGAGGAGTGTTCTAAATTTATACACCAGACCAATAGTGATTGATTTCCATTAACACCTGTGATGGCTATGCTGTTTAGGATTACTTTATACCACTGGCTCATTGGAAAGCTATGACTGTAAGAGAGAACTTGCTAGGCTGTCTGCTCACTTTCATGCTTTTAAGAAATTATGTGGTATCCAAAGATTTATGTGATATATGGATAGTTGCTTTTTACTATATTTTCTAAGATAATTTTGCCATGTTATTGAGTTTAGTCCAGCGATAAGCTAAGATAACTTCAATTTTTTTACCTATTTTGAGAAAAAATAGGAGAACAAGAATTTTAAATTGTGAGAAGTATTGTCTGGCTATTCTATGTAATTTCATGTCTTCTTAGGACAAAACTTTTGTTATTTACAGGCTTTAACTGTTTTGCCTCAACTTCTATCAGCATTTTTAATAGTATACTTTTATACAGCAGATATAATACTCAAGTACATTTCTCTGCAATGCATTGATCTGAAATGGTACTCTTGCTGCTTTGCCAGATTTGTCCAAAGATCAAAGGCTGAACTCCCTCTTAACAATGAAATACATTTACGGGTCTGCTCTTTCCAACCTTTGCCATTCTTGCTCAAGGGGGTTAGAAACACAGATTAAGCCTGGTGAAGAACAGTGATTCTCCAACTGTCATGCTTCAGAGCTGTAGAGTGGGCAATGAACCTTTATGATTTTTGCAGCACCTCTTCTGAATTTTATTGCTGTGGAAAATAGTATCATGCCCATTAGAATTTGTGAATGTCTTTCCACTGATTTTAGTATACAGCACAAGTGATTCCCAATGAGAGAGCACCTAAAGTTGAGAAACTACATGTGCAGTAGGAAATATTGCTTGAAGAAAAGATGTGAACTGGAGACTGGAAATTTCTGCCCTAAGATCTATCAACTGTTTTCTGAACCACAAAGCAGAGAGCTGTTTATGTTTGTTACTACTTTTTAATTCCTGTTGGCAGTGACATGCAGACTATGAAATGTGTTAGGCTTGATTTACATAAATCAGAAGGTTGTCAGCGTCTTCCTTTTAGATGTCTATTTGCCTTAAAATCCAAATGGATGACCTCATTGTAACACAAATAAATAGTGTTAGTAAATGTTATTATAAATTTCTTCTATTACTGAACATACAGATGGAAATGCAAAGTTAAAAAGTTGTGATATTCCTTCTTACATACAGTGTGCTTTGTTACCAGTCTCCCAGATTTTTAAGACTTTTTTTCATTATCAAAAAAGTTTTGATGTCTGTATTTCAAAACACTTAATCATGTTCTGTAAACATGGTCTTTTGTTTAAAATAAAATTTTTGTATATTGATATTCCTCATTGTATCAATACAATAAGTTTGAGGCCCTCTAGATGTTCGTCTTAATGAAACGGAAAAGAGGGGAAATATTTTACTCTCTTAATTCAATGGTTATTTCTCTGTGTTATCAAGGATCAGGAATGGCAGATATGTCGTAGGAAACATGAAGGGAAATAAGGAAAATATTGGAATTGCAAAAGTTCTGGATAATTTTGTGACAGCAAAGAACATCTGTTCATATTAGTAGCATACTAGGATTATGCAATTGATTAGATGTATTGTTAGATACTTTTTATTAAGATGAGTTGTTTTGTCACAAGGCTTTAACTCCTCATGAAGGAAAGCTACCAATCTCAGTGCAGTGTAATGATTTGATTTTCTGTTTTTCTGTACACATTTTTTAACAAACATTGTGTCCTGGCAGCCAGGAGTCAACTGTGTCCTGGGGTGCAGACACAGCATCACCAGCAGATCGAAGAACGCAATTGTCCTGCTCTGCTCTACACTAGTGAGGAGTCACCCCAGGTCCCATGTACAGTTTTAGATGTCACAGTATAAGAAGGCTATCAGCTGTTAGAGCTGTTAAAGCATCCAAAGGAGGGATATCAAGCTGTTAGAAAGCATCCAAAGGAGGATACAACGCAATCGGGTGCTGTATCAGGTGCTGAAGGGCCTTGAGAGGAAGCCATACGTGTATGGCTTGAGCAGCTGAGGTCACTTTGTTCAGCCTGGAGGAGAGCAGACTGTGGGGAGACCTCATTGCTGTTAAAACTTCCTCATGAGGGGGAGGGGAGGGGAAGACCCTGATCTCTTTGGTGCCCACTGCCAGGACCTGAGAGAACAGCATGAAGTTGTGTCAGGGGAAGTCTAGGCTGGATATTAGGAAAAGGTTCTTCACTCAGGAGTGGTCATGTACTGGAACAGGCTCCCCAGGGAAGTGGTCACAGCACCAGCCTGACAGAATACAAGAATGTCTGTACAATGCTCTCAGGCATTGTAAATTTGTACCTACCCTGCAGAAGGTACACTGAAGAGTCACACAAACAGGGTGTGACTCTTCAGTGTACCTTCTCCAGGGCCAGGAGTTGGACTTTATGATCTTCATACGTCCCTTCCAACTCAGCATATTCCATGATTCTCTGGGTTTTTTTAAGATTTCAGAATAAATCGTTTTCCATAAAGTGCACAATTTTGTTTGAAATTTTAAATTTTGTACAGCTCTAAAATTATTTGCATTGGTCTGTCAGAGATATGGGTATCAAAATGACAAAATAATTGTTTTTGTTACCACTAGTATATAACATGCAGCAAGCCGAATATCTATAATTTTCATTACAAAAGCATTGATGTTTCACCTTTCTGTATTTGGATGGATGAGTGAATGTTGAGCTACAACTGGATAGATTTCCATGTTTGGGTCTGGTTTTAGTGTTCTTCTCAGCGGATACTATCTGTTATGTGAAATCATCTATCACTTTCTAAACAAACTACTTAGCTTTGGAATTTTTAAAGGAAGACTTTTCACCCTTATAAATGTGCTCTTTCCAAATTCTGCCTCTTCTTGCTTTTAAAATAATGAAAGTACTGAAAAAAACTATGCTTGTAATTAAAAGTCATTTTTAAATAACCTCAGAAGATTGTTTCTAGAAATCAAAACATCTTTATGGTCCCATTTCTAAGGAAAGAAAGACAAGTGACTGGAATCCTGTACACTTTACTGTAGTCTACATTAATTACCTTCTATTAAAAATGACAAAGACCTTTTTGAAAGGGAATCTGGCACTCTTTCCACAGAAATGATGGCAGACACCCTACTCTGCTGATTTCTTGACACTTCTAATTACCTGTATTCATTTGAAATCGTTTCCTTTGTAGTGAGTTATTGGCATGATTTTCAGAGAACAAGAGGAAAATGGAAAACATTTTAGCAAGTTAAGAAAAAAAATCAACAGTATCATTGTTTGCAGCTTTTGTTGAAACTAGCTACGTGAGTCATTTGAGGGACATGAAGGTAAATGAAAGGTTATACTTTGCCCTGCACGTTGTCGCTGGTATTTGTAATGTCAATAACTGTAGAAGGTTGTCAGGAAACTGGAGAGATAAAGGTCAATAGCAATGACAAATATATCATTGTATGTGTTTGAATATGCAATATCAGCCTAATCTCATGGTGGAGGTTTTCACACCCTGGAAATATCAATCAGGTGCTCTATCAGAACTATCCACTGTTTTCTGTGTACCAAGAATTAAATGGGAGATCAGTAGATTTAAGTTTTAGCATGTTTGTACTATATTTTTCCCAGATTGCTTTCTGTATTTAGTATAGAGAAGCAAGTTGTTATCTCAAAAATAGATTTGCCTGAAATAAAATACTAACAAAGATTTTTAAAAAAGAAAAGGTATTCTAGTTTCCTTAATTTGTTACAGAACATTGAATAATTTCTATATAAAATCTGATATTGCCACAGTTTTCAAAATATTTTTGCAAACAATGTCATTTTGTAATTATGTGCAAATTTTTTTTTTTTTTGTATACAAAGAGAGGCAACAGCATCTCACTTAATGTGACTCTTACAGGAATAGACCATTATTTTTTTACAAACTATATTGAGATTTCAGAGCTCAGCTTAAAGCAACTACAGCCTACAGTTAAATGAATGGGTAAAGGAATAATCCTTCTGAGAGAATTACAACTAAACATATCAAAGCGCAAGATTTTTAATTGTTACAAATGTGTATCTTGATGTAAGAAAACCTAACTTTGACCTATAGGGGAATACCAAATCACAAGCTGTAATATTATTATGTGATTTTCTGAGATTATGAAAGAACTAAAGAGATGAAGAGCAAGGAAAGAATTTACATCAGAGAGACATGAGCCATTGAAAGTAAAACCAGCAATGCACTGAGAATCTTGAAGTAGGACGCTGGGCAAGGGACACAGCAGTGGGAGGATGAGTTTTGCGAATAGCAGGAAGGAAGTACTGCAGCAGAATGATCTTGCTTGAGAGGCAATTGGAAGAAATAGTAAAGCATTTTAAAAAGTGGCTGTGGGAAGCTAAGGGAAAAGTGAGTACAAATCATTCACTGCTTAAAGATGTGAAGTCCAATATCGTGAAAAAAAAGCTGAAAATGCAGTAAGGCACAAAGACAGAGAAGGATCCAAGCATCAGCCTTCTGAAACATCTCTGAATCTAATTTTTTAAAAATAAAAAACAAGTATAAAAATATTTACTAACCCTGAATTAACAATTTCACTCTTTCCCTGCATATGAGTTCCTTTTAGAGGATGCTAGTACTTTGAACATTTGTACTGATATAGTATCATTTCTGTAGTGTCCATAAAATTCTGAGACCTTCAACACAAAACTATAAGGACTTCAGAGTAATTTGCTGTTGAGTGACTTGTAGTTTCAGACTTTATTTATTGTAGTTTACATATTTAGTTACTAATTTAAGTGCCATCACTGACTTCTGAGCACATTTTGCCTTTTAGGATTTGGGTTTTAATTTAGTGAAAAACTGTGTTTAATTACAGTTTGAGAATGCATCACAAGTCTGTGCTGTTCAGCAAATCATTAAAGAGTATTTTTGTTGTGTTATACAACAGTTCAGCGAGTTTGAGGAAGTGCTTGAAGTACACTGTTAGCTGAAGTGTTTTGCCTGGGTCATTTTCTAGGAGTCCTTTTGTCCTCTAAATGCATTTTTTTCCTGAGAGTAAACATCTTAGCTTAGTTTCCAAGGACATAATAATGACTCCTATTCCATTCATACAAGTGAATACATCCCTGCCTAATTTTAAATCATCTATCACCCAGGTAGTTCGAAACATTTTTTCAAAAGCAAAACATCCCGTCTCACAAGAAACATTACAAAAATATGACAGATTAAGGCAGTATTGTGTTTTTCAGTCATGTGCTATATGTATTTACCTTGAGGGTTGCTTCATTAAAGCAGGTATTGAAGTGCTACACTAATTACAATTTTTTTTTGATAGTGCTGCCTGAGAAATGGGCCTGTAGTGGCCCAACAGCATAGACATGGGACAAGACTGTCCCTTGTCTGTGCTGTTGACCTATGAATTTTAGTGTTTATTAAAGTTTTTGTCTTCTCTGTGCTTATGGTGTCTGATACAAATTCTTAGACATTTCGAGTTAGTTTAGATTATTCTCTTCTTTCTTTCTCTCCTCACTTTCTCTCTCCCTCTGGCTTCCCTGTCTCCTCCCCTCCTTTCTCTCCTACCCAACGCTCTCCCTTTCATCTTGTCCTCCATTTCTGCAACCGCCACACCATGCTCTCTCTCTGTATCTCTCTATCTCTCTCACTCCTTTCAGTGTTACAGTACAAGAGTTGTCTTTCAAAGCACAGGTCCTATGTATTTGTTCCACATACATTGCTTCATTAGACTTCCTCGCTCTCTCTTGCTCACACATAAAGATGTTAGTTAACTTTTCCATTTGAAAACAGTATCATCCCTTATTATAGAATAACACTTCTTAGATTTACTGTTTTCAAACACATGCTTAATTATATTATTGTCTAAGGTTTGTTATGTGCTCAAGCTCATGATGCTGCTATGAGATGACTAGAGTTATAAGGCTGTGAGGAGACAATTTCATTACTCTTTAAAATCTGTGTTTTAGCACTCTGGAGTGGGGAAATCTTTCAGCAAATGCAATCTCTTTGTGTGTTTTTGCAATCAAGGAAAACAAAAAATAATTACAATATTTTCCATAGCTAGTGTATAATCTCCTATGTATTGTGAAATGCATAGCTGAGGGTTAGATGCTCCCAATACCTAGATAATTTCTAGCTTGAAATGCCTTTCTTTGGAAATGGAAGATTTTTAAGTACTTCTGAGACAGACGTTTACTTCCTATACTGATGTGAGCTGAAGGACCCATAAACCCAGTAGATTTCTCTGATGTTATTACCTTTGAATGTTTTTATACAAGCTGTGAAAGTTCTGTAACTACAATTATCTGAACCAAACTTTCTAATCTGTGAGATATTATTTGGAGTCCGTGGCTGATCTAAATGAAGAAAATAATGTATAACTTCTATCTTGATACCTTTTTTTCCCTGGAAAGGTAATGCTGTATTTTGATTTACTTTGCAAGGATTCAGCATATGAAGACTGGAATCTATTACGAGTTTTTGAAGAGCACTGCTTTGCTCTTGAGTGAAGGGCATATGCCCATACATAGGCCATAACAGAGCAGATTTTTCCTAACCATTTTCTAAAGTCCTCAAATTCTAGACATTTGAGGACTTTAGAAAATGGTTCTCACAATATCATACATTATCTAATATTTTTTTTTGCCAGGTAAACTATCAATATTACGAGGGTCAGTTTGTATGTTTTCATTAATGTCTAATGGTGAATACCTTTTGGAGTTTAAGAACATCACAGTACTGTAAAAGTGCTGCAAATAAATTCTTTCACACATGAATTTATTCTTGTTAAAGGGAAAGTGCTACATATTTTAAAATACAAGAGCATAAATATAAAAGACCTAAAAATAGACTCATGCAAGTGTCTCCCAGTTTCTGCATTGCTGTTTAATGTAGAATTTTAAAACCCTTACATGTGAAATTATTTTTATTTAGAAATGCATCTTTGTGATTTCTTTTTTGACAAAGAAAGGCCTTTTGTTCTGGTTTCTTCAGCAGAACCTCATTTTGTGACTTTCTACTGTCCCCTAGTGGCATTTTAATCTTGGTAACTATTGTGGTATTGCTATTCTGCGTTGCTTCTGTGTTTTTCTGTTTCCTTGAGACTATCATTAACAAACATTTAAAATACTATTAAACAACCCATCAACTGACTGTGGAAGCAATAACATTGCTCTTTAGCCCAACCGGTCCTTTCAGATATTTAAAAATGATATAAACAAAGCCAGCAACCATATGCTATCTATATAATGCATTACTTTGTTACAGTAAACATTTCAGATTTGCAGAATGTTAACACAAACCTGATGAAAGAAAAATGTTATTAGTTGTGACGAGCCTATACATACCCTACAGTAGCTAAAATGTAATTTGTGAGAGGTTAGAGAATTATTGTCAGTAGTCTTAGCATGAGCATGCATTCTAGCTATTCTTCTTATTTTCTTCCCTTTAAACTTACACTGCATTTCCATTAGATTGTTAGCAAATTTAATATACACCACAGTGTCACTTTTACATAAAATATTAATATATTACAGAGAAGTACCACATTGGTAGCCATCTTAACCGATAGCTATTGAAAATGGACTTCTTAAGTTTTCTGTATGTTCTGTATAGATATACACATTTGATAGGTTTCTTGTTCTTAAATGTATAGTTGCCTGTTCTTTCTTGTGGGTGTAGTTGTGTACATTTTCCTTCACAGTAAAAGTCACTTACATTTTCCCAATTTAACCAAGTTTTTGATATGGGTATGCTTGGTTTTTTGAAAATTTTTTTTTTGGGGGGCGGGGGGTTGGGGTGTTTTTGGTTTTTTCTATTTTGTATGCAGGCAGAAGCAAACTACTACAGTCCCTGCTGTTATGAGCTTCAGTGATTAGTTCTTCCATGCTGACAATAGATTTCATTTTACACTAAATATAAGAATATTTATCTGAATTTATATATGTATATATATGTAAAAAAAGACTGAATGATGCAGACAGTTATATGTAATTTTTTACAGATAAGACATATTTAACTTAGGAATTAAGATCTTCTCCAGATTTGGAAAATCAGAGCAAGTTAATTAATGATTCATTTAGTATAACCAATTACATTTTGAATGAAGGTGCAAAAACCTACTTTGATATTTTCAAAAATTGTAGATGCACACACATACACAGAAACATACATTCAAAATTAAAAGAATGAGAACCTCTTTAAGCTGTTGGGTTTTTCGCGTTATTTTAGCTTTCTATAAGATTAACAAAATCGAGGTCAGTAGAAGAAATGCCTGTTTAATATTGCCATACTATTTTTAGTTGATAGCTATAAAAAATGACAGCACTGCAAGTACAAGGTATTGTGAAATTTGGCCCATTAACTTGGCATTTTAGGAATCAAAGAGATATATATTGCATTAATGACTTCTTGGCACTGTGTACTAGAGTATTATGGTTGTAATAACTGCCGCACTAAAACTGCTGTTTTACACTTTTATCTTGAACTGGAGCAAAGGCAGAAACCCTTCAGCCGTCATATTTTCTTAAAATGGTTCATTGTATGCTGTATGCCTTGATTTAAAAATAAGAAGGAACGAGCTATGACAATTTTTACAATTTCTATTCTTGAAAAGACTGGAAGGTTGGTGCTAGTTTTTGAGCCTTGTCTGTCTTCAGTAGTCATAGTGCGCTTCTGTGTGGATCTGTTTATCCGTCCTTAGGTTTAATTAAGATATCCCAAAACAAAGCCCTGGAGTGCTGTCGCTTTGGGCACAAACACAAAAAATGCAACCAATGTTAACATTCTGCTTAGTATCATTTTTCAGATGTAGAAAAAAGAGATTTTAAAGCTCTCAGATTATACAAGAAGGCTTAAAATATGTTCCCCTTTATTTGCACTTTTTCATATGATGTGGTATAGCTTTCCAAATTCACTCTGATTTTTTAATTCAAACAGTAATATCTTAAATTGAAGTGTAAAACTTTTTACAACCTCTGTTTTCACAAATTTTTCTGTTCATTTTTTACAAAAATCTTTCAGTAAGCAGATTTATACTAAGATATAGCTTCTGTTTGTAGGAAACACTGGAACTGCTTTGACAGGCTAAAACAGATTGTAAAGCTTTCTTTGAGATGTGTAGCTTTGTTTTAGCAAAACATAGGTTGTTCACACCCTTAGTTTAAAAGATAAAATTATCTACATCCATTTTATTTGGAGTTTGTATGTTTATGTCTCTAAAAAATCCTCTGAAAAAGGTTTTGCCTAATTATTACTAAGATACTACAGAAGATTAAAAATAGCTGTCTTCGCTGTATTGCACTAAAACAGTATAAGACTATCAGTGGCCTACTTCCCCAAAATTAGTTTTCTCCATAACATCTAATAAAGCTAAACAGTCTCGCATTTTACTACTTAGGAGACTATCTAAACAGAATGAACAGATTTATAGGGTTATTTTTAGTATGTGTCACTTGCATTACAGTTTACTTTTGCTTTTGAAGCTTATTTGACATTCTTGGTAAAAATATACAGTCAGAAATCTCATTAAAGTCCTTCATAAAGTACAGTCTCTATAGGGTTGTTACCTCTCTCCCAAAAAATGGAGAGGGACCGCCCAAATCCATGTGTGTGTGCATCATGTTGTTTGAATTTTATGTTAATTTTTTATTAGTATTTAGAAAACAAATTGAAACACCTGCAGATGAAAATGTGAAGAATGTTTGTATAAATAGTTGCTCAATTCACAGGTAGGTTAAGTAACTAAGCATGTTGTCACTGTGCAGTATTTCGGTAATTTCGGCAACAGGTAAATGTTGACATGTCTAAAATTTTCTTCCATCACTGCAAGAAACATTTATGGTGGTGAAATAAGTATGAAGTTCTTGAAATGTAGAACGTTGTATTTTCTGAAAACCATTTTTCTGTGAATTAGGTATAGATATAAAAGGGCTTATAAAATTCTGAGTATCTTTTCTGAAAATATACTGTTGTGTTCTATCATGAAATACAGTTATAGACATATATGTTAAATCCAGCTGGGGAAAAGTGCCTCTGTATGTGTGTTTAACATGACATAGCTTTTGCATATATTTGTAATGAGTCATATTTATATGAATTGCAGAATATTGAGGAGATAAAACTCAACCCATATTTAACTGTTTTAAGTTGTCTTTTATATTTATGGAAATATTTTGATTATGTTAAATTATAAAGGAAACCTAAACTGACACTGCCTTCTGGACCTGTCCCATTCATCAGGTCACTGTAAAACTGTGGAATAAGGAAATGCCTTAACCGTAGATATCACTCGGCCATAGAATTCGAGTAGATCTTGAATTTCAAGATATGATCAACAAACAGGAATTTTAGATAGACAGACAACTCTGATAAGATTATGTTTTCAAATAAGATTTTTTGAAACTGCTAAAGTACTAGTGTAAGGTGAATTGTGAGAAAAATATGTTTCCTTACACACCAACTTCATTTCACATGCACACATATGCACAAAATTCTATAGGCTTTTAAAAGTAAGTTTGTTGTAACCGTTTTTAAATATTAAGTTGATATGCAGCACTTAAACATTGAAACAAATAATTTCTATAAATGTATCACTTGACAGATTGCTTTCTACAAGGCTGGCATGGAATTGAAAGAATAAAATGATACAGGCTAATAGGTTAATATTAATCATATCTATGGTGAAGAGGAAATTGAGATAACTTGGAAGGGTTAAAAGTGGGCTGGTTTCTTTCCAGATGTATCTTTACGAGGTTTTTGTTGTATCTGCCTGAATATTAAGTCAGCAAAGTAAAAGTGGCAAATGGTTACTGTAGTCTGCCAGCAAATTGTGTATGAAACAAAGAATTACTAGGTTCATACGAGCTGATAAAGAATTACTGCACAGACAAAGCCATTTAAAATTTGCAGCTCCAACCAGACAATTTTTTATGTTTTACAAAGAAGTACAATTACATTTTGAATGACCTTATGCCACAATGATGATATAAAGAACAGATTTGTCTCTGCTCCTGGGTCTAGCTTGTATATCCCATATTCATCAGTACATTTCAGTTGGTGTAGCTGAGATTGTCTATCTTTGTCAATTTTAAGATATGAATTAAACTCAAATGTCTTTCAAATGTGATACTGTACTTACTCTGTTCAAATAATAGAAATAATTTATTGCAGTAATCTGGATTTATGTCTTGGTTAGTTAGAGTCAATATATGGCCTCTATGGGATTCCCTTTTGCCCCTTAAATTCCACAGTGCTTTAAAATGTATTTGTGAGTTAAAGTTTAGAATGTTTTGCAAAAAAAAAAAAAAAAAAACAAACGAAAAAACCCCAAAACTTTAAAATTTATGCTAATGAGAAGTGAAACTCACAAATAATGTTTTTTCAGTTTTAAGTACAGCAGTTAAGATCAGCTTATAAGACATTTGAAAGCTAAAAGGCTGAAAATCTATATGTTAATTATATTATATATTTATTGTTATAATCAGAATATTAAAGGTGTGTGAAAAGTTTTCTCTACCCAGTCCATCTTTTATTAGTTTTGAACTTAGTTTTGAACGACAATATTCTGTTTATATTTGTAGTATTAAAATATTTTTTGTGATTTATATTATTGTGTAATTTTTACTTCCTCCTTCCTGGAATGTTCAAGATAAGCCTACACCTATTTATCTGCCCATATTCATGAACCAGTACAAAACTGGAGATATTAAAGAAAATTATCACATTAATTGAAGACAAATTTGTATTTTATTGTCATGGAAAATATAAAGTGTTCCACACTTTTTAGGGGAGTCTGGTTATGGTTTTTTTGCTTAAAAAATCTGTTAAAAATGTTAACTCTCACTAAATCAGTCATTGCTTTTTACAGATAAAGTTTTTCAACAAATGTATAATGAGAGAAAAGTGGTGAGAGAATACCCTTTTTTAGAGGAAATCTAGACTGTTATGCCTATCAAAACTGTAGAAAAAAAACCTTTTTTGTGGTTTTGTACGTTCTGTAAGATAAAATTTATGAAATAATTGAAAGGAGTGTCTGCATATATAATCATAATTTACCTAAGTTTCTAAAGTGGTGAGGTAGTTGTAAACAGTGCTTTTATATTGGAGATGGGTCTTCTAACTGTTTTGAGCCACACACCTTCAGTTATACATATATGTATAAATATATCTTCTGAAACAATAAATATATATTTTGAAAAGACTTGGTGTTTTTTTTTTTTTTAACTTAGGGGGATAAATTGTACCTTTGATCTTGTTAGTTCAAGCTAGGATAAAGATATTGCTTCATTTTAGTGGTCTTCCACTACCTGTTTGTACCTATAACATCAGTATTGTGTCTACCACACCATGTGAAGAGTTTAAACACAAGTTGATCCCCTAAATAAGCACATACTAAATGAAAAAGCATTTTTAATTTATTGTGCAGTTCTGTACCTGGGTATGCTTTTAATTAAACACTAGTCCATAAATAAGCAAATAATAGAAGTTAGCAGAGAAGCACTTGATCTAAATCATGACAGTAGCTCATTTATCTTTGTCCTAACAAGACAATAGGAAATGACACTAAGCCGTTGTTTTCTATGCATTAAGATTTCCTTCTTAAACAAATGCAATTGAGGCAGTTTGTTTTTCAGCGAGAGCCCAGCACGCAATGCCAGTGGCCAGAGTTTTGTCTTGTCTTCATCCAGGGAAGGATTAATCTTTGTGATGGTGCAAACAAAATGTATGTCTGAGGTCAAAGTGCAGCTTGCCTTTTGGGATCTGCATTACATTAATGTCATTTTTGGGTTCCTGACGTTAATCAAAACCAACACCATAAAGCGTCACTTAGCTAATTTGTGTATTATTGTCAATGTTACCATTAATTATGCGTTTGTGAGGAAAAAGAGGATTAATGAGATGTCACAGGTAATTTACAATGATCAGGCTCCCCAGGACATTAAGAAAACACTAGCTGTGTACGATTACCATTCAAACATAATAGTACTCAAGCAGGAAAGCCTTTGTTAAGTCTCTGAACCAAGTTTTTCTACTGGTATGAAATGTATTTTATGTTGTCTGTAGAAGGTTTATTTTAATGCAAAAATGGTGTAGGAGTTTGGGTTTCTTTACTGAGCTCTCTGTTGAAGACTAATAAAAATCTGGTGCTATGTTTTAAATGGACAGTCCTTGAAAAAATCTGCTCTGTCATATTGAATTGTTGTGAGATACTTTTTTCCCTGAAAAATTTCTACAGGCAACATTAATAAGCTCAAAATCTCATTAAAAGTGCAAGATTATCAAGTGATAATACCATAATTAATGCAATTGCTATCATGTGATGTTTTTTATATATTTCAGAAGCAAAAAAAACCCCAGTATATTTCTGTTTTTATGGGATATGTATCAAGTAGCTTGTATCACTTGTAGGTGATAAAGTCAAACTTCACATGAAATGAGTTTGTCCATTCATGAACTAATGATCCTATTTATTCCATTAATACTCCTGCTTTTTTAAACTGTATTACTGATTTATTAATGTATTTTAATACAGATTTTGTAGAAAAGTTGTGTGTTGGACAATAGGTCAAACTTTGATCCCAATTAACTGTAGTTTTAGAAGACAAGGGATTAATTTTACTTAATTTCATAATTGTCCATGTAGGGCTCATTTCTGCTAGAAAACTGAATCTGTATTGATTTCAATTAACTTACTGAACTTGAATCCTCTTGAACAAGGTTTTCTAATACATCCAATATTGCTGTCTGTTTCTGACAATGATTCCTTTATTACTTTTGTCGTGGTTTTGCCCCAGCTGGCAATCAAGCCCCACACGGCCACATCCTCACTCCCCCACCAGCAGCACTGGGGAGGGAATCAGAAGGGTGAAAGGTGGAAAACTTGTGGGTTGAGATGAAGACAGTTTAATACGGAATGCAAAAACTGTGCACACATAAGCAAAGAAAAACAAAGAATTAATTCAGTGCTTCCGGTGGGCAGGTAGATGTTGAGCCATCTCCAGGAGAGCAGGGAGCCATGACATGTAAAGATTACTTGGTAAGACAAGCACCACCACTCCAAATGTCTCCCTTTTCCTCCTTCTTCCCCTCACCTTATATACTGAGCATAATGTCGTGTGGTCTGGAATATCCCTGTGGTCAGTTGGGGTCACCTGCCCTGGCTGTGTCACCTCCCAACCTCCCCTGCATTCTCAGTCTTCTCACCAGCCTGGCAGTACAAGAAGCAGAAAAGGCCTTGGCTCTGTCTAAGCCCTGCTCAGCAAGAACAGAACATCTGTATATTATCAACCCCATGTTCAGCAAAAATCTGTACTAGCTACTCTAAAGAAAGTTAGCCCTACTGCAACCAAAACCAGCACAACTTTGAAGTCGTGTGGAAACAAGAATACCTGAAAAGAAAACTGATTAAAAGAAAATATTAGATTTTTATATCTCTCAGTTAATCTCTCATTATTTCCCTCAAAATTATCCTGGAATATGGAGGACAATTGTAAATGGTAATTCCAATCAGAAATTAGGTATTAATCATTTAATTTGATGACTTTTCCCCATTTCCCTATGATGTCACAGATTTTTTTATAATACAGGGTCTTAATATCTAATGTCTTCCCTTCAGTTAACCTAGCATTGCCCTCTTATCATAAATTATATCAGATTGCCTTGTGAGCAAATATAGCACTTAGAAGATTAACTGCAATATAATAA
This sequence comes from Leptocoma aspasia, assembly GCA_013399835.1. Classification (NCBI taxonomy): domain Eukaryota; kingdom Metazoa; phylum Chordata; class Aves; order Passeriformes; family Nectariniidae; genus Leptocoma; species Leptocoma aspasia. The sequence goes on from VXAX01002560.1 coordinate 589,233, forward strand.
ATCCCTTTTCAAGCGTATTTATTGTGAGTCAAAAGCAGATGCTTTGGAAACTAGTTCAAGTTTTTATCCTTCTATAATTTCAAACTGTGGTGAGTTTGACAGTCTTCTCATTGTCGTAATGTCCTCTGAAAAGAACTATTCTTACTTTAATACTCAACCAGCTCTTTGCTTCTCTGTTGACTCTGCTAAGAGGAAGGGATTTTTTTGAAGGTGTATAAGCAATTGCTATTAATATTGGGCTATTATCCCACTCAGGGTCTCAGGTATAATTGGGACCCCACAGGCTGAAGGACTGCTCACATAAAACACTACCAACCTGAAGCCCCAAGTCAAGTAACTTCATTCTGCTACTGCCAAGCAAGAGCCATAAACAACAGTGGGCACGGACTAGATCTGGAGCTCGCAGACTGACATGTGAATAAAATTAAATCAATTCTCCCTTTTTTTAGGTACACATTTGTGCATATGGACTAGTTTCTAAATAAAACTCTCTTCAGGAATAAAGGACATTTTTATTTTGCTTTCCAATCCAGGGCATGAAGTTTATATAGAAGCAGAGCATGTTACCTGCAGCTGCTGTTAACTATTTGACACAGTATATTAGGTATGCTAAACAGTTTGAAATAGAATTCAGAAGATAACTTGTTAAACACTATTTTAAAATAATTGGCATGATATTATACGAAAGCTAGAACGAAGATAAAGAGTGATTAAACAAGACTTTAATGTTAACAGCTAGATTTGGAGGCATTTCTATATAAACTGCATAAAAGCTTGTAGTTGGATGTGTAGGATATCATGTAAAACTGTCACTTCTTCATGCAATTATTGATGATCAAGATACTAAGAAGTAAGTGCAAGCCTGAGAATATAGCACTGCTGAATATTAGAACTGGGCAAGAATATTGTAATGAATGATAGATCTGCTGAAAATTGCCAAAAAGTTGCTTCTGGTATTATCAAGACTACTCAGTTAACAGAATTTGAATTTGTAGTGTTATTTTCTGGGGAGTGTTTACCCTTTTCCTTTTAGCAACTGAGGCTAAATAGATGCTGTCATGTCAGGCAATTGAAATGTGGAACTTGAAGATTCCATTTTATTTTGGGAAATTTCAGCTCACCTCTCAGGAAGACACCAGAATTTGCCAAGTAGAGATAACTTTGTGTGCAAGTTTTCCTAGAAATTTGTAAAACTGCAACAAAAAAGGAAGGGATGTTAGCATGCTCTTTAAGAAAAAAAGGACCATTTAAACGTATGCTGTGAATGAGGTCTCAGATCCTTCTCATCTTTGCCCAGAATCCTGTTTCAAAAAGAATTTCCAGCCAGCTCAGTCTCCCTATGTTTCAATTCTTGAGGCAGCTTAACTTAGATGTTTACATGAATAAAAAACATATAAGAGATTTGATATGTATGTACTCCCTTAATGAGTGAGACATCCTCATTTGCCTTTGTATTAAAAAAAATAAAACAGAATTAGTATAAATTAGCCGAGAACACTGCATCACATTAAATTCTCCCTCTAGACGTGTAGGAGAATCTCAGACATCGGCGGTGATATGGACCACATCCTCACCTCCCTTACAGAGGAGAGAATTTGGAACAAATCTCCATTCGGATAAGAATTGTACCCAAGGAATGACTCTAAGGGTTTAGAATCTCTTCCCAATGTTTTTGAAATATTGTTTGTTCCAAATGAAACAATTTTGTTTTGTGACTCCGTAAAGACAAACAAGAACAAATATATCTGTTGAATTCAAAACAGCTTCTCTTAAGGAAACTAAAAATGAGTAGGGTAGCAAAATTTTACTGAATTTGGAGATCTCTGAACATATCATTAAGGGACTTCTTGGGTATTTGCTTACTGTTCTCATTAATTGTTCTTAGCTAAAATGTGCAGTCCATTTTGGTCCAGAGACAAACTTTAAAAGCAAGAGTTGATGTGTTTGTGACACCTGTCATTTGGGTCAGTTTAATAATTGCTTGGCAGAACGTAAGTCTGACTGTCATCTTATCAGAAGTCTATTTAGATGGGTTTTTTTGCTTGGTAATCCTGTTGCATGTTAGGTAAGGAAAAAACAGAATGAAATCTAGATCAAATGCAGTTTGCTTCAGTTTGCTAGAAAATTCTGTAACATGCAAATCGCAGGTTTTTCTCCTCCTAAATTAAGAAAGAAATTGAAGGTAAGAAAAATGGATTAAAGCAAGATAGTAACAAGTCAAACAGCTTTGGGGGAAATCTACATATTTTTCTCAGCACTCTAGCTAAATACTAATGAGCTTATTAAAATAAAGTGACAAAAAAAAAAGATGCTTTACTTTCTCTATTTGACCTTTGTGCAGTGAAGGTAAACATACTACATCATTTGAATAATACATGCAAGACTATTTATTGAATACATTTTTAATTAGTAAAATAGTATATACATGATGAAATGTTTTGATATAACTTCTGTTTATGAAAAAAGCTTCTATTCTCATAGAACATGATTCTGGATTTTGAAATAAAACAGAAAATTATAAAATATAAGCGTTTATATGAGGACCACTATATTTTTTCTGTACTTACTATCATAAAAGAAATTAGTAAAGTATTTGTCTACAAGCTGCTGTATAAAAGAGCAATAAGAAATATTTTGGAGAGAAACTAATACCTGAAGACTAATTTTATTTTAATTTCTTTTTATGTGACAGAATAGAAATTGTGAGGTTACAAACCATCAATTGGAATATTTAACTTATTAAAAAATGGAACAACACCATTGCCATTGTGTGGTATTCAGATTTAACAGATGAAAGCAGATTTTCTTAGGAAGCATATAGTCTGAGGGGACTTGTCTGTCAACTTACGTGCTGAGCTGGGTGAATACAGTACACTTCATAATGTCCAAGAAACACTGAAAAGATATAAAGATTTTTGATACACTTAAATAATTATTTACCACATTATTCATGTGCATTTTATGCATAAAGGAACCTGGATATTGAGTGGAAAGTGCTTAGTACTCTTTGCTGGATATTAATAGCTGTTCATAGCCAGTATGGAAACAAAAGCTTATAAGGAGGATGAGAGGAAAGGAGTGGACACAGAAGACTAATTCTCACTCTTCTGTCCCTGATATCAGTGTATTTTACTGGGACATAGCTGACTTCTAAATTTTTCAGAAGGAGTACAAAGCTGCCTTTTTTAAAATTATTACATTAACTACTTGTTCTTATCAATGATCCATTAATAGAGCAGTTCACAGATCCACTGCAACTATTTAATAAATGGTACAATTGGTATTATAATATCCTTAATTCTTTGCCATGTGTTTAATATTATATATGTATTTTAATGCTTATGTTTCAGAACAGTGCTTATTTTAAGCGAGATTATTTGTTTGTGGTTTTAAAAAATGCTGTTTTGAAATTAAAATTGACCTGTTCTCTTATGTAATTTAGGCATATTTTATCAACAAAACCCTAAAAAATATTCAGGCTTTTTAATTATAATAATTTGTACAAGTAGCAAAAAGGCTGGCATATAATGATGTGGAACTTTCCCTTTCCTTAAACCATTGACTGAAAAAAATAATATAAGCTTGTCATTTTTCAACCTTGTAAAGATCTGTTTCAATTTTTTCAACTGGTTAATTCTCTTAAAGTGAAGTAACACAGTGGATGTAGTTCCAAAATACAATACAGAACCAGAGTCTATGCTTGATTGTGAAATTATATGCAGTTCCTTTTGACTTGTTAACACAAACATCATCAGCAAGTGAAAGTTGTTTTAGTGTTTGGTTACATTTGCAAATTAATTTGAGAGCAGAAAACTCATGAAATAGAGAGGTAAATAAAGCAGACTAATCTGCAAACTTAGTAGTCAAACAAGTAGTAGTGGGAAATTATTTCTGAAATGAATATCCTCCTGTAGCATACTCAATGGGATATTAATCCTACTGTGGAAGACTTTCTACTTAGTAAAACAGAATATTGGCAAGATCACAACCTGGATAGCTTTGAATGAGGTTGTTTTAGGGTTTGTTTTTTTTTTTTTTGAGCTAAACTTTTTGGGATGTTCTTGTTAAAACAAGTCTCTAGCTGCATATTTACTGAATGCAGTTATCCCTTCTTGGACCTTCAGTCTTGAACCTTTATTCTTACAGGTTTTCTGTTAACTATGACTACCTTATGGTTTTAGATCTCTTTCTTCCACAAGTTCCTACATTTTGCTTTGAACAGTGGGTCATTTTCACTTTTGCTGAGGAAAGCTGTTAATGCCAAAATAAAGTTGACAAAATGTTTCTTCAGGTTGGTTGTGTAGCAGATATCATTCAACTATTAAGGCATTTGGGATAAACCCACCCACTTTTGATATTTATTATTATATATGTATATTTAATATGAAATTTACAATAGTAGACCTTTATGCTCTGTTGACTCAGCCTTTTGTCTAAAGTGCATGTGCATTCAAACCTACAGTTACCTAAGGGAATCATAAGTACTGCTCTGACTGAAGTCAGCGTTTTTCACAGTACTCTATTCTTTCTTCTGTAATTGGTCACTTTCTTGTAATTACCTTATTGTCAATGGTTTTAGTTTTGTTTTGATTTTAACATAGAAATGGATAACTTGTAAGGTAATGTCAATCTTTTGCCCTCCAGCAGACATTGAAGACCTTTGTGATAATTTTCTACTTTTATGTCTTTGTTTCTCTGGAGTTTGGAGTTTAGCTTCTGAGATAATTAAGTTAATTAATTTTTCTCAAGATTTTGATCTACTTTCCATTTATGTTTTCTTAGACCAATTTGAGATCAGTATTATAAATTTAATGTGCGTTTTTCATAGAGTATGGCTTCCCCCCTCCTTCCTACTGATTAGTAGTCTTTCTTGGTTAGTATTCTGAACTACTTCTTTGGAGGTACAATTAATGTGTAACAGCTTATGTAAGTAGGGATATGTAAACACCTGAAGTCTTCTAATTGTCTACCCTTGTCTTTTTTTTATTATGTAATCTCATTATAAATGCTTTTCTTTAGCATTAAAACCTTCAGAGGTTGATTATGTCCAAATATTTTTCTATTGAATAAGCTATATTTTGTGTAAATAAATCTGCAATATCAAAACAGATGCATTTTGAGATTGTTCTATAGAAGTCTTCAATGCCAGATTTTTTCCATATTGTGCTAAAATCTCAAACAAAAGGAATCACATTCTCCATGTAGTTCTGCAGTGGTTTGTAATGTTAATTACTAGGTGTATTATTTTAAATGCAACTAAAATGTAGCCTAAATTAATTTAAATCTTTACCTGAGCTCTGAGATTTGAGGCATGACAGTGAAGCAGAATAATTATTCCCTCACCTTCGTTAGAAAACTACCCAAGGTAGATATTTTCTTTTTACTGTATGTTAGGCAAAGGTAAGTGGTAGTTAAAAATCTCACAATTAATTTTTAACACTCAGCTTTCTTTTATAACTTAGATGCAAAAAACCAGTATCGCTTCACAGATGCGTAAAATGCTAAATTGTTTATTCTTAAGAATATGTTTCTTTTTAAAAGAATGCTATGAATATTTAGTTTACTTATCTTTTACCTATTCTTCTCTATAAATGGAATAATTCTGATTTTTACTGACTTCCATTTTTTCTTCATTCTTATTTATGTCTCTTATGATAAAATATTATTTTAGTCACAGCATCAATAACTACCTATGTATTTTTTACTTGTTCATAGAGAAAATTACATTCCTTTTATGAATTGTTCTGTAAATAGCCATTTAATGGAGTAATGTATACAGTTTTTAATTCAGCTGTGAAAATGCTTTTTCATTCATAAAGTGGATCTTGATTATATTTTTCTCAAAGTTTTTTTTTCAGTTTGTATTGGTACACCTAAATTTCTGAGATTACACCTGAATTTACACCTAAATTTCATCACCAACCAACTAAAACAGGTTTTGTAGACCTCACCAAGAGCTTTGTGGTGATACCCCTGAGGTATCTTCAGAGTTTTGCAGGTTTCAGAGTCTAAAGCAGAGTAGGTCTTCAGTGAAGTGACAATATAAAATTTCTAACAAAAAAACATACAAGCAGCAGCACTTCTGTTGCATCTGAAGCCGAGCTGTGTCAGCACTTTTGTGGTCCTGCCTGCCTTGGCCCCAGGATTGTGATGCAGCTCTTTCCCTTAATCTGTTTTGTTGACAGTGATGCTGATCTGGTCCTGTGATGAGCTAGCTCAGGCATGGAAAATCAGCAAATGTTTTTTACTTGTCTTGTTTTCTCTTATAAGGACAGTCTCCTGCTAGTTTATTTCCTGAAACAGAGCAAGGGAGAGGGACTCCAAGGGTGACATTTCAGGTTGATGTTAACTGTTGTGGAATCACAGCCTGAGGCTATAGTGCAGCTAGAATTTTGAGATTGAAGGATCCACAATCATTGTGAAAAGAAAAAGCACCCTGACCCTAACCTTAGCCACTCATTCCAAGTGCATTCTGCTTTTTCTTCAGCATTTTATTTCTGTTTAAAATCAACCAGTTTAAGAACAGATTGAAGTGATGATTGCCTTTGTTTTTGCTGATTAGTGTTCAGTCAGATCAGTCTGTCCTACAGCATCACATAAGGGAGTGAGGAAAAATGGGGAAAGGCTAACTGAAACTTCTTCTTTGTTACACGGTCTATGTTCTCTATAAATGTTAATTTAATTACATATTGTGAAAGGCTGCTGTAGTTGCTAAGAGAGATTCACTAGGGTCTCCAAAGAGCATAGCAGCCAATGGAAAGCATTGATAGTCATTATGCACAGAGGCCTATAGCAGCTGATGAGAAAAGCCTATACCAGATACATTGGAAATTTCTTGCAGCTGATGGAAAAGGTCCAGTCTGTGTAATGTGGGAAACATATGACAGTTGATACAGTGACCTGTGGGTTCTAAAGAATAGTTATGGGGCAAAAAATTGGTCCGGAACTTGAAAGTGCCTAAGGCTTTTTTTCTCTCCAAAATAAAACCAGGTTTGCAATAATCTGCAGATGCCCAAATCTTTCTCCTCCCACACCCCAGAGACTCCCTAATTGTGAATTTGCATTGTTCTTTCCTTTGGTTTTGCCTATGGCCTTTGGCAGCTGCTTTGCTGATCCCACCCAGTAACAAGAACATGATTGGACATCTGTCATCAATCATTGTGGGAATGTGATGCTTACTGCATTCAAGTAGAATTTGTTATATAATTGCAGGCAGGCAGGTTGTATTTTCAGGTAGTAAAATAGAAGACCTTGAAAAGATAAAAGAAAGTAATTGGTATTCCTGTTCTTAGGCTTCCAGTATTTTTTCTCTACTTTTTCAATTAAAGGCTGTAAGTTGGATATAAACTTCAGCTAGTTTAGGCACTGAACGGTCTTTTTCATTTGTATCCAAAGATGTTAGATCTTGTACATCAGTGTAGCCACTTTGCTAGATAACAGTCTAGTTCCTACTTGCAGTGAAGTCAATGGTACTTAAACTTCACAGTAGCAGAGCAGTACAGGTACACTGGTGACATCTCTCCACTAAATAGTTTTGTTCATGTTTACGGTGCACCTTGGGCTGTCGTTGTTAGGTCCTTCATATACTTGTTTGCACAGTTATATTTAGAATGTTTACATTGCAGATAGTAAAGATGCTGAGCTTGGAAATCAGCAAAGGAGGCATGTACATTTGACAATATAGTGTAAACAAAAAGACATCTAAGACAGAACTTTACCTTGGACTGCATCAACACAATGCTGAACTTGAAGCTGCAAAAGGCAAGTGTAGTTTCAGTGCTAGCTGGACTCCAGCTTCTGTTAGATTCAGGAGGATCTGGCAGCCAAAAACATCTGCTTCTGCGTGATTGAGGCTACAGAATTTCAGTAGTTCTGAGATCAGTGAAGACCAAGGTTTATACTTGTTAGGTATAGGTTAAGGCCTGCTGGGTTTCAGAGTACACCAGTGATACCAATCAATTGAAGCTGTGATTCAGGACCCTCAGCCTGTCAACAGATGGTCCCATTGAATGCCATCACATGTTCTGACTGTCCTTTCCAAAAGTGCATCTGTGTCCTTAAGTAACAAGTAAGTGCTAGCTATGTGAACAGATGGACACAGTACACAAGGAGTGGATTCAGCCATGAGAACTTAGCTCTGCAGAGGTGCTATTTCTAGAATAGAATAGAGTATTTTCAGTTGGAGGGGATCTGCAATGATCACCCAGTCCAACTGCCTGACCACTTGAGGGCTGACCAAAAATTAAAGCATGTCATTATGGGCATTATCTGAATTGCTCTTAGCCTCTGACAGACTGGGGGCACCAACCACCTCTCCAGGAAGCCTGTTCCAGGGTTGGTCCTCTTGCCTCATGGTACATCTAGCATCATACTTAGTTTGCGTGAAACCACTGATGACCATTTTGCTCCCAGTTCTAAGACTGGGTCACTGGGATCAACACAACTGTCAGCATGCCCTAAACATAATTTACTTTTGAGAGAGTTTTAAGTTTAGAAGCATTTGGGAAACATATAAGCCACAATTCCCATGCCTTTAGGTTTTGTAACGTACATGCCTTCATAAATTATTCTATTATTCTAACTGATTTGGGGAATTTAAAAACTCAGTAATTGATTGGAAAGACAGTTTTGTTATATTTTTCTCCAATGTAAATATAATTATCTTTTACAATAAATGTTTTGGACCAAATTCCCAGATTCTATTCCAGTACAGCAAGAGAAGTTGTTTGCATTTCTGACTGTGGTTGATTCTTATACTTATCCTACCTTTACTTTTATGTTGTCACTGTTGCTTATCTTATAAAAATTTGAATATATGCTTTTTATACAATTTTAAAATATAACTTCAACTAATTGTATTCTTTAGGCATCTTTTGAGCTTTAAGATAAAATTCAAAATAATTTTTCTTAATCTGAGCAGCCTCAGTGATTTTTACAGGTATTTACAGATGGTTTCTGGTTGACGTGTAAATTATCCAACTGCTAAATGCAGAGTTTTGTTAGCAGTTGTTTTAAGTCTGAAATTGGTCCACTGATAGGGGATATTTAAGATATTTAAAAGGGTAGAAAGTCTGTAAGCAGTTTTATAAAATTGTGTTAAAAAAAAAAAGGATGGATTTCATGCATTCTCAGAGGTCTTGGGGTCCATGGAGAATTTACCTGTCCATAATAGCAAAGCAGGTTGTTGACAAATGACATAAAACTGGAAGATGTTTCACTATGGTGTTGTTGGATTGTGGGTTATGCTTCTCAGTATTCTTCTCTCTGTTTTGGAAGCGTTTTCTTTTATAGTTTTCTAAAATCATAAAATTCCAAGTGCAGTTGGATTGTTTTAAGTTGAACATTCTCCTTAGAACTACATTTAGAAATCAGACAACCTAAATGTTTAAGTCAAATGAAGGTAAATATGTTTAAATTCACCTACGGCCAGTAGACTACTAAATCTACCTGCTTGCTGCAGTTTTTTCTGCTCATCTCTATTTTTTTTGTTCTTGTGAATAGTGGCTTCAGGGCAGTTAGGTTCTAATAAACTCCAGGATGAAAATTTTATTTGTTATAATTTAACAAATTATAACAAATAAAAGAAGAGACAATGCTTTTGGCTCAGAGAAATTAGGAATTAAATGATGCAGGGAAGAAATTATTTACTAGCCAAATTCAGAAGGTGGGATGTCTGTAGGAAGTCGAATATTATAATTAATTAAAAACCACTACTCACTAATTGTAATTCTGCACAAGTGCTCTGACAAAACCCTGAATGTGTGGTCGTACTCTGATAGCCTTCAATGAGAATGGGAGAAATTAAACTGAATTCTAAAGGTGTTCTGTTTTTGTTTGGTTTGGTTTTTGCTGTGTGGTTTTTTTTTTTTTTTTTTTTTGGTTGGTTTTCTGTTCTTGAAGCTTGGTGTATTTATTTGTATTTATTTTTAAAGGAACTAAAGATTAAGTCAAATTGCAATCAAGATTTGGGTTGCATATCTTCTGGTCCAGTACACAAGTGCAATCCAGTATACATTTCTTCTCATACTCTTTCAGTTTTAAAGACTCCTAAGATTTTGTTCTATTACTGTGTGTGTGGAAGAAAAATTCCTGTAGTTTAAAGTGACAATAAACTGGTCTTAAAAGACATATGTTGTTGACATATGGAGAAAGGAAAAGCTTTTTGAGAGAAAGTTTGTTTAAACTGATCTCAAAATACTGTCGTGTTCCAGCTGATAGCATACCTCTTTTTATGGTTTATAAACAAAACCTTTTTCCTAACCATGTACGATTCTAACTTGTTCTCTGCTATTCTTAATTTAGTCTATTGTGGCGAAGTTCTGAAGCCAGATCCCATACCTTGTTATGCTGTGAAAATCTGTGTTCCATCATTTCCTTTATTGTGAAAGACTTTGTTTATTCACTCTTTAATTTACTATCCTCTAGATGACCTAACAGTCATCTAATTTTATTTTTTAAATGAAAACTATGTATAGAAAAAACTCAAGGTAATCTGTATGTGACTATTTTTGTCCTATGTTTAATTCTTCTCCTTTTGTCTGGAAAATTCCCAGAAAACTTTCAGAAGAAGAGTAGTAAAATGAATTTATGTCTGTTTTGTTTTAAATAATTTTAACTCAAGCATATTACAGTCCACTGGATAGGATATAAAATCAGAAGAGTTGTCAGAAAGAAATTACAGAAGAAATTACACAGATCTTATTCTAGGATGGCCTTGAAATTTATAGGTTTTTTTGTAATACAATGCTAATACAAAATAGTCATGAGTCCTATTTTCAGCTTCCAAATAGAATGATCGGAACATTAAGGTTGGAAAAGACCTCTAACATCTAGTCCAACCTTTGGCTGAACACGACCTTGTGAATAAAGCCATTGCAGTAAGTGCCACATCCAATCATATCTCGATCACCTCCAGGAATGGTGACTCTACCACTTCCCCGGGAAAACCATTCAAATGTTTGACAACCCTTTCCATGAAGAAATTGTTCCTGAACACATGGTATTACTCCTGAAATCTGAAATTTCCAAACATATTTAGATCTACGTTGTAGGTGTAAGTATTTGACTCTTGAAAACTGAAATCTGAATGTGTTGACATAGTTAGCTGTCTTCTGTTATCAGTAAATCTCTTGAAATTGCAGTGATTGGGAGATAAATACATACAAATATGTAGATATTGTGCATCTAGGTAAAATGGGACCAGATCTTTTATTGATGTAGGCTTTCATACTTCAGTGTAAGACTGGTGTTTTCCATCATTTGAGAAGCCAGGCTGCAATATTTATATGTACATGTACGCAAATATATGACAAAATGTATAAAGTTAGTATATCTCAATTATTTTTTAACATAATTTAGTTTGAGTGTATTACAGCCGTTTTAATTAGTACATAGTGTGCCAACAGAAAATCACATATAGCAGAGAAGGAATGGAGAAATCATGCCATTCTGTTTTGGCATCCAGACTGAGCTTTGAGCAGAGCTAAAATGAGCTCAGCATTTGTTCTGCATTTGCAACAGTAACTTCTCTTTGTAATATATGGGAAGTGGCTGGTTTTATCAAAGAAAAAAATATTCATGATTTTGCAGCTGTGGTCATATTGAAATCTAGTTTGTCTAGTTTGAAAGCTAAGTTTCACCTGGATTGGAATAACGGTTATATACATAATTTTTCTTTTCTTCTTTGTGTGATGTGGCTTACTGGCTAAAATTTAAGTAAACGGTTCCTTCTTTACAGTAAGGGTTGCTAACCATTGGAATATATTGGTGATCACCCTCCTCAGTAAAGTATTTAGAAGTAAATTAAACAAAAGCTTAATGCTTTGGAGATTATTAGGCTCTGGTCAAGCAGTGTTCCAGCTATTTTCAGATCTCTTTAAGACATATTTTGATAGTTCTGCAGCCCAGCATTGTCATCAAAGAATTTCAGTTTAGATACAGAACTGAATCAGGATCATGCCAGCTCCTGCCTGTTAGTGTCCACATGATACACTATCTCAAGGCCAGAATCACAGAATTGTAGAATGGTTTGGGTTGGAAGAGACCTTAAAGATAATCTCATTCCAAACCTCCTGCCCTGAGCAGGGATGTCATTCCTAGATCAGGTTGCTCAGGGCACCATCCAACCCACCTTCGAAAACTTGCAGGGATGGGATATTCACAACTACTCTGGGCAAACTGTACGAGTGCCTCACCACCCTCTGAGTAAAGAGTGTCTTCCTGACATCTAATCTGCATGTCTCCTCTTTTAGTTCAAAACCACTGCCCCTTGTCCTGTTACTATTTGCCTGAGTTAAAACATCCCTCTCCCTCTTCTTCATAAGCACCCGTAAGGTACCGGAAGGTGCTGTAAGGGCTCCTTGGAGCCTTCTCTNACCCACCTTCGAAAACTTGCAGGGATGGGATATTCACAACTACTCTGGGCAAACTGTACGAGTGCCTCACCACCCTCTGAGTAAAGAGTGTCTTCCTGACATCTAATCTGCATGTCTCCTCTTTTAGTTCAAAACCACTGCCCCTTGTCCTGTTACTATTTGCCTGAGTTAAAACATCCCTCTCCCTCTTCTTCATAAGCACCCGTAAGGTACCGGAAGGTGCTGTAAGGGCTCCTTGGAGCCTTCTCTTCTCCAGGCTGGACAGCCCCAACTCTCTCAGCCAGTCTTTGAAAGAGAGCTGCTTCAGCTCTCTAATCATCTTCATGGCCCTCCTTTGGACCTACTCAAACAGGTCCACATCTTCCTTGTGCTAATGACTCCAGATCTGGATGAAGTACTGCATGTGATTTTCGTAAGGGCAGAAGTNTTATTATTATTATTGTTATCATTATTATTCCCCAATTTGTGTAGTGTGTTAGAAAAATAATTCATATTTGAAGGAGAAGAGATGTGTTTGCACTCTTGAGGCCCTGATTATTGCTGTCAATGAGTAAGGACCAAAATGCACTGCTACTTTAGTAGTAAAATGCTGTACAATGAAAATGTGTGCCTGTTGCTGAATGGGGCAGGTTATCCAGTGACAACAAACGCAGAAAAATCTGAGTTATTCAGTGTTTTATTTACTCCAGTCTTCATGGCCCAGGTATCCCAGATATCTATGTTGAGTAAAAGTGGGTTGAGAAGGAACTGAACTCCCATGTTGTATGATAGTAGACTCAGGAATTGCTTAGGAGAGCATTAAGACTGTAGAACCTGATAGGCTGCATCTAATCATCCTGAGAGCATTCTCTGGTGTCCTTGCAAGGTCACTTTCTGTCATCTCTGAAAAGTTGTGGAAATCTATAGAAATCCCTGAAAACTGGAAGAAAGTGGATGTTGTACCCATCTTCAAAGGATACCAAAAAGTGCAAACCAGTCACCCTCACAGTGATTCACAAGAAAACCATGGAGTCTCCTAAAGAATGCTTCTGGAGATAAAGGAGAAGGTAACTAACAGCATGCCTTTACAAAGAGTAAATAATGTCTGATGAATCTGAGTGACTCTATGATCAAACCACTGGATTTCTGAATGAGGGGAGAAATGTGAATATCACTAAATTTAGCAAGGTTTTTGGTGCTGTCCCCACAATATTCTTGTACCCGTATTAGGATTTTACAGTCTGGATGAGTGACCAGCTAAGTATTTACAATACTGGTTGGATGATTGGGTATGGAAGTGGTGGCTTCAGGTTGTCTTCCTGGGTGTCTGTGACAAGAGTATTCAGGGGTCTACACTGACACCCATCCTCTTTATCACTGAGGTGAGATGGACAGATGGAGCTCACTCTCACCAAGTTTGCAATGGCCCTAGACTGGGGACTGGTTATTAAAGTCAATGGGAATCTTTCCAACAAGGAGGACCTAAGCAGACTTGAAGAAATGGGCTGACAGCAACAAGGACAAATACAAGGTCTTGCAGCAATTGACTGATTGACTGGTGAGCAGCTCTGTGGAAGGGGACATGGATAATACAGTTTTGAATGGCCTCATAACATCTGACTGCATAGGCTATCCAAAAGATTGATCCTTCTTTACTAAAGAAAACCAGATAATTGTACTCAAACCAGATGAAGACAGAAGTAATAAATTAAGAGCACTTAGAGTTACTTACTCCACCCCATCCCACCTCAGCCTCATTATTTTTTCTTATTTAAATCTATATTCTCAGATGGTCATTTCATTCTGTGATTGCTTTATGTAACACAAATGCAATGTTTCCATATGGTAGGATCTCAGAATATGGCTTTCTATTAATTCCCATCAGATAGAATATTGGTTGACTCAGCCTTTCTTCAATTTTGTTGCTTCTCAGAAGGATTATATCACTGCAATATTTATTGGAATTAAATGCTCACACAGTTGGGTGTGCTTTCATGACAAAGTTGAAAGATTGGGAAAGGACTAGAAGAAGAAATATTTGAGAGATAATTGTGTTATACTGGCAACTTTGTAATGTCCTTAACTACTGTTGGTGATAATGATGAATGGTATATAATATGATACTCTAAATTGGTGAGCAAGTCAATTAGAACAGGTCTACAGTCATTAGAACTGTCTTATGTAATGAAATGGGTCAGAATTTAATGAGTCCTCCTTCCCTTCCCCACCCCCTGCCAAATTTTAAGATACCTAAGACAGGGATGTTTTTATTATTTTCATCAGATTGACACTGATCAAATTACAGAGATCTCATTTTACTGTTTGGCCCATGACACTTGCAGCAGCTGTGCATTGGGCATGTTGAGATATTAAATACCTATCAATTAAACAAAAAGAAATCTTGAAGTCTTTTAGAATCTGTCAGAGTACTCTATGATCTTTCTGCTTTCAGTATCATAATTTACAAGTAATGTTCTTGATAGCAAATTAAAATAGCCTCACCCACAAAGCAAAAAAATCCCAACAAAATTCCAAACCAACAAAACAGTCTTGAGCATTAGCTTGACACAGAGTGAAGCTCAAAAAATCACTGAATGGTTGAGATTTTCTCATACTTACAATTTTTTTAGATCTTTATATTTCACACTTTCATTACCCTTTTCTAATAATTTCTTCCACTGCCACTTCTTTTCTCTATCAACATTTATACTAAAAATCTGCTTATTGATTATCTTATATATAACCAAGATGTATGCCAATTTTTTTAGCTCCTCAGATATACAAGCTGTGGCATATCTCAGTTGTAAGATGCAATTTAGACACGAATCTCCTTGATTCATAACAGCCTCATTCTAATTTTATGCTGATGTACCTTCACTGAGTTTAGCATGATGAATTAAATTCATACCGAGAGGGATATTTCCACATTTTATTTAAAGATTTACTCTGCCTTCCCTGTCATTTATGAAAACTGTACTAGATTTAGTGACCCATTTTAAGATTCAGGAGATGGGAAAAAACTTGATTCTAAGTAGTAGATTTTTATGCCTATCCGATTTACACTTTTTTCAGTGATGATGGTTAATTTTGATGTGACTAGCCACCGCATACCATCTGTGGAGAGCAGGAACCTTTGTGAGCAGTGAACGCTTAGGTTATTTCAAATCACTCTTCTGTCAATTGGACATGCATGTTTACCTGTTACATAGATTTGAAAACTTTGGGAAAAGTACTTGAATATGTTGAAAAAGAGCTGAACATCTTGAAAGAAATCAGAAATTTTGGCTGCCAGAATTGTGGTATTAGTATGTTGATTGCTACTACGTGTTGATTTACTGGACATTATTCCTGAAAATGGTGTCCCCAGAAGTGAGATAATGGCCATGACAGCCAATACAAATCACACAATACTGTTACATCATCCCCCACATTCATTTTACACATTTCCACCAGTTTCTGAAAATCATGCTTGCCCTCTAGCTCTTCATAAGTCACTTATCTTTACTGATTTGTAATTATGGGCTCTCTTTGGAAAAAAAGATACAATTGTATGTCTTTCTTAGCTCTTTATCCCATTGCAATACATCATTAAACTATTTTATAACATGTTATTTATTATGTCACTTAAAGTCTGTGGCTCTTAGTAATAGCCTTAAAGGATTTATGTTTTATTTATATATGTTTTTACTTTTATTCTTTTTTTCAGTTGGTTATGCCCTATTTTAAATAATTTGAGGAAAAAAAATATTGCTTGTTGTAAAACAGATACCCTCAGGAATTCTAGACCATTTAGCCTTTTTCCCCTGTTATGTTTCATCAGATTTTAGTTCTCTCCTAGAGAGCAAGGATTTAATAGATTAAAACAGCAATTGATTTTTTTTAAGTCTTTTATTTGAATTTATCCATTCCACTGAAATACATTATGTGTCTCCAAAGAAAGTAATAAATTATAGACAAAGCAAAAGTTAAAATTAGATCTGAATGTGGTGTAATGCCCAAAGGAAACTGTTCAGAAAGGTTACAAGCTGTCAAAAAACAATTTGTATGGTTAAACGCCACACAGATAGATGCTGTTAATGGAGTATCTGTAATGATTATTTAGGCATTGGTTGCTTATTATGTCTTTGAGGCAGCTATTCAGTGCACTGCTTTGGAGGCTATAAAGACCTGTAATTCTGCACCTATTATACAGAAGAAGTGTGTGCAAGAATGCACTGTGCCACATCAAACAAACCTCTCCTCTCTATTCTCTTGATTTTTAATCATCTCTCCCTCTGGAATTATGGTTGATGATGATTGTAAGAATAAAGACTAGTTACTGTAGTGAAAGGATCATAAAGTCAATCATGTGGATAAAATTACTTAGCAATTCAGCCAGCTGGTCTCTATTTGGCTTCACTTCAGTTCATTAGTTTATGGGGAGAATTCACTCCACATTTAAAGAAAGCAGAATTGCATAAAAACTAGTTTGTAATTAATAGCAGCTTTTATACAGAAATAAAATTGCCAAGTGAATGTGCCCATTGGGCACTCATTTTTTTATTTCTTTTTGTATCCTTTGGAAAACGACTTTATTTTGTATTTACAACCTTAGACACAAGTTGTTAATCTATAATCCATCTTCTTTTCTTGAAAATTATTCTTTTCACAATGTAATACTTGAAGTGTTTTCAAATCACAATATTTGCTAGAGGAGTACACAACTTTAAACAACTTAGGGGCCATTTGGAAGCACTGTATAATCTTGGCATTCTGTGCCAGTGCTCTCATGCAGGTGATTAGGTGGCAGTGTATAGCTGTAAGCATATGTTTAAAGTGCCATACATCATAAGTGTATGGTGTTTTGCATGCTTTTTAAGAGCTAAATAGCTAATGTTCATTACTATTGTGTTTAACGGAGCCAGAAATAACAAATATACTGTTCTTCTACTTTTGAAACCTTTTATGAAGAGCACATAAAAGCAGCAAGGCAACTGGGGAGTTGATCCATTTTTAATCCCTTAACAGGATATCCAAAATGAAGCCAAATTACTCCCAGATCCTTTCAGGTCTAAGCATAGAAGTTAAGGAGGCCAGAGCCTGTACATTTGCGTAAGTTACACTGCATTGCTAAAGAAAAGTAGCATACAGATGAAAATAGAAGAAATACAAAATTTCCTTTTTTTAATTATAACTATTGAAATGGACTTATTGTTTATAAGCCCAGATTAAACACTTATGTGTTAGCTTGGCACAGAGTACTGGCCTTTCTTCTGAAGCAGTGTGTACACGCAGAATATCTTCTCTGAATATTTTTGATGGGTAAAGGGGGAAGGGAGCATTGAGGTGGAGTTATGTCTTGCTGTTATTCTTCTGTCTGTTAAGTGTATTTGAAATATGAAATTGTAAGAAATGTCAGTGTTTCAACATGTTTTCAGTGTCCAATTAGATCAAAAATAGGCTTTGGAACACTGAACTGTTTTACATTTTCACACTTCCTATATATCTTCATGTTTCCACAAGAAAAATATTTTGTTTTACAAAACATGCCATTTATACTGTTATTATTTTTGAGGTCCTGATACGTGCTGTATAGATCTTAAGAATTTTATTTAATTAATTATTCAATTTAATGAATTGGCCCTTTTCAGTGTAAGATAATATTTCTCTGGCAATTTTACAACTGGCTACCAGCTTCATGTGGTAGCTCCTGTGAGAACGTAAACTGGCAGAACTGAATGGTGGTCAGGAAGGAAGAGGGCATCTTCTGAGTGCTAGGCAGATTTCTATATTATTTAGGAACTCTGGAATTCCTGAAGCAGTGTAGCAGTGTCTTTTAGACATATATAGTAATTAAATCAATTATTTGCTTATACAAAATACTACTTAATCAACAGAATTTATCTATGGTGAAGATAACAGTGAAGTTCACCTCTTCTTCTGTTTGTTACTGGAAATTAATTTCTTTAATACAATCACATCTCTTTCAGTATATAGTAAATATTACTTGCATAAATGGAAATATTTTACATTGTTAGCAATTATAATTTAATTTATTTTCTTATCTTCCATAGTAAGTAGACATTGTCAAAGCAGAAAGGAATGAAAGAACTGGTAAAAACAATATTGTCTAGACAATATTAGGATCTTAAAATTTAGAAAAAACTAAAAGATAACTTTCACAAGCCTTGTGTTTTACTGCAAACTTAGAATAGTCTATGGAAAGCCTACTATTAGTCCTACTACAAATACATTATATTAGGAATGAAATAATTTGTTTTAATGTCACGCAACTGTACAAAACTTTGAGGATTCATTAGCATAAAGAACATTTGAACACAAGTGCCTATTCAATTTTGTATTGTTATTTTCCAAAATAGAAATCATGAGAAAATGGGATTGGTCCCAGGCTGGAGTCTGTACAAGCATGTATAGGAAAATATGTGACACTTTATTCCTAAGTAGCTCCTTGACTAAAGCATGTTCCTTCCAATCATTTACATTTGTTTGATTTATGACATTTTGTGGAAATGCCTGGGAGACCTGGAGTTGTTCCCTCGTGCTCCATTGATGTTATTCTTTCATCTTCTTCCAATTCCTTCCATACTATACGTGGTCTACAGGAAATCCTGCAGTACAGTGTTTCAGTAGCTCTCCCCTCTTCTGGGGAAAGGATGTGGATGGCGACAGCAATTTAGTATGGGAATGTGGGAATGGGAATACCCCCTCATGACCTATGTTTATAAATAGTGTATGCAGGGAAGGATTTCAGAGCAGCAGAAAAGAAATTCTACAGTAATAATTTCATCCTAATTCTACTTTAGCCTACTATGGGTGAGAGATGCCCAAAATGCAGCTGCTTTTATGGACCTATTCCTACTCAACACCTTGTAGATTCTCACTGTGTTAGAAGAGACAGCGGCTGGAGTTATACAATTAGATAGAGCATGGGAATTTTTAACTCCCCGTACAGTAGTTAACTGCTGTCATCTATCCCAGTTATTGACTGTTCAATTTCCTTAAGTTTATTACACATCTTCATTTCCTGAATCATTGGAGATCATTTAATTACAGAAAATGATTAACTAAATGAAAATTATTTAGCAGGCAAGCCATCTCCATTTACTAAATACTGAAAAGAGGAATCAAGAATTGTTAAAATGCATACATTCATATATACAAGTATTTAAAAACACTTTTATTGGCAGAAATTTAATAAGATAGTCAATAACCAGTCCTAACAACAGTGTGTGATCCTCTAGGTGAAGATTAAGTCAGAGTTGCAAATAAAAATTGGTTAACATGCTGAAAAGGTTGAAATTATTTTGTAGCTAACCAAAACATTCAAATTCTCTAATGCAACATGAGAATTAAATTGTGAGTATAACATGCTTGTCTTCTGTGCACTACTGAGGCATGTTTACTTCAGATAATACTCCAAGCATGTTTTTACTGCCTTGCGTACTAATATTATGACAGTTGATACCGAAGAGATCTTTTGTGAGATGGAGTTTGTTTATTTGGCCTGCTTAATACCCATTAGCACAGTAAGCTGAAAGTATATATAGGAGTAAAATTAATGATATTTTTTGAGTTTATTAAAGTTTAAATGATATCTTCTTTTGCAAAATTATTGCAAAACTCAGAATTATGTGAATCTCAAAGCTATTTGATGTGGATGCCATTATTTGATAGTGGATGTGGAATTAAAGATATGCTGTTAGTCAGATTAAGCAGAACTTCAAAACATGACAAAACCAAAATTCCTAGCAGCCATTTCTACATATGAGATGGTTCTGTTTAATTTCAATAACTGTGATTTATGTTGATATTTCAATACAGTTGAGCAAAATAACATCATTACAATTCACACAAATAATTTCCTGATACCATTATGTTTGTCTACAAATCTTCATTCAAAAATTCAGTTCAAAACTGTTCCCCTTTGTCCTATCACTATGTGTTCAGTGAAAAGTCCCACCCTGGCTTCCTTGTAGCCCTCTTTAGGTACTGGAAGCCTGTGGTAAAGGGCTCCTCAAAACCTTCTCTTCTCCAGGCTGAAAGTATCTGCAGTACCAAATACAGCCATTTCAGTTTTGAAATTATGTATTTTCCTTTTTTTTTCCTAACATTTTCCTGCTTGATTAGTGGTTGAACTAAGGGTTGAAGCAGCTTTATCAGTATTCCTTATAGTAGGAGATGTATGTGACGTATAGCACTTGGTTCAACTAGTTGCCATGCTAGTGGGCAGTAATTTAGGGGCAAAAAATGCATCACTTTAGAAGACAGAGCCTATAGTTCTACTAATAACCTGGGTTGACAAGTCTCTTTTTGTTTTCATATAAATTGCTGTTCAAAATTTAAATTCTAGGTGTTTGTGTTTTATCTTCATAGAAGGTATATATAGGCAATCTATCTGAGGCTCTTTTCTCTGTAATACTTATCAAATACGTTATGTCAACTTTTATTCCTTATTTATTTAATGTTTTCTAAAACAAGTCAAAATGTCAGCAGAAGCCAGTGGAGGAGTGCAGTGCTCAGGAAGCATGCATGCTGCTCTTAGGGTATAGAAAGCCATTTATTAATACACCAATATAAGCAGCAGCTACCAGGAAAAATAGTTTGACCGGGTTAAGACCAATTCATGTTGATAGAACACTCATTGCTAACTAGACAGCATGACTTTCAAGAATTAGGCATTAAAATGTAAACTTTTAAGATTTAAAAAGTAAAGCCTTATTTCTCTTCATTTGTAGAAAGGTACAAATTCAAACAAAGAACGTAAGTACTGAACAAATTATACTGAAGAATTACATACTCTATTTGTGTAAGAGCTCAGGGAACTTCTGTTTTTACTGGTTTTTTACATCTTGTAGCAAAAAATGTTCGCAATCTAATGTAAGTCTATAATGTAAAGTTTATGCAATTAAAGACCATAAGAGACTTTATAGACCATTCATCATTGGATATGGATCATAAACTCTGAGTTTCAGAAAATAAGGAAGGAATTCCATTTGTAGCTCACTGTTGCCTGAAGCTTACCTAATGACATCTTTCTTAGTCATAGAATTAACTGAGTATCTAGCTGAAAAGCTCTGAATATTCACTATGCATATTAAACTTGGAAAGGTATAATAAAATCTTGCATCCTTGTAGGGGATTTTTGTTGGGCTCAGTTCAACAAAAATTAGACAGCACTTGTTCATTTAGTACATTCAAAAGGAGTCAAACCTTTCAAATTCCAAACTGTCAGCTCCCATCATTTCATATGACAGCTGAGAGTTTGAGTGTAATACACACAAGTCATACTAAGTGAAAAGCTGTTAATGAACAGGGTTGCTTTTCTTAAACCAAGGGAAAAGAACACATTTGCCAGTGCTTTGTGGTTACACGTTGTGATGCAAAATGGATTCTCTACTGTTCTTCCTTGGTCTAACCTGTGTAGCACAGCATTGGTATGGAGATATCTATGGATTTCGTTAACTAGGTCATTAATCTTTTGTGCTTCCTGACTTAAATATGGTATATGATGTTGCCTCAAAAATTACATCATGGCAGAAGGATGTATTTTTTAAAGAAATAAGAAATTATTCCTTAATCTTAAGGTCTGTATGTAAATAGTGTTCTCTTTGGATCTCGTTGTCTCAAGGGCTATCTTCATCTTTCATTGAAGTCACCTGGGGAAGTATTCTGCATGCCTGAAATCAGGTTTCACAGGAGTTGCGAAATCTGACTAATCCAAATTAATTTCCTGTACCTGTTTTCTCCCCTTGCACGTTTGTGGTAGAACTGTAGGAACTTCAAGTTTTATTTTTCTTTGCCAAAGTTAATTGGTACATGAAAAGTGAAAGAAATGTGTTTCTTCAAGGTTGCTTTTGTAGTTAGAAGATAGAGCTTTTGAAACATCAGAAAGCTGAGTAGGTGTTTCCAAAATGGCATCTCTCTGCCATCAGTTGCCTTTCTGACTCTGAATGCAGTGTGGCTTTCACTGGACTGTATCTTCAAGCACCCATCATTAAGTGACAGCATAAGATTCTATGTACAGGAAGTTAGTTGCTTTAAAAATTACCCCTTTTTTTTTCCACTTTAGTAAGAAGAGCTATCTTGATAAATTCTGCCAGTAATATAAAGTAGTATTTGGTATCTGTCTCTCTAAAAGAAGGGCTGTCATACTCAGGTCGTGCAATGTTCATCAATACATGTGACATGAAATAAAAAGATACAACAGAAAAGACAGAGGCAGAGAATGTTTATTTTCTGAAAACAAGAGGACTGAAATATGGAAAAATCTAGATTCTGTCCTATCCTTTGCCTTTGACTTACTATGAGTCTAGTGTACTCACTTGTCTACTACCTTTATTTCCTCTTTTCTTAAAAGGTAGGGATGCCCTACCAAGTCTTGCAAAGCCCTTTGAAATGCTTGTAGAACAAAAAAATCTTGTTGAAGTGAAAATTGTTATTTGATGGATTTGCTTTTATTGAAGATAAGGCCAGATATAAGGTCTGATCTCACTTTCATACCAAAGACCTGTGAGGATTAAGTGATGAAGGGATGTTTAAAATCACAATGAGAGGCTGGTGCTAAATACAGACAGGCGACACACTTTGACATTTTGGAATACAGCCTGCATCATTGCTTCAGAATCTGTCAATTGCCATGCAAACCAAAACAATACAACCTCATTATCTTTAAACATGTTGTATGATTTCAGGAAGAATTAGAGTTAGGGTTCAGATTCAAGAACAGTAAAATCATAAACTTTTCTCAATAAATTTCAGATTTACCAGCTGTTGACTACAAGCTTAATTCTCTTGCATTTTAAAGTTTCATTAACTTTCATAATCTCAAAAACTTTCAGTTTGAACTGATGTATGGGTTGTTGATACGATGTGCCACAAATTTGTAAGACTGTTTAAATCTGTGCTTTGAGCTGAAAATCTCTAAGCCATAAAAAATTCAAAGTGGTTTGCATAGGCCCAACTTCTCCTAATTGCTGTTATCTGAAACAAATGCTGCTTAATTTTAGACTTTTTTTTTTTTTTGCTTCATCCATTCATTTTATATGGTTTATTGTCTGACAGCTGGCTTATCATTCTGGAAATTATACCAATAACATCTGGTTAAGGATAAAAAACCTCTAAAAAAGGAATTTCCATAGGGAAAGAGTCCTCTCTTTTCTTTGTTATACAAAAACTTGGCAAGATTTAGAAGTAATCTGGAAGCTTCCTGTTACATTTGCTTTGAAATTTCCATGATTCCGCTTTCTTGGATTGAACTAGTCACCACCATTAGTAATGTGGAAAAACTCAATTTATGTTAAACTCTAAAATTACATGGTGGAAAAAACCAATTAATCTATGAGCTTTGAAGTTTGAATGTTTGTGGGTTGTGTGTATGTGTTGGTGGTGCTCTGTATAATATATTCTTCCAAAACCTCTTCATTTAAAGGACTTTAAGTAGCATCTAGATTCAGTTTTTCTAAAATGCTTGTTAACATAGAGGGCAGAAATCTTAACATAGAATTTAATTTTTGTATTTCTTAAAAAATGTCACTTATAGCCTTTGTTTTCCTTATTTATAATCACTAAAAATATTTCAAAAACTAGCTGTTTTTTTAAAGTTCGGAACAGAGATTCTTGGTCCCTGGATGTGCTATCTCTCATAGATTCAAGCTTATCCTTTTCTTTCATTGGGCTTGCCTAGATATACTTGGAGATCAAAAACATATGCTTTACCAGGTGTGCTTGTGAGCCAGCACCACTGATGGGGTTTTATGTAAAGAGATAAAAATTCTGTGCATGAGCTGTCATAAACTGTTTAGCTGAACAAAGTCACTGTTACTAAAGCACTGCTGATATTCTTAAATGGAAATGCAATGAGAAACACCTGAAAACCAGATTACTAGAATTGAAAATCATCATGGATTCCAGGCCAGAATTAAGTAAATAAGATGGTTCAGGGAAGGTCAAATAGTATCAATGTTGTCAAGTGGTGATGAAAGCTTCAATTGCAAACAGTGTGGAAACAGGTGTGATGTTTGTCAGGCAGTGGAATGGAGACTTTTGCTTTAATTCAATGTTTACAATTCTGCAATCGAGAACGTTGTACCAGAAAAACAGAAGATTATGCTTAGTCCTGTTATTTTATGAGCCTGGGTAGGTTGCAGAGTGCTGTATAAACAGAAAGGAAACACTCTCCCACTTTGCCTTGAACGCCTCAAAGCCATACAGCCCCTCTGTGAAGGATGGTAGAGAGCTCAAGTGCCTGAACAGGTGCACTGGATGGCATGATGCCTTTCATTCCCTGCTCTCTTTTGAGCCCATGGAGAGAGCTGCCATAAAACAAACAATGCAGTTTGGACACTTATTGCATTATATGACTGCAGAGTTAATTTGTCCTATGGTGCAACATATCCCTTCACCCCTCTGCTTTCATGCTTCCCCACGTATAATGCTTTATATGATAGATTAATGCTGATGGGCTTTATAGAAAGCTGTTCAGAGCAGTTTTTGAGTGAAGACGATGAATGATTGCTACATGAAAACAGAAAACTAAGATTGAGCCTACCAAAATAATGTTCGGTTTTCTTCAAGAGATGTATCTGGGTTTTCCTCTGTATAATTTGGCTGATTTAGCAGAAAAAAAAAAAAGACTAAAAAAAGTAAAGAGCATTGGAGAACAGAATACTGAGGTTCTTAATTAAGCCAGGCAGAGATTGTTTATTCACTTTAAAGTTTAAACAGAGGCATATGGCAAAGATTGGTTCACTACTGGGACTGACAACTGGGCTGTGTTCTGCTAACTGCAGCAGCAGCAGCAGGAAGAGGNTGCAATGAGCCCTGATAAATTGTCAGTTTCCATCTTTCTTATAAATTCCTTTTACATATTGAAAGGCTACTACAATATATCCCTTGAGGTTTCTCTTCTCCATGTTGAACAGCACAACTTTCTCAGCCTTTTCACACAGGAGAAGTGCTCCAGGCCTCTGGCAATTCTGGTGTTCCTCTTCTGGACATGCTCCAATAGATCCATGTGTTTCCTGTACTGAAATAAGTGCAAAGGCCACTGGAGAAAGAAACTGAAAAAGTGTTCAGTGACTCCCAAGACAGATTGATCTGTATGTCACTGTGGCAGTGATCACTTTATGTCACTGTAGCAGGATCTCTGCCTGGAGTAGGGGTAAAATATCTCAAACTGCCCTATTTTCATAGTAATCCGTGGTGAGTGGGGAAGGGGCATCATGCTGCTTTTGGTGTGAAATCAGCCTGACTCATCAATTCCAAAGTTAAGCATCCTAATAGCGAGGCAAAGTTGTGGCTGACCTAAAATACCTGATAAAACAATAAACAAGTGATATTACTGATGTCTAAAGATACTGAGATGAGACAGCTAGCCTGGAACATATGACTGGCAATCACATGAGAAAAGTCCAGTCCCACTTTTTAAGGGCAGGTTCTTGTAGCATAGCCCTTCTTGGAGTGTGTGTGGANAAAGGAAATAAAAAATGCAGACATGCAACTAACAAGCTCAGGGAATTACGGGAAGCTGTAAGAATCTGCTAAATTACACCTATACATTAACCTTCTTTGTTTTCTTGCTGCAAAGGAGGACATCTAATTATTTATAAATATGGAAAAAACTTCCATCCAACACTACCACTAGAATGAAGAATATTGAATCCTTGCTTATATCAATCTAAATTTTAAATTACATACAAATATACTACTATTTGTTTGGGTTTTGTGTTCTTTTAAATAGTAATGGTGTAAAATTTGCATAGGAAGCATTCTAATACAAAATTAATTACATATAGAGTTCTTGCAGTTGACAGTGCATCTTTGAAAAACTACCTGTGTTTGTTCCAAAGCCACCTATTGCTAGCAGACTGGATCAGATAGAAAGCTTTATATGAAACATATACATACAATAACATGTACACTGTTATTTATCACTGTAATTTTTTACATAAAGGATTTTCTATCTTCTTTATTGAAAATGCATTTATGTATCTCTGACTAGACTGGATTCCACTGTCATTGTTCACAACTTTTCTTCTACAACACAAATATTTCAGGTTGGCTTTAGGTTTTTTTAGTGTGTAATATGCATGTATGCATTCTAATACATAAAATAGAAGAAATATATGTTTCCTCTAGATCTTTCTAAAATCAGAATTTTCACACACAAATATGATACGGTTCTCCTTGATGTACCATGAAGATCTCAACACAGCCCACACTGAAAGTTAGCTCCCAATGTAGTTAGTCATCCCCCATGGTCACGATTGGAGTTGTCAAGCCTTGCACCATCTCCTCTGTTGAGACTTTCTGGTCCCAGTAAGGGAACCAGCAAAATTACAACCAACTCAATCTTTGTAATTAAGGGGAGGTATATCTTGATTTTTCAGAGTTTTCCATTAGTGTCCCATCCCTATTCCTCCTATGCACACCTTCCCCTGCATTTCCTGGTTTTGCACGCTAATGGAAGATAAAGTAATTTTGAACAGGTAGATGATCCAGATGGCCTGTTCTCTTTTCCTTTCCATTAATGCAAATCAGCAACTATACTGTATGAAAATGTGGAGAATGAGGTACTTTTTTTCTTTTCACTGTTGAGTTAGGAACAGCTTTAACGCTTGTACCTTCAAGTGTTTTCATGGTCTAGGTATAAGATCTAAAACTTTGGATCTAATCCTGCTCTAAATGAACTCAGTGATAAGTCTGAATTGTAGGTGAGTAAATAAGGCATTGGATTTTAGAGGCTTTATTTAAAACAGGTTGAAGGCCATTTCTAATTACCCTGTAAAACTTATTTGTTCAAAATATTACTGACACCAAAAACACACATTCACAATTGCACAACTAAAATTTCTGAAAAGAGTACTAAAAATTTGGAAAAGAGGTTGTTACTTCTTGGTTTAGGGAAGAAAAGACAACCAACCAACCAAATAATAGGTCATTATGGAGACCTGCTTATTCCATCATTTGTATTATGGATTTTTTTTCTCTCTCCTTTCAAGCCTGTGTAACTTGCCATTTTATCTTTCACAGTACTGCTAGACAAATCTCAAAATGATAAATATAGCAGTTCTTCCACAAGTGAGCCAGAAGTGTATCACATAGAAATGCTACAGTTGCTATTAAGCATTTACCAAAGACATTATTTGACTGTAATACGTTGTTTCAGGAGCTCTGAAGAAAATTGTTTCTGGCATGAAGAGCTGGATGTCACATCAGAAACAAATATTTGACATTGTCTTGTTTCCATCATGCCTTGTCAGTATAGTTTTATAAACATCCATAAAGTTTTGCACACAGAAAGGATAAAAAGGAACACTAATGATAGAGTATTCACTGAATGGATGTCACATGCTAGAATTTGTTCTGCAGTAAAATTTGGAGACTCTTGCCAATAAGAAATGATGTTATAAAATTAAATTTTGGCTTAGTACTGTTAATGATAAAATTATACTCTGTCAATATACATAGCAGCACAATAATATAACAGCTCTAGTAATGAAACTTGTATCATTTTAGGCTGGCAAGTAATAATTTAAAATACATTTATGACACAATTTGGAAGTTTATTTCTTTATTACATGCCACACATTTTGCCAGGATTCTGCTACTGATAATAGCTCTGCATTTTTGCATGTGCATTCAGTGTAGAAAGCTTGTGCTCTTATTTTATCCTGAAAGCTAATTAATTATTGTGTCATACTTCATGGATGTGCCAACATGAAATTATGAAGAAAGTAGGAAAAAACCCTACAATCTGTTATGATTTTTTATATGAGCAAATCTTATATTCCAACAGCATAAACAAGATGAAAAATTTTTGAATGACCTGTGTTTCACATCTAATACCAAATCTACATAATCTAGATTGCCCCAAAAGATAAAACTCAGAGTACTTCATTATAATTCCTTTTGATTTCTGGCTTATATTAAAACATAGTTAGTAGTCTTTAATAGTAAGTAAAGTAATTTAATGTCTGGTATGGTTAGAAAGCTAAGATTTTGATTTTTTGGTTAGTACATTATGGTACCCAGAAAAAAGCCTGTAGATTGTTTAATTTTGATGTTTTTTGATTGGCTCATTTCAGCAAAAACTCAATAGAAAAGAATCCTCTACTTCCCTCTGTTGCTGCTACTTACTAATATTTCTGTAAGAGGTGTAACATAGCCTTAGGAACAAGAATCTTAAGGGATATCACAGTGTTTTATAGCCACACAGGTGGATGTGGCTTTAAATGTCACTTTCTGCTCTGTTTGGATGTGGCTTCTATGTAATTTTTTAGGGTCATCTTCCTAAAGAAGTGGTATTTTAAATTTTTTTAATGCCCTTTATTTTATCCCAAATAATTTTTGAAGTTTCTGCAATGTAGCATATCCACAATGAAGCCAAGTTACTCTTTTGTAACCCTGAAAGTTTTTCCTAATTTTTCTAATTGGTGAGCTAAAACAACTAATCCTGGTTTTGAGAACATTTTCACTGTACTTTTTTAAGAATTATAAAGCCGTGCCAAATTTTGATCTCAGATACAATGGTTCATATACTATATTTAATCAGGACATAAACTTATTAGAATGATTAAAAATTAATTTAATTTGAGTTAATTTAAAAAGTAAGATTTTTAAGAATTCTCATTGTTTTCAGTCTGAATTAATGTTTGAACATTAATGTTTATATGGAAAATATTCAGCAAAAGGAAGGAGTGGCATGGTGAATTTCTGCAGTATTTGGGATACATTAAGAAAAGATAGGTGACAGAGGAATGGTAACTAGTATATTGTTGTATTTTTGCACCAGTGCAGCTAGTTTTAGTAACAAAACAGGTTGATAACAAAACTTCTATAGGAATTTAATGAAGTTGTATTATTATTATGTTACTGGATTATTTGAAAATGCTGCTTTAGAAATGATGAAGCACATGTTTACCCCTAAAGGCATTCATCTTAAAGGACCCTTGATATTACTCTTGCAGTTATTCCAGTATCAATTTTCAATTTTGGGCTAGCTTTATCATTGTTTTTTAATGTTTTTCTAATTATGACATATATTTTCATATACGTGGTTATGAAGTTACCTCCTGAGACAGTTTTAAACCCTATTTTGAAAAAGTAAGCAACTTTCCCACTACTCTGTGTCAGAACACATGTATTTGTCATTACAAACTATTGACCGGTCTGAGGAAAACACCAAACAAATTGTAGGGAGAACCTGCAATCTAAAGCATTTGTAGTTTTTTTTTTTTTAAATTGCAAGCATTGTTCTTATCTGTTTGCACTCCTGCCTATCTTTTCCATTGCCTTGCCTTCTTTTTATTTCAACATCTTTCATCTCTGAAAAAAACCCACGTATGGTGGTGTCAAAATAATAATAATAATAATAATAATAATAATAATAATAATAATAATAATGAACNGAAGTGCTCCAGGCCTCTGGCAATTCTGGTGTTCCTCTTCTGGACATGCTCCAATAGATCCATGTGTTTCCTGTACTGAAATAAGTGCAAAGGCCACTGGAGAAAGAAACTGAAAAAGTGTTCAGTGACTCCCAAGACAGATTGATCTGTATGTCACTGTGGCAGTGATCACTTTATGTCACTGTAGCAGGATCTCTGCCTGGAGTAGGGGTAAAATATCTCAAACTGCCCTATTTTCATAGTAATCCGTGGTGAGTGGGGAAGGGGCATCATGCTGCTTTTGGTGTGAAATCAGCCTGACTCATCAATTCCAAAGTTAAGCATCCTAATAGCGAGGCAAAATTGTGGCTGACCTAAAATACCTGATAAAACAATAAACAAGTGATATTACTGATGTCTAAAGATACTGAGATGAGACAGCTAGCCTGGAACATATGACTGGCAATCACATGAGAAAAGTCCAGTCCCACTTTTTAAGGGCAGGTTCTTGTAGCATAGCCCTTCTTGGAGTGTGTGTGGAGATTCCTCCCTTTGCATGGGGATGCCCCTCACGGTTACTCCTCAAAGCTGAGTGAAAGAGATTTTCCCACATTTGTTGCTATGGGTGAGTAATATCAATCTCTACTTGATAATTGTTTTTGCTTGCTTCAATATAATTGCTTCAATACTGCTTAAAAGTAGTGTACTTTACTGTACTAGTAGTTATAGCTAGCTATACTGTGTACTAAATTATTCTGATTAAGATCTTTCAGCCAAACCCTTTTCGTAAAAAATCATTTATTTTTATAAACAGATATTTGGTTTATCATCCCTAATTCTGCAGGACGAAGCTGTATAGAGGTTCAATTACACCCATACAGTCCTTTAGACATTGTCATGGTTTTCCCCAGCTGGCAATCAAGCCCCACGTAACCGCGTACTCACCCCCACCAGAGGCGTCAGGGAGGGAATTGGAAGGGTAAAAGCTGGAAAACTCATGGGTTGAGATGAAGACAGTTTAATAGGGAATGCAAAAGCCATGCACACAGGCAAACAAAACAAGGAATTAATTCAGTATTTCCCATGGGCAGGCAAGTGTTCAGCCATCCCCAGGAGAGCAGAGCCCCATCATCTGTAATGGTGAATGGGAAGAAAAACACCATCGCTCCAAATGCCTCCCCTTCTTCCTTCTTCCCCCCACTCTATATGATGTGCATGATGTCACATGATCTGGATTCTCCCTTTGGTCAGCTGGGGTCACCTGTCTCTGCTGTATCTCCTCCCAGCTGCCCATGCAGCCCCAACTTCCCTGCCAGTGTAGCCGTACAAAAAGCAGAAAAGGCCTTGGTTCTGTGCAAGCCCAGCTCAGCAATAACAAAAACATCTCTGTGTTATTAACCCTGTGTTCAGCACAAATCTAAAGCTTCATCCCATACCAGCCACTGTGAAGGCAATGAATTCTACCCCAGCCAAAACCAACACAAACATAAATGATTGACAAAATCTGGGACTTAGATTGGATCCAGCCACACCCAGACTCCTCTCTGAGAAGGACTTCAGAAAGCAAGGGGGTCCTTTCTGCACCTCCTGACTCAGAGGGAGGGATTCACTAATAAACTTGTCTGAAGCTCCCACTCTGTCTGTGACATTTGCTCCCTTAATCTTGTCTGAAATTGAGCTTCAATCAAGCTAAACATCCAGTTAGTCTTCCCTTACTAGCATGGAGGTCTAAGTCTTATTCTTAGTGATGTTCAAACTCCCCAGGGACTGAGAATATTCAATGTTTTCATGGAGCCTTTCTGACCACAAAAATATTTACAGACCATTACAAAACATACATGGTGTCAAAGTTTTAAATTTTTCATGGAAAATGAATATTTACAAAATGACTAGTTAAAAATACTTTCTATTTATACAGTGTGTAAGTCCTATTTCTGTTCTATTGTTTGGTTTTGGGTTCTTTTTCAGAAGCAGATATTGTTGTAAATTCAAATGTCACATTTTGATTTAGAATCTGAGCAGTTTCCATTTTTCTGCTTGGCCTCAGAGTGCAGTTCCCAGAGCATACACACAAACTCTTACGTTCAAACTCATATAGTCTTATATAGTTACATACATGTGCTTGGAAGGAAGATTCCAGATTAAGTCAGTGGAATTCTTATTTTACCCATTTCCTGAAGACAGAAGACGATTTACGTTTTCTATCTGTCCAATCAAAATTTCATCCCTCATATCTACCACAACAACAACAACCAAATAACTTTTTAAATTCAATTTATTATATGGGTATATATTCCTGATTTTGATATTGTCATTCAAAAGACTGTTAGATGAACCCTGTCATTAGCTGTGAGGTCTTGTACTATGTTACAGGCACAGCACAGTGTGCATGTCCATTTATACATGTTCATGGGCAGGCCAAGGAAGAGGAATGTTTATATTACAGCTTTTAATGACATCTTTTCCTATAGTTTGTCTCTGAAGTTGTAGGGGGAAGAAAAGGAATTTTGTAGAAAACATCTATTGCAGTATAATTAACAATGACAATCCTTTATTTCAGTTCTTTACTGTTGACAAATGACAGAGAATTATTTGAGTAAGACTGATAAAATAATACCTTTTTTAGGGCTTCTTTGTATGTAGCTCCTAGCACAATCAAATGAAAAACATTTTCTTAAACCTCTGAATATTTTTGTCAGTAAAAACAAATAGTTTATTGAGCAGGACATGCCAAAATAAAGCAGCTTTTTTCTAATGCTTATCATTTCAATAGGGAAAAACCTTTCAATATAGTAGTACATAACTGAGTATGTTAGTACATAACTGAGTATGAGTTAATGACAGTTCAAATTCCCAGCTTACATTTCCTTTGCTATGAATTAATCCTTCTTAGACAGTAGACTTTAATTTGAAAAAAGTATAAGCATTTGAAAGAATTAAAGCTAAAATCATAATAAAATCTGTTTCCTAAATAGGTTATTTTCACTTTGTTGTGGGCAAAGTGGGATCTTCAGACAAGTTTATTAGTGAATCCCTCCCTTTGAGTCATGAGTTGCTGAAAGGACCCACTTGCTTTCTGAAGTCCTTCTCAGAGAAGAGTCTGAGAATGGCTGTATCCAATCTTCACCCCAGACTTTGTCAACTGCTTATGTTTAAAGGATTTTATAGGTGTAACTGAACCTTTATACAACTTTTTCCTGCAGAATTAAGGATGCCAAACCAGATATATTAATATAAAAATAAATTATTTTTCATTATAAGAAAATACTTTGAGGTTATGGGAATAACTTAATAGCAAAAGAAGTTAATTCTATCTTTAAAATAGAACTTGGATAGTGTTCTATAAACAAGACCTCTGTGACACATGAAATGGTAAGAACAGAAAAAAATTAGGATTCCTTTTATTATTAAGCAAATATTTTCTGCTGTATCTTTAGAAGAATGTTTAAGGGAGAATGATAGTGCATACATATATGTAGTTTATGCATACAAAGTCAAAGAGGAAATCAGTGCTTGCTTGGATAATTTTACTGGCCTTTTTAACATTGGTGTTTTCCATCTAATCTGAGTTAGAATAGAAATAGATCACTATGGCATATCATATCATGTATCATTATCATATCATATCATTTCATATCATATCATCATCTTGTCAATTAGCTCATCAAACTGTCCTGAATGGTCAGGGATTTAAAAGCTTGAATGTGTGCGTCATGAGAAACAGTATAAGCAGAATACCAACTCACAGACCAAAAAAGTAGTATTTAAGAGAAGCAACACTGCCAAGACATCCTGAAAGCAGCAGCTAATGCCACTATTTTTCTTTTCTTTTACAGAAAAAAAGACCCCTGTTGATTTGTCCCAGTTTCAGAGTTTTATGGCTTGAACCAGTTCTGTTTATGAAAGAGAGTAGAAATGCCTTTGGATCAAGTTCAAACAAGGCAGCTGACTAACAACCCCTTCTGTTGGTTGACATGGGTCCTTTATGAAATACTGTTTTTTGGTAAGATTGCATTTTTGTTAATTTCACATTTTATGAGAAACATTCACTGGGGAAAGACATAGCAAAAGTCTGCCCCTGGGTAAGATAAAGGTTGTGGAAAAATTAATCACCTGGATCTGCTACATGGTTATCTAGAGAATACAGTTGTGACCCATATATGTGTTACTATTTTTAAGGCTCCAAAGAGCAGATGGTATTGGTTGACAGTCAGCAAAGACAAGTAAACGTGTTTACTGTTGCAAGGTTATGGAGGTGAATTCAAAAACAAAGGATTTAGAAGTGATAAAAAGTACAGAAAATAGTTGGAATGGTAATAAAGTTGCTTCCTTCCAGGGGCAATATCTCTTTTTATTTCGTCTGATTGCAAATTAAGGTGAAAAAAATTAACTCCAGGCATAAAGAAATATTCAATCCTTACCTCACTGGTTTCCAGAACAAAACTCCTTAGTCTTTGATTTTAGATTTGATTTTTTTTTCCCTGCTTGTTGCCATACAAAGAGATATAGCTCAATAAAATGAAAGATCCAGTGCAGTGCAGTTCATATTATTGGCCTGAAGGAATTCTTAGTCAGGTTAATGGATTTGATGGTTTTCCCTTCATTGATTTTTAAGATGATTATATTTTATTTATAGGTGAGAAAATAATACTTAATCTTAAATTTATGAAAAACTTACTGTGAGGCTGCAGGAATTGATAATGATAACAACACATTCAGGGAAACCAAATAATTCCTCTCTTTAGTCCTGTAAATGCTAATGTGAGGCAAACCTATTGACTTGAAATTAAATGTTTTTATGTACACCTGTGTCCAGAACAAAAGAGTCACATTTTTTTTGCTCTTATGAAAGATTTCATTACATGGAGCATCAATACACCTCAGGTGTTTCTTTTTTGAAAACTGTATGTGAAATATCCAAGAGCCTAAAGCTCATGGATAAGATCATCCTGTCCTCTGGAGACTATAAGATCTGATTTTTAAGTCAGCCAAGTGATTTGTCACATAAAAAGCATACTGGCCAACAGTAATTGCGTCCACAGGTTTGAATCTTAAACCACAACATGTGGGTTGCAAATTTACAGTGGAAATTGGAGAACAGTGTGCACAACAGTTCATTTTAACGCAGCACTCTGTGCCTTAATGCTGTTATAATTTGTTTTTATGCTCTAAATGGGCTCAGAGACCTTTTTCACTTTTTTTGAAAGTCAATAGATGATAACAAAAGACCTAACAATTTTACAGTATATAGCTATAAAATATCATTCATCTCCCAGTTGCAATGAATTTCAGTATTCAGCTCATCTTACAGCAGTGCATTGAACTGGGTGGCTAAAGATGGAATGAAGCTGAATCAAAGTTATGCCTCAGGCAACCATAAGCCCTTGTTACAGAGTCCTAATGTATGGTGAAAGTTCTAGAGTGGCACTATATTTTGACAAAAAAAAAATCACTTCTCAGCAATTTCATTAGTCATAATGATCCAGATCCAGTTCATTTCTTTGGGGTAAACTAGCAGAAAGACCAGTTTGGGAATGTACAGCAGATTTTGTAGGAAACAAAGTAAGAAAAAGGGAGAGAGATCAGAACACAGCAATGACTGTTGAATTTTTCATGCTTATAATGCATTATCTCAAGCTGGTACAGCCGTTAATGGCTGTATAAGGCCTCTGACTGGACACCTACATTAATTTTAGAGCTCTTCTATTGTCTTGCTTGAAGCAAAATTTGACATCAACACGATGTTTCACCTTAGATTGAACTTAGTGGGGAAACAACATGAAAGTAAATTAAAATCACTGCTCATTTCCCACCACTTTTGCAATAACATCTTTTTACTTTACACCAAAAGCTCTCTAAAACCTTTGGAAGAGATTTCCAAGAGGAAAAGCCTGTTTTTTTAACTTCCTTTCCCTGACTCCAAGATGCACCCAAGGCAATATATTACAAGTTTAGGCAATATACAAAAATAATCAGATACACTGTCCATCTTCAGTGTGTTTTAACACTGACAAGATTATCTGCTGTGTACTAGGTGAGCCTGCACAAGCATAACTGAATAGGAGGGGAGGCATATTAAGGTAAGAGAGGGAGCTGCATGTTCTGAGTCTGAAACTACCAGATATGTGTGAAGTATTTTCCTGTTGGAAAAATACAGCTGTCAAAATAGATTCACAGGTAGCGTGTGAACTGGGGACTGTGGGACAGGAAGAAAGGGCAGAGGTTGAACAAAACCAGCAAAGGTTTGGCCTCCAGATTTGGCTAAAATAGGAGATAACCTGAATTAGAGCCCAGAATTCAAACTGAAGCAGAAGTGAACTTGTCAAAGGCTTCAAAAAATATTTCCTATTTTCTTGTTCCTCTGCACTTCCTAGTTGTATTTGTTTCTCTGAGTCAAGGGCCAAGGTAAAATTAAAAGTGCTGGTCTTGCATTCTTGTACGTACACTGGCTCAAAGAGTGTAAGAAATCTCACATGAAGTCTGTTCTCATAGAGTTGCTAGGTAAATACTGCAGTTAATTAAATTTGTTTGAATAAGACCCAGAAAGTTCATCAAAACCAAGCCTGATTTTTCCCATATTTAGGTATAAAACAGTTCTTAAAACCCCCAAAATTTTACAATAACTTGGGCGACTATCAGTGTCAGAGGTTTCAAACTAGTATGGACCAAGATTAAGGGAGCCTCTTCCTTTCCTTCTCTTTTTTTCTTAAAGGTATGACATGAAAGAGAACAATCATGTGGCATTTGTACAAACAGTACAAACAAAAGCCTTGGGACTACTCAAAATGCATAAACTTAAGCATATGTGCAAAACTTTGCTGGATCACGCCCAAAGGGCGCATCTATAAAGAACTACAAGTATAAAATACTAAAATTACTTCCACATGTGCTATTCAGGTCATTATGTACACCATTTCAAAGGAAAAGAAGGAGCTTTTTCTGTTATTCGTGTCTATTTATAGACTTTGCCCAAGATTGGAAAGAACTCTTTGTGAACTATTGTTAATTGACTATTGCTTATCTGTTATTTCAGGACCAGAATGATAATAAAAATAGAAAGGAGGGAAATGCTAAGTAATGAAATATCTTCTTTTGTGATATGAAACAATCAACTAACTTTAAGAATTAGAGGAAAATTTGATCTACAGTGATATAATTTTAAACCCTTGGATTCACATACTTACCTCTTGACATTTTTTTCATAAACACTATTTACTATATGTGGCTGTGAGTTACTTGTGTTTGCTTTCCTACCAAGAACAGAGAAATATTTTTATGTGTCACATCTCCATTTTTAACATCTATAATGCCTTATTAATTTAGAAACATTTTCATTTCTGGACACTTTACTCCTGGATACAATGTTAAGGTAGATCTCCATCTCTGTCCACATTGTTCAGCAGAACAGAATTAATGCAGCTTACTGATGGGGATCTTTAAGCAAAGCCACACAATTTCTAGGAAATTTCTCTTATTTCATAATATAGAATATTATTAATAAAATTTAAAATAACAACAAGTTAAATATGATAAGAAAATAATTTATAAAATATGCCAATCTCTCTTTAGGATNATCTGCAGTCTGTTCAAGATAGGAATACAGCTGTGATGAAGTAAATAGGAAATGTAAAGAAAATTATTTTTATATTGTTATATTAAAAAAATATTGTTAATATTGTTATATTAACTCCCATACAGACAAAATTAAGACTGCAGCAAATACAGTAAGCTTCCATAGGCAAAGTAGACAATGAACTTCATACTTTACTCCATATGCATTGATACAATTAAAAATGAGAGGTCTTCACTTGGGAAGACACTGCAAATTATGGACTCTTTCCTTTCTTAAAGGGCAGAAATGGGAGACAAGCTTAGCTGAAGGATTAGTATTATGCATGAAACTTATAACCTACCATAAAACAATGAATGTCAAAACATACAGTTTTCTATGTGGAGATTTAAAAAATTAAAAAGTAGAAAGAAATTGAATTATATGCAAGATTTGTAAATCTACATAGATTTTTGGAAGAAAGTGGATAATTCTATACTGAGCTCACGAAAGTGATCCTTTCTAAAGTATGCATGAGAGTTATCCTTAGTGAAATAAATGGAAAGGGATTTATCACCCACAAAGAAGATACTAAACCTCAGCAGCTGTGGCTTGTTCAGGTCAAATGCACAAGTAACTAAGCTAAGGATGTAAGAAGAGAGTAAACAAATAAAGCAGTGTATCACATTAAAAAGACCTGATTACATACCTATGCTCTTACACAAACTGAACAAGTATTTTATTTTTTCTGTGTAAATAGGCAGCTAGGTTTATTGTATTTTCACAGGTTTAGAATGTATGATTTCTTTTGTTTATATTCTTCTATTGAATGATAATAGTAATAGTGCTTGCAATAAACCCTAAGACTCTACACCTACCATTGCTATGAAGTTATTTCAGCAGTTGCTGGTAGTGGTCTTTAGTGCATCTTCTATCACTCCCCTATTTGTGTCCTCTTTCAGTTCTTTCCTCTCCTCAGCAAGCATGAAATCATTCAACAAAGAAGCAGACTTTTGCTAACACTAGCTTTTTTTACAAACTCTGTCTTTATCAGTATGAATACTGCATTTCTGTAAATTTGCTGCTAAATATGAAACATACACCCATTAAAATAAACACAAGATACTGGTGCTGCACAATAGTCCTTCTATGAATCTTCTATGACAATTGATGTACATAGTTTTCTTCTCAGTGATTTGTATCTCAGTCTAAGACAGAAAAATCATGCAGAGGTGCTGCTTGTCTTTCATCTGCCCTTATTTTGGAAACCAGGAATACAGTTGTGATCCTATGTGGGAAATCCAATTGCACCTGCTTGCCAGCTTTGTTGTATGTGTAAAGGGCACATCCAGGTTAATGAATGAAAATGCAGAGGCAGAAATAAGCATTCTTTACAAAGAGCATGGCTGAGTGGAGCAGTGTTGATAGAGAAGCACACTTCATGCCTAACTGGACTTCTTAGATAGTATAAAATACATTTTGTGTTGCTACACATCTTTTTAAAATAATTGGGCAAACAGGACTGAGAAGAAATGCATGTAGTTGCAAATTTTTGCACTATCTTCTACAGAGAGAATCATGTAAGCTTTGGGTTTGACCTTGATATTGAGACTGGCCCTTGAGAAACTGGCCATTTATGTCATCCTATAATTCTTGTTGAAAAATAGTCTAAATGCTGTGTGTACGTCTCCACTACAGGACAGATGGCTATGTGTAAACAAAGCAAATTGCACTTGATGTGTAGACATACCCACTTTACTGTCTTTTTTTCCTAGAGAGAGCTGATCCAAATAGTGATACTTCCCAGGATAAAAGCAAAAATTTTAACCGCTTGCAAGTGCAGAGATATGTATCCCCATTTGTTAACTAAACCAATGAGTACTGGTTCATTCAGAGGACCATTTAGACAGACTGTCTTCATGCTTAATTACCCCCTTTTTGGGGTATATTGCATAGTTTAATGTGCAACTTAATTTTTAAAGTGTAATTTTCAGCAAAGAGAATGAATCCAAATGCTATAAAAATTATTTTGTTATGAGATATGGTGATTTATATTTTTATTTATAAAATGTTGTTTGCATAATGCTTTTAATTTTCTCGGGTTTTTTTTGATTGTCTCCTATTTTATATGTATGCAATGTCTGCATTTAATTCTCAGTTTTTGACAAGAATAAAGTCTAAAGAACACTTAGAATTTCCTTTTATTCATAAATTCCACTTTTCAGAATACTTCTTGCAACAGGTATTTTTACATTAATTAAATGATACCAATTGTAAAGGGTTTGCTGCCTTTTGGTTTTTCACATTAATAGTGAATAACATTGATTGATAGAACTTGGGGTTGTATTAAATCACAGCCAGCTCTTAATTCTTTCTTCTGTCCTTGAAATACAGTATAAACAAAGCATTCTAAACCACTCTTCTATCAGACAGCTGTTCATAATCTTCTCTTATAATGCAAAGGTGAGGGAGTATGGTGTTACAGAAGAATGCTGAGACATCAACAAACAAAAAGCCAGAAAAAAATTCCAACCCACCAACTAAACCCAGAATACTTGGTTAACATTTAGTTTCTAGTAACAAAACATTTGAAGTTTACCTTTTCATTTTATTAAGTAGAAACTCTTGTTCCTGCATTCATCCTAAGAAGAGCAGAAATTGCAGTAATTTTCTTTACCTGTAGTTAAACCTGTAGCAAAATGCTGTTTAGTATTTTTCTCACAAGCTGTTCACAAAGTTCAAACCAACAAGAAAAAACTGTCCAGCTGAAGGTGGAGATTGCAACTCTTACTCTTTTAAGAAAGAAAAAGGAGGGGGAAGAGACAGGTACATGACTGTCCTTTAGCTTTATTGTAGCTTGATGTTTTTTCCAGTGTAGTAGCTGTGTAGAGTACCGGGAGGATGGAAAATTATTCACATAGAGTCAAGGCTCTGCATAAAGTTATCTCTTAGAATTTGTATGAAATTCCATTAAAATTAAGAAAACCAAGAACCCTTAGAGTCTTGGAAATCAGCTTGTGTTTGGCTTGCTGCAGTCATTATGTATAATGATCTTCTAGACACATGATGACTTCTAAGTTGGTTGTCTGCTTACGTAAGTTATAAGTTGTGGATAAAATGATGTTGTAGATAAAGTAGGAGAAGATCAATTATTCTTCCCTATGACAGTGTTTAGAATGATTAGGAATCAAATGGTAGAGCTGGAGAAAAATTGGTATGTCCCTTTTCCTTGCAAGAACAACAATCTACAGTTAAGGGAATCTCATTCTCAGGAAAAATATGCATTAACCATGTCTCTCTAGTTTTAGAAACACACAGAAAGTTCTAATACCTCATTCTTTTTAAATGCATCGCTTAACTGTACTTTTCATGGCAATTTTGAGGAATGCTATGTGTATTTTCAATTGTTTGGTGAACGCAGTTCATGCTTGCTTGGAAAAACATTTTGGACCAAGGAATTGCAGTAAAAGAGTAGGATATTTTTTACCTAATGTAAGGGTAAAGCGGTACCACCTTGAAAAGAACTCTACCTCAGTGGCAACTGAATGGTATTTTTAAATGGCATCTTGAACTAAATAGTATATTTGAGTTAGAGAAAATGTCTTTCTTCTATTTCCTTTCTCATAAGGTTTGTAGCAGTGTAAATATTTGTGGCACAGTTAGAGCAGTGTCTTCTTATGTTGATATAGTTGAAAATGTTGTCCCTCCTAATCTAAAGTCTTACTTGAAACTGTTCAGAATATACATGACTTGT
The DNA here is from genome assembly GCA_013399835.1 of Leptocoma aspasia. Taxonomy (NCBI): domain Eukaryota; kingdom Metazoa; phylum Chordata; class Aves; order Passeriformes; family Nectariniidae; genus Leptocoma; species Leptocoma aspasia. Next base: position 630,276 of record VXAX01002560.1, read on the forward strand.
AGTGCAAGTATTTAAAAGTTAGACTGAAATTAGTTTCAAGTCTCATTAAATTCAAGAAATGTAGACAAACAGGCAAATCTTTATTTTGTGATTCATAGCTTAGCTCAAACTTAGGTGCTGCCTTTAGCATTCTTAAATATAGCAGAAAGAAGCTCAAAATAGAGGTTTTTACTTCATGATGCCCTTTTTTATTCTGCTGCAATTGTGACTTCTTATAACAATTTTTTATTTTCTGAATGCTTAATTTGTGGGGAAGAGGACTGTTTGTGCGTAATATGGAATAAATACTACAGAAGTTCTGCAGAAGTGTGAAAAAATCAATATATCTAATTTAAGGCAGAGAGGTACTGCATACAGACCCAACAGATATTCATCAAAAATCAAATAGGATTTTAACATCAACATATTCCCATAGATCTGAGCACTGGGGACTCTCTATGGCCTTAAAATGACGAATGGCTATGTATTCCTGTTGGATCACTTCTAAATAAATAATATCCCATAACCCTTATATTAAATGTGTAGGCTTCACATGTGCTCTCTTCAAATCAACTGATTATTGATCTCTACATGACATCACTCTAAAAGATGATCTTGGCTTGCAACACTCATACATAAATAAATACAAAAAAAGACTTGGGGTCCACCAGTTTCAACAGCAATATTCAGAACTACTCTAACGTTTTTTAGTACAAATTTTTTTGTAATTTCCAAAATTATGTAATTTCATCCCTGTTTTAGCTTACATCCCCCTACTACCTTGTTATGGTTACTCACCTAAAAAACTAAGGTCATATTTAATGTTACCCTTATAGCTGTATAAACAAATATATTTCAATAACCAAGCTCGAAATTCAAAACCATACCTCTTGCTTACTAATATATCACCAATTTCCTCTTTTGTCCTTTATAAGTCACTAGAAATGGTGATTCAAAATATTGGTTATATTGTTTTACTTGTATTATTGTGCTGCACCTTGGGACATTTATGTAAAATGGACTCTCCTCAGCAAAAATATATTCTTTTTCCTCTTCTTACTTCGGCTTACTTTTACTATCAGAGGTAGATTTTACTCTTACCTTTGTAATGAAAGGATGATTTATAGGATTGAACAAAAAACTTACATCTATACATATCTGAATCTAAGTGATATTTGAATTCCAGGACATAACAGAATGATCAAGAGGAAAATTTATTAAACATATTCAATATATATTTTAATAGAAAAGTTGCCCTTTTTAAAGAAAATGTTTATCAAATATGATTAAACAGATTTAATTTAAACACTGAGTGTTGCAATGGATCTTTTATGATGTTGCCCCTGGTGTTTTAACACTTGTTGAGTCAACTGGTATTAATATAACATTAGGAGAATTTCTCCTCCTGAGAGGAAATCTAGCTAAACAAAGTGATGTTTAATGTTTCATATTATATTTATTTAACTAAAATGGCTGATTAGATGTTAAACAGAACAGAGGTTAATGATCTTTGTTATTGGTATTATAAAAATTAAGAAAGGATAAAATAGGGTTAATGATGTATCCCATTATTGTTATTATGGGGAATAAACACATGCTGTTGTCCGCTGCACTGAAAAATCAGCCCCAGGCTGTAATTAGCAAAATTATATTATTGTCTAACCTTATGCTGTAATTAATTACTCATGACTGTACTTTTCAGTATGGATTCTATGTGTTTTAGTTAGATCTTCACCTCTATATGTAAAAGATGAAGGAAATAAACTCATATCTGATTTAATCCAACCAGTATATTAAAACTGTTATTTATTGTGTAAATAGAAAACAGGAAACTTCATAGGATAACAGGTGACTAGGTAGAGGATAATCTGAATTTGTTCCTCATCTTGTCTTTTCATTTTCCCTTTTGTTTTGAATATCTATATCACAGCAAAGTGTCCACTGAGAATTAAAAAAGAAATCAACTCATGAGATAAAACTATTTATTATTGGGGTTTTTTTTATGATTGTGTGTGCCAGCCCAGAACAAGACCTTATTGTGTTAGGCTCTTTACAAACAGAGAATAGCAGATGGTCCCACCTCTGGAGACCTTATAATCTGAATCAACAGGGTGAATGACGAGACATAACATAAAACAGTGGTTTGAGCAATGTGATGGCAGCAAACGTTGCGTTAGTTCCATAATTTCTTGCTGGAAGCAAGGAGGGAGGGGTTAGTGTGTTCACTGGTGGGTTACGTCTCACGTGGTGATGGTGGTCTCAGGACTTTGCAGCGCTGTGAATACCTTCGATGATGACACTGGAAAGCAGCCTCATGGCTACACACTTCCTTCCCCACCTCCAAATTGCTCCTGCAGCTCTGTTTAGGGGACTAGAAAGGTGCAGAAATGGAGAAAAGGGTGACTGATATTGGTGTCAAGAACAGCTGAGATGAAACCACTATAATGGAAGCACAAGTTAGAACCAAACATCTAACCATATTTTTAGCCAAAGAAAAATTACCCGCTTGGGTGATTTCTACTTTCTTCTGCTGGATCTTGTCATTGGCTTGCTTCTGTAGTTTTACGGAAATAGTGGTCAGAGGGAGAGGAAGCCACATGAAAACACCTGCTGTGGGCTGAGCATTCAGCCCTTTTGCTGGTGCTCCAATTCCTGCATTACATGAAAAAGAAAAGGCTCTTCTACCCTCTGCAGATGTAGTTCCAGTTCTGTCTTTTGATAAACTGTAATCTATAGGTAGAGTTCATATGAAACTTCATTTAGCCTATGGGATAATCTAAAAGTTATTTTACTCTTCCAGACTTTAAGAGTTCGAGGCAGGCCTTTCCTCCAATTTTTAATGTCCTGAATGTTTTAACAGGAACTGAGCTTAGACTGATGGGTCTGTATATGGTTTTAACCAGTTCCTTTTATTAGCTAGTGTTGGTTCTTTATGTTAATCATAAATACCAATTTTTATTTTTTTTAACAAATGGAATGTAGAGATGCTCCAGGTGGATGTTTGACAAGGGCTGGTACAAGGCCAAAATAGTACATCACACACCTCTATAAATGCTCATGGTATCAAAAGTCCAGAAACAACAGAAACTTACGGGGCTCTTAGGGTTGTACATGAAGACAATAGTGAAGAAATAGGTTTTAAAAAAATATAGATATAATTTTCAGAGAGTCAAGTATTATTTGTTTTTTCTACAATTTCATCTACACAATGAGATTTTTTCTTTTCTTTCTTTTTTCATTTTTATGGATATAGTTCATGTTTCATCATCTTTTTGAATTAGAAAAATATTATCTTTTGCTGTTAAATTCCAATAGATCGTAGTATGATGATCATCGGGCTGGAACACATCTCCTGTGAGGACAAGCTGAGAGAGTTGGGGCTGTCCAGACTGGAGAAGAGAAGGCTCTGGGGAGGCCTTACAGCGCCTTCCAGTACCTAAAGGGGGCTTATGATAAAATTGGAGAGAGACATTTAGCAAGAGCATTTAACTGAAAAAAACTTTTTTCAGTTTAAGTTAATAGCCTTAAACTGAAAAAGACCAGGTTTATATTAGAATTTTGGAAGATATTCTTTACTGTGGAAGTGGTGAGACACTGGAACAGGTTGCCCAGAGAAGCTGTGGATTCCTGAATTGTTCTGGGCCAGGTTGGATGGAGCTTTGAGCATCCTGTTCTAGAGGAAAGTGTCCTTGCCCATGGCAGGGGGATTGGAATTAAATGTTCCTTAAGATCCCCTCCATTCTATGATTCTGTGATTCTTTGATTCTGTCAGCTGAATGCTCACATGTCCTTGTGAGATATATTATAGAGTAGTGAAGGAGTTAGCAGATGTTACAGCAGCACCCATCTTGATCATCTCCCAAATATTTTGGGAGTCTGGGGATGTCCCTGCTGACTGGAAGTTAGCCAGTGTTATTCCAATTTACGAAAATGATGTGAGGGAAGACCTGGGGAACTGCAGACATGTTAGTCTAACCTCAGTCACTGTGAAAATTATGAAGATTATACTGGGTAGTATGGAAAGGCATTTAAAGAATGATGCAGTTATCAAGCAGAGACAACATGGGTTCACAAAAGGTAACTCCTGTTTAACTGATATCCTTTTATAACAAGGTCACCTGCCCAATGGATGAAGGGAAGGTAGTGAATGTAGTTTTTCTGGACTTTAGTAAGGGTTTTGATACAGCCTCTTACACAACTGTCCCTTCTGGGTAAGTTGTCCAGCTGTGGGATGAGTGGGTTTGTGGTACGCTGGCTGAACAGTAGGGCTGAAAAGGCTCTAGCGAATGGGGCTACATATAAGTGGTGACTGGTCACCAGGGGTGTTCCTCAGGGTTCAATTATAGGACCAATCCTGGTCAATATATTTATCAATGATCTGCCATCATCAAAGAAATGATAAGAATTTGTTTTCCAAAAATATTTTTTGGTAAGTTTTGGACCTTGTATTTTGTTTATCAATCTAAATTTGTATTAACAACCTTTTTTAAGTTTATACTTAAAAATACTTAACTTTTTTAGCATAATGAATCAAAAAAGCAGAAATACTTAAAATACCTTGCGTATATTTCAGGTCTGTTAAAATGAAGCTTTATGTGTATGGATTATGTAACTATCTTGTGGAACTTTCAGTGGAGGGATTTTGAGGTAAAGATACTCTCAGAAAGACAAAATATAAAGAATAGTGACTAATTTTTAAAGCATATATATTACATACTGTATGTTCTTTTTTTTTTTCCACTGAGTATACACACATGTGTAAGCATAATTCTCTATTTTGAACAGCCAAATTTTTGCTGAATCCCTCATTTGTGATTGCTGCCAGGCAGATTAAATTCTAGTTCCATCTAATCTCTGCCATAAAGGAGCACGGAGGCTGTTCAGGAAATGCTGCTACGTTATCCTCTGGGTAGCATATGGATTTCTATGGCTGCTTGTCATTCATCGTGTATTTATTTTAAGAATATCTTTTAGAATTTGCTGGCACAGGGAATCCTGACCATTGGGACATCTATACCACATTACAGTACAAAAAAAAAAAAAAAGAGAGAACATAATATGACTGAAAGTATGGATACATCTGCAGTACGAGCAAGCAGAGCTGATATGCATCTTACAACTGTTAGCTATTCCTTTAACTATGAAATCATCTTCTGGCAAAATGTCCTGTTTTGATTTGTTTTTCCTAGCATAAGGTAATGGCACACCAAATACCAAGTAAGATAGCAAGGAGCAGACTGAACTGCTCCTATTTCCTTTGCACTGCACCTGCCTCTCTGGATGGTCCTCGAAACAGGAATGGGACTCCTGAAAAAGGAAGATGCCCTGAATATAAATAGACTACACTGACTATTTCTCAGTAATTGTTTTGATGTCAAGCCAAATGCTCAACTTGTGTTGTTTGACAATACTGCTCATTCTTTTTGATCTGTGAAAGACAATTTTCTAACCAAATATTTGCATTTATTTGATTAATGGATGCTTGAAAAATCCATATTTTGTCAACTCTCTTTCTCTGTTGCATACCATCTATTTAAGTCTGTGTTTTCTTGGGCAACTCATTAATTATTTTGTTAGCTACCATGTATATTGTGCAGTTAGTCTCCCTCACCTGTTTAAGAATATGGGGGTATAATATCTTAAGGATGATGTTAGAAAAAGAAGAGTGATTAATAAATTAACGTAACACACATTGTATCACTAGAGAGGAACCACTCCAGATTTTCTGCACGTAGTTAAATTTAGTGTGTGAAAAGTAGCTTTCATGTGACTTTGTTAAGCATCTCTTGCTCTTATACAACCAGAATTTTTAATTTCTGTTTTGTGATTTGTGTTAGGGATGTAGTTTCAATAAGATTTAAGAAATTATTTGAAAGGTGTCAGATCTTGCCTTGTCTTGAATAAGCTTTTTTTCCAGAAGCAGGTGTTTAGTACTTTCCAATCATTAGTCTTTTACCCAGTTGTGTCAATAATACTGAGGAGACTCTGCACTCTGCAAGAGAGTCTGGGCATTCACACTGTTAATCCTCCATTTGCAAATCTCAACAAAAGTGAGTTAACAGTTTTATGACCTTAATGGTGACTCTGACTGAACAGATACAACCATAAAACCCACATCCTTTGGAGAAACATTTCTGTTACCTCTACAGCAATTATTTAATTTTTCTGTTGACCAGAATGGAGGCATTGTTTTCCATGTTGGTGTGTGCTCTATGAGCAGAACAGATATAAGCAGAGAAAATTTACAGCAGAAAATGGAGAAAATGGACAGCAGAAGCATATATCTAGCTATGTCTGAGGACTTCAAACTTCAGTATTCTCATCATGTAACTCAGCAGTTTAAGTTTACTTTTTCACTGTCATGCTGGTAAGGTACTTAATGCTTCCATGCAGCTATTTCTGTATATTTCAGTACAGCCTGCTTTGCTTAAGCAGACATGAGATATGTCTGCTTCCTACTTCATCTGCATATTATCTGTAGCAACAGGCTCCTCAGTTCAATGAGCCCTTTTGAAATTATGACAGTACAAGTTATGTCAATAGGAAAATGTCCTAATTTTTTATTTTCACTTTTATTTGTTACAGAATATTTTTTAAAATGTGTATGTGTCATGCTTCGATTTATAAAATCATCCCCTTTTGGTTTTATTTCAACCTCAGTGAAGATATTTCTTGAGTAAGGATGGTCATGCATTTGTTATGTGGTGTTTTGATTCAGAAGCCATAATGTTTTGCACCTGAAAACATGTAGTTATGCAAATATGTGCACTATAGACACTTTTAGAAGAAGCTGGCAGTTACTATGTAAGCTGAATTATTTCTTCCATAAAAAGACTGTTAGGATATTTTGTATGAAGGAACAAAACTGGAGAGAACATTTTATGAGTGAAGGAAGAGCAGTAACTCAGACTGTCAAATGGAAGACATTATGTAATCATTATTTATATAATGTTTTATTTCCTTCCTAGTAGCCAGTATTTTTGTAAACATTTATTTTCCTGATAATTGTTCTATTTTTTCCGCCCATCATTACAATAATATTATTGACACAATAGGTTAGCGTTTCCACAGATGTAACATATAAGCTTGAAAAAAATTGGTATAATATGAGCAGAATCAAGGGTCCATCCTTATGTTGAGCAGTACATTTTGGTTAGACAGTGAATCCACATTTCTGATTCAGCCACTGTATGCCAGCAAGTTGGCCCATTGAGTGGAGAGGCAAAATGTAAAGGGGTTAGGGATTAAACATTTCAAGTCAGAGATTTATTTTCCTATATGCCTAAAAGCCATAGCTCATAGGCTAGCTCTTTTGTCTTCTAGTTTTCCATTATCAGCTATGATCTTAACATCTTTAACCTTCCACCATTCACTATTAAATGTCAGATAACTTGTTTCATAGGCTAATTTTTCTTTTTCATTTTTCCACTTATGTCAACATCCATGACATTACAGCACTTTAACTTCTCCAGTGAAGTATGGTGTCAAAAAAGAAAAAAATTCTAGAGCCATATTCACAACTGTGAACTTCCCAGGTCATCTAGCAATGTGTTTTCTCTAAACAGTTTGGATTATAATCTATTACTTTTTCTGGGAGAGAGCTAGTAACAGGTATAATGCCACTTTGGCTATAAGCACTCTTTTAAATCAAACAAAGAATTATTATGTGTGTATTTTCTAAAAATTAAATATGTTAATTCCTTGTATGCACTTCAAATTTGTCTCCCTAAAGATACTGTAATGCACAGGCATATGGAAAAAATGGGAGGCGGTAAAACCAAAATCTGTCCTCTTTGGCAGCTGGGAAAACAGGAAGCAATGAAGGGAAGTGCTGGTTTAAGGAGCGTGGGTCTCACCTTCTCCATATCCATTTCCAAAGCATTGCTGCTTTAACATGTATTGCATCTTCTCTTCATTATGCTCCTAACCTGAGAAGATAAAGAGTATCAGTCTAAGGTTTTGGAGTGAGGGAATTATTCTTTTGTCCTCTCACAGTGACCTCATCAAATGCCAACAGAGAAGCATAAAAACACTGAGTCTGAAGCTGGGTGCACATTGCCTGCATGGTAAGAGGGCTTGTCGTGTATTTATTTAGGTCAGATTCAACAGGGTCACAGCATTCTGGTGTGAAGGGTGGTCCCCAGTTTCTAAATCAAACATCTGGTGTCATCTGAGATGTTCTGGGATACCTGGGATATTTATGTGGAGACAGAACATGTGCTGCAAGATGTATGGAAATATTGACTGCTTCTGGAGTGGTGGCTGGAGGCAAGGTTGATGCCATAGAATATCTAAAATGATAGAGATCTACTCCACAACTACATCCACATGCCTTTGTTGAGGCAGTAGACCCCTTTGAGTATTTCCTTCTTGTTTCTTTTATCCAAGCCTGGTTAGAAAGGTTGTGCCTTTCTAGTGGTTGTGCCACTGTAACTGGAAAAAATTTCAAAAATATGTATTTCTGGATTACAAATTCAATCTCTAATGAAATGCTATTTATTGTTTTTCAGATCCATTTATTTTCCTGTATTCCTTGGTACTTGTGCACCTTTCAGGAAATCCCAGTGAGCCAGTACTACTGAGAAACAACAAATCATAGCACAGGGACAGGATTGAGCCATGGCAAACCACGCAAATTTATGTTCTTGCTCTAACTTGCAGTTTGAAGTCCAAGTTTGAAGGAGAAGATGTCCTGTTTTCCTGCCTTTACGTGCAGGGGAGGCTAATCTTGTGTTGACATGTGCAAAAATAGCAGAAACCTTGTCCCCTGTTCTTCCCTTAGTCCTCCAATAACATGTGCATTGTTCACTTTACAGTGCATTGTCACAATGCTCTCCTGGCTTCTGCATCTTGCTAGAAAGGTATTCCCACAGGAAATTGGAGAAATCCTGCAACACTACCCTGAGAATGATAGGTGTGCTATAGTGAGGGCTCAGAAGATAGAGATTAATGAGAAGGAAGCAAAATGTCAGCAAATCTCTGCCAGAACAACTATGCTATCTACAGGAGGAAGTGAATGATGGGGAAGAGGGATAAAAAGCATTTATTTTTTGCTGTAAGAAAGGCCAGAGATATCCTAGGTTACTAGGATGTGTTCAAAAATGAGACATCCATAGTTCTCAAAGATTAAAAGTTCACCTTTTTTTTTATTGCTGTTGATGAGGAAAATAATAAAGCTTTTGAAGAGCCCTAATGTAGCAAAAAATATCAGTAAAGGACATGACATCAGTAGAATTTGAAATTTATTTAGGGGAGGCAAGGAAATATAACCTGATATTGGAAGAAGGAGCAGGAAGATTTAGACAAAATTTGCCAATGTCTACGACGTCTACGACTCTCTCTCCAAAATTTTTACCAGAGGAACTTGCAGTACTTTAAAAATGTTAATCACACTGATTCATAAGTTATAGTTTGCTTATTTTACAATGAATAAATATAGACATATATTCTAAACATATAAAAGAGATTTAGATGTAAATACTTATCTTTCCTCATCAAATAAGTCCCAAGCAATTCTAACAAAATATCTTAAAAATATCACATGGCAATATCACATAATATGCGGAAAGATGATAAAATTAATATGGTTTATTTATTAAGAAAATGAATGGCAATTATCTACTGTATCTACTGCATCAAGTAAAGCTGAAAACTAAACCAAAAAAGTATAGATAAACTAATGATAACATCTTCACAGATAAAATGAACTCTGCATTTTGAAACATATCTTTTGGATCATTCTAAGTCTGGAGCTTGCCATCATTATTTCAACTCAAACAGTAATTTTGGAAACTGTTATGTATTATTGTAAGGTGTATTTTTAACCTGAGGTCGCTACAAGGTAAAGACAAGGAGTAGTACACAAGTTGACCTGCCACAGGAATTCCAGATAAAACCCCAGAAGTTGAGTCAGAGATAATCACAAGATCTGGAATCTGCAATAACAAACTGTTCATACATCTACCTGTCAGCCGTCTTCCTCTCAGGGAGGGACACAAGGTCACTGAAATGGCCACTTTCCATCCCTTGTTTTTACTGGACATGTGCTGGGTAAATGGAGAATCAAATATTTACAGGAAAATACTTATCCATGAAGACCAAGTGATTTCATTTCAAATGATTGTTAGGTAGCTTTTTTGTCCTGTTTTTCCAAGTTCCCATAAAAAATAATAAGCTAAGCAAGAAAATGCAGTTAGTACTTTTCTCAAGAGTATTTCCACTCTCACCAGTATTTCCAAGCTTAATTAAAGGAATATGTTTCAGTTAAATAAATCAGGTATTAATTTATTTTAATAAATTTAAATGAGAATGTGTGGAAGGACAGACAGAATCACAAAAGTGGAAGATGGATCACTGAGTTCAGTAGAGCAGTTCTGCCCGGAGCAGTACAACACATATCAAGTGTATGTTATGTACAAGCAGTACCACTACCCCCCCCAGTACTATTCCCTTATACATTTAAAAAATATCTCAAATCCCTAGATCCAAAAATATTTTGGTTAAGGATACTCTAACATAGTCATGTCTCTGGCTATTCCAGTAATAAGAGAGCTAACATTTATTGCCTAATAACAATGGTTAAGTGGAAGCGTAATATCAGGTCGTGATGTCACAATGCCAAACTCCCAGACTCCGTTATTCTGTTTTCTGAAAACAAAAATGTTGAAATGGCTAGAATCAGACATCTTTATCTGTGTTGGATAATTTGAAAGAGAAAATATATTTGTATATGCCAGGTATGTTGTGCAGCAATACTTCCGTGAGACAACTGAAGAACAGAAATTATTGTATTGCTGTGCCTGTGCTCCCACCCCTCACACAATCTCAATACTTTGCAGCCTCGTATTTACTTATCAGTGCCACAGCTGGCTTTAGGACAGTGCTATTCTCATTTTCCAGGGGCAGGGAGGGAACTGTGAGCTACCCGGGTTCACACAGGACGTCAGTGCAAGAACAGGCAATGGAGTCTATTCTCCTGAGCCACGGCGTTGGCACTCTGACAACTGAACCCAACTTCCTTCTCTTGGAGCCAGGACAGGACACAGAAACATATTCATCTGGCAAAGGGGGAAGGGAACCCCTGTATCCCTTCCTTATTTTGTTTTTATTTTGGAGGGGACAGTTGCAGTTCTCATGCAGGGCAAGGTTATATAAAATTGATGACATGTAACCACATGTTTTTCAGCATTTCCTGAAGTTTGTAAGGGGTGAATCCCAGACAGAGCACAGAATGTCACCATGCAAAAAGTCATACCAATGCTTTTACCAAAGTATATAATAAATGTTAATAATAATTCACTTTTGGTCACTGTGGATCTCGATGTGCTGTAATTTATCTTCATATGCATATAGTGAATCTGTAAAGGTGGAAGAAGCAGCATGAATAGCATATGTTTAATAGAAAGGTTTTTTCCTTTTCCCTTTTTTTAATCTTTATAAAGATACATTAGAAAACATATCTAGAAGCTTTTTATAGTTGAGCAAAAGGTCCATTGTTTTGGATGACTTACATTATCATACTATTTATAAAACTGAATTTGTTTTCCTGAACTTCTGAAAAATGTGTCTTCCTGGTTAAGTTAACTTTACGTGTATGTAATATATTGCTGTTGTACCAAAATAGAGTATGGTAGTAATACTTCATGATACTTATCAGTGTCAGTATTTTTTTTCTTGCTAGTTCTGTTAATGTGTTGTTTCCATAAAAATGAGGTCATAGGTTTTTTGGGGGAAAATGTATATTTTTCTCCTATATAAGGTGTGGATCTCTATTACTTGTGTAGATTTAACACATTTTCATGATTGAAGAAATTGCATTAATTTTCTGCATTTGAAGAAAGATGCAGAACATTCTGAGAAGTGTAATTGACTTCAGGTTTCCTATGAAGCTGATAACCCTGGTTTTACAGCCCAAGGTATATCTTGGTAGTCCTTTGTGTTCCTTACTTCAAACCAAATTGATTTAATGCTGATGGGTATTTTTGTGTAGTAGATTGAGCAGTGTGCTTTGTAATGAGCTGAATTTAAGTAGCAGTTGATAGTAAATGTTGAAATAACAAAAGCGACTATGTAGAGAATTATTATTTACCTATTTTTCCTAAGTTTGTCAGTTCTATAATGAGCTTAAAGCAGAAAATATTTTTATTTTGGAAGTGCACTGTGTGTATCACAGCAGATGGTGGAACTAAGGGTTCTGATATGTGCCTAATGCCTTATAGTCATCTCTGTCTTGATTTAGTTATTATACATATACGATTTTTCATAAAGAAGAAGATTTTTAAAGGCAGGAAATGGAGGCAGTAAAAATTTTAAGACAATTACAAAAGAAAAAGAATTTGATAATTGGCATGTATTTCATAATTCCACTTTGTTTTATAAGTACAGCAAATTCAATATTAAAGCCACATTTGTTATATATAGGAGGAAAATGGATAGAAGAAATTCTGAAGAATTGCACAGGGAAGGAATGGGATTTTAGAAAATTCAAATAGTGGTGCGAGGGGGGGAAATATAAACTGAAGATTACTTTTAAAATCAACATTTCCTTATTTATGGAAAACAGAGGCAACAGTTTTGTCACTTAAATTTAGCCCTGGTCGCTGTAGTTACAGCCCGACCTTGCAGTTGCTGTAAGCATGTTGCTTGAATGGAAGAAATTTCTAAGTCAGCATAAAAACATAGTACACCAAAAGTACAATTTCCCATTGTGGAGATCATGCATTACATCAATCCTTCAGATTATCCTTCAGAATCCTTCAGAAGCAATAAATCCAAGTGGGAAACAGCAAAACATCAACCTTCCATGGAACCTGTTGTGCATTTTCTACAGCATTTTCATCAGTGTGTGGGATTTTTCACAACTGCTGATAAATGACACTTACCAGTTAAGATTGTGTGTAATTTTTGGATTTACATTGTGATTATTCAGTGAAGTAAATGCTGTCACTTTCACACACACTTTCACACTATTACAAGTCATCCTACATATCATTAACTTTTCATTTTGGTCCACTTCAGAAGACAGTGCTTGCCTGGTGTCACCAAAATAAATGTGGCCATATAAATATGACATAAACATTTTCTTCACTGAGAATACTCTCACACTTTTATAATTTACAAGTCACTTCTTAAAACTCTGACAAAACCAAACTTTCCTGTGATGATACCCACTTATGGTCAGTTTGTAGTATAAAACCAGAAGTTAGTATCTACCCACTGGACTACAAAGAATTTTTCAGTAGGGTGTTATCCAGTCCCTTTGAAAGTTCATTTTGTTCATAAATCATTCATAATAATACTGACTTAGAGAACCTGGAGGTAAATACCACCATCACCAAGGAAATCATATAAAGAAAGGTATCCATCTTTTTCATACGTTAGCCTTATCCTTAAATGCAAATTACTTATTTTGATTTTGCTAGACTTCTTCCTTGTGATCCTCCTATCAGAGATATTTGAGAATTTTTTTTCAGTGGAAGACAGGAAAAATATAAGGAAATGCTGATATTCAAACTGTTTCTGATCTTTCTTGGTCTTAATGCACTTAGGTCCAAACACACAATACTTTCACATTGTCAAGTCAGTAGATGTGAATTATTATACTTGTGGATGGAAACTAATACCAGCAATCTAACACCAACAAAGTAAAGCAGTACCTACATTCATCTAAATATATTGTGTTTTACCAAACCATAACAAATTAAATGGGAAGAAATTATGGATTCTTACAACTACTTTCTCTCATAATAGCACACTGTTCTGAACCCTGTACTTTCTGGTAAGTAATATCACAGAATTGGCTTCCTCACTAAATATTGGATGTTATAGTTAAGAGAAACACAAGCATGGAAAAACATCATCACCTGGCATATTCTTTGGTCTGTCAGTCTTCTTTTCTGAAAGATTAAATCTGGTGGTCCTTACCATGTTGAACTATGCAGAGTGACTGCAGTAGCCTCCATCTCTTTAGCATCACTTCTTAAAAACAAATTCTTATTAGCATTCTGCTCCTGAACACATGTCAGAAGTCATTAAAGGTAGCCAAGCAACTGCATGTAGCTATCCCTTACTTCGTGTATTCAGTGTGTGGGTAGGTCTATCCACATATCAAATTTATGCAACTGTAATATGAATCCATATTATTCTTCATGCATCATCAACAGCAGTCTCATAGGCTAGCACAGCCCATAGGTTAGAATAAATTAAGTGATAACCTCCCTGATGAGATGGAATCAAGGTGGATTTCTAGAATTCTGTAAGAACATTACTTTTCTAATGGTTAAGGCAGATTTTTAATCACATTGAAAACATAGAGATATGGAGGTGAGAGAACATCCTGTCATCAGTTTGGAGGGCAGTAATACATCTATTACTGAAATTTGGCTCAGGAGGAAATTTTATGCTTTATTGTAATTACTGGTGGTTATACAAAGAACCATCCACTGTATTTATGAACACTGTGAGAATTGGGATCGGGTTTTCTGGAACTCCATTTATAATGACTTTGCTGAACTCAGGTTAATTATGAGAGAGGCCCATCTGAGAGAGAAGGCACACCACAGAACAAAAGGGATCCATTTTTTTCATCTACTGTTTGAATTTCATCCTTTCTTCTTTCATCTGTTTTCATCTTATGGAAGCGATTATAAGTGCTAATGAGACATTTGATCTTGCTTCAGGCAGTCATTTTCTGGTTAACACAACAGAGGTATCAAGCATCTATTTTGGTATTATAGGAAATCAGCAGGCTGGGGTCACATATCCTTTTCTCTTCTACCTACCTAGTTGCAGCAATCCTTTTTCTGGTACCTGAAATACTTATTGCACTATTTTATTTTTCTGTCTGCAGCTCTTATATGAACTCCTCGTCACTAATTTATGTCAGGAAAAGAAATAACTCTTACAGGTGTTTCCAATTTAGAAGCCAGTCAGAAGTATTTGAAACTTTTTTTCTTTTGGGAGCTAATTCTAGTCAAATTGAAAATTACAGATGTGTTGTTTAGTTCAAGCAACAAGTGGTGACTGATGAGCAGAAGTAGCATTTGAACCTGGGACCCAGTGAGTACAGTTCAATAAATTGGGGGATCATTCTAAAGAGAACAATACTGTTTGAAAACATGATTTCTTTCATATTGACTTAATTCTTCAGAAAACATAACCAAACCTGGCAGTTCTGAGCCATTCTTTTCATCAGTCTTATTTATCAGAAGAAAGCCAGAGAATGCTTTTGGGCCTGTGTTCCTCAAGTGCTGATAATTATGTGTATAGACAGCACTGTTTGTATTACATCTTACACCCAGTGGAACTGGGAATACTACTGAAATTTAAAGGAAACAGCCTTGAGAAGACCTCAGGTATGTGTACCAGGCAAACCCCAAATATTTCATCCATTAGGATGAATTTTGTTTTTGAGGAAATAACCTTCGTTAATCACCACTGCTCTTTCATTATGCTACAATCAGTTTCTCACTGCTAACTTGAGTGTGGAGCTCTTCTAGTGACTACTTTCCATAAATTAAAGTTGGTGCCAATTAGCCATTTATAGGAGACAGATTTGTGATATCTTTTCAAGAAATAAACACAAGAGAACATTGAAGCTAATTAGTGGAAATACTTTCCTATAATCCACCAGTTCTAGGTAATACCAATAACTTTTACAAACACTCTTGCTCGGAGACTGATAGCAAATGCTGCTAAGTATGTCTGTACATGCATAGTCTGGTAGTCAATGAAATGTGTTCCAAAGTCTTATTACAAAGCAGAATAGTATTTGAACGTGCCCATTGAGTAGGCAAAAACAAGTTCATGAGATGCCTTCATTTTCTCACACTTAATATTGGAGAAAAACTTTGGATTTAACTTAACAAATTGTTTTTACTAGAACATTCAGAGCATTCAAAAATAAGAACAAACCCCTCTAGGCTTTGTTTTTGATATGTGGAAAAATGAGAATAGGCCTAGAGAGAAAAGAATAAATATCTCATACTATATCTTTAAAAGCTGGTGCTTTGTCCAGCATTTTCCAGGGTTTCTTTTCCCCCAGATCTGCAATTTAAAAATCACCAAATATTGGTCAATTCCTTATTTGGGAGCACCTTTTTAAGTGCTGGATTTTTAAAATCCTGATTTTAATTCTGTGACTGAACACTGTTGTTTAATTGGATGACTGTGATCTTTAAAGTCAGGCTTCCAATGTAATAAATTATATGCATGAATTTTCCTTATATAATGAACCATTATAGTTACTTGATGAGTATTTTGAGTTACAAAATTTCAAAGAAACTTCAGATTGAAAACATTAATTCTGATGTAAAGACATTTTGAAAATCTTTCAAACTTTTCAAAGACCTCTAATGTTATTAATATTTCATTAAATACGTCTGCTAGGAACCATAATATTCCTGAAATAGAAAGACAAAGCAAATGTAATGAAAATCAAAGCCTGTTAATAAAGCTGAAATGAAAATGTACAGAAATCCTGTTTTTCTGATTATCATGCAGGAACATGTAAAACTGAGGACTAGAATGTAGAGCCACTTAGTGTATTCTTATTATTCTTAACTTTTAGTATTCTTTACTATTATGTAGTCCTACACAAATTAGTAAAGACACATGCATACATAATGTTAGTTCCAGTCAAAACTACCAATCCTACAAAAAACTTATGCCTTTAGGTAACAATTAGATGAAGTAATTTTACTTAGAATATAACCACTAAACACAGTTGAAGATTTTTTCAGGATCTAGACTCACATTAGCAAATCATTACATTTTAAAGTGTCTTTTGAATATGTTAGATTTTGTTAAGTCTACTTAGAAGAGTGTTAGGGAGGAGAGGACATGTATTTTTTAAACTGGACAAGTTTCTCACACTTGCTGTCATATTTAGAATACTGTTTCCTGACATAGCACTTTTTTGCTCCTTCAGAATATGACTACACATTTCAGTAGTCTTCAAATTCGCAGGCACATGTCAGTTTCACCAGCTGCTCATTAGTTTGTGTATTTTAAAGAAGGTAGGGAAATGTGGAAAGCTTGTTTCTTATCGAGTGAATCAAGCGTGCAGTGTGAAGGTAATAATGAGGAAACATAATGGGTTAAGAGGAGAGAACTCCCACACTTAATTCCTTCCTGTTAGATGAGTTCCTTCACAAGAGTGTGATCCTTGTAATATACACATTTATAGCAGTGTTTCTTATTTTAAAAGAGCTGTGATTCATTGTATGGAGGTGGAGAGAACTGAGCTTTTGCACATTAACAATTTTAGATGAAGGAAAAAAAACCCTTTTTTCCTTGCCTTTGCATTTTTGGTAGAACTTTATGAGACAGAGTATTTAAGCATGATGGTTAATTTTATATCAAATTTGATCCTGCCACCAGTTACTTTCTACTTCTGCAGGCTGCTTACTCTGTCACCGAGTATTAGATGTATTACCCACAGAGCAGTAATTACATTTGACACATAATTATTATGGTTTTGATGACAAGAAGGCCTTTTCTTTTCCTGCTTTCATAACATATACTCCTGAAAGTGCTGGCTGGATGAATACAGTTAGTTTAAAAGCACTTGGATTTAAATTGAACCCTGGGACAAAGAAAGAAATGAAAAGAAAGAACGAGCACATTTGAAAATTCCAGATGATCTCACACAGTAGATTTTGAAAAGGAAAGAAAGCCTTTAAGTGTTGTTAATGCAAAAGGAGAAAGAGCTGCCGGGCTGCAGCCATGCCAGATCCCCAACAGGAAAGGAGTGCTTTTAAAGTTAATAAACTGAAGGTTTGGAAAAAACGGAGGCTCCTGGCAAGGCCACATAAACTACACAAATGAGTTTCTAATCTTGCCACATGGGCATTTTTCCAACTCTGCACTCTGAGTCACCCCCAGCTGCAGGCCTGGATGAGCAGTTTAATAATCCTTAGCCCTTTTTTCCCTTAAATGATCAGCATCAGAGTATCATGTTTCTGGAGCCCGGAGGCTGTGTGGTATTCAAATAGGGTGAGTTCTTGAAATTCCTCCAAACCTACCTGCAGCTGCCTCTGCCTCTCTGCTGAGGTTAGAAAAGCTGGACTTGCAAGCTTTGTAATTTGCCATCATCTTCTTCCTCCCTCCTCTTCTCTTGATTTCTCACAGTGTGCATGGGGCAAAGCCAGGCTGGGAGGATGCAATGTGTTCTTCCTGTCTTTTTTATAAAAAACAAAAGTTAACAAGGCATGGACACGGTAATGTCAATGCTAGGAATCCTTCTCTGGGAATTGAGTGGTTGTGAAGGAAACCTGAGCAGAAAAAAATGACCTGACTTCCTCCTTGGATCCAAGAGCTGAGCATCAGCATCAGGGAAGCTTGATGTAAAGGGTATCCCTCCTACTGATGTGAGGTCTTCAATCAGTGCTGAGACAATGATAATCAAATTAATGTACTATAAAGCAGCTCTAATTTTAGCCTGGCTTGTTATTGTAAGAGTACGTAGGGAAGGCTGAAGGGGGAGGTGAAGGCTGCTACAAATGACTAATGCTGCATTTCAGCCTCCTAAGCCATATTTAGTGATGTGGGATATAAACATAAGCCCTTAGCACAATTTTCCTATTTGACTTCTGTTTCCTTTCTTCTGTTCCCTCTCCTAAAGACAGCTGCTGACAGACAGGTATTTATTGCCGGTGCTGTGTGCCAGGGGCACCCAGGGCCGATGCCAGGGAGGGTTCCCGTGCCTGGCCACGGCCGCGGTGTGAGCGGCGTGCGATGGCCCGTGGGCAGCCCCTGGCCGGGATGTGCCCCTGCTGGCAGCCCCTGTCCCTGGCTGTGCCCCTGTCCCGGCTGTGTCTTTTGGAGCAGTCCCTGTCCCTGGCTGTGCCCCTGTCCCGGCTGTGTCTTTTGGAGCAGTCCCTGTCCCTGGCTGTGCCCCTGTCCCGGCTGTGTCTTTTGGAGCAGTCCCTGTCCCTGGCTGTGCCCCTGTCCCGGCTGTGTCTTTTGGAGCAGTCCCTGTCCCTGGCTGTGCCCCTGTCCCGGCTGTGTCTTTTGGAGCAGTCCCTGTCCCTGGCTGTGCCCCTGTCCCGGCTGTGTCTTTTGGAGCAGTCCCTGTCCCTGGCTGTGCCCCTGTCCCGGCTGTGTCTTTTGGAGCAGTCCCTGTCCCTGGCTGTGCNCCCCTGTCCCTGGCTGTGCTCCTGTCCCTGGCTGTGCCCCTGTTCCTGGCTGTGCTCCTGTCCCTGGCTGTACTCCTGTTCCTGGCTGTGCCCCTGTCCCTGGCTGTGCCCCTGTCCCGGCTGTGCCTGTGTTGGCAGGGGCAGGGCGGCACAGGGAAGCTGTGCCCGGGGCTGCGCCGCCACCACCGAGACTCCCCGGGGTTCAGCGCCTGAACCACCCGCACGCCGAGCCTGCAGCCTGTCCAGCGTCACCAGGATGTCGTGGTTGCCCCTCTTTGTCAGTTTTGGCCATTGGACTTGCTTGGGAGTCAAAGTTTTGAGGTCATTACCTGCGTGAGGTGGGTTTCGTGTACCTCCATGGCATTCTGTAAATCCTGAATTCTTTTTCTGCAGTGAATCCACACATATACATTAAACTGCAATTCTCTGGGGCTGTCAGAATTGCAGACCAGCCTGAGGCATGGCAGTATGATAAAGTTTTCAGGCCCTGTTTAGTTAAGGCTGAAAATCTGGGACCCAGCCAATCTATACCACTCAGGGCTCTTTCCACAGTCCAAAATGATTTGGCTTAAACATTTCCAACTGTGATGAGGTCTCATTTCAGTGATTATACAGTCATTCACTTTTCCACATCAACATCAAAGTCATTAACAACTGAGTATTATTGCATTGGCTGGAATTCAGTTAAGGACTAGAGGGATGTTGCTCTTTATTAAGATAAATCATTGCCTTGGTTATGTCACCCATGAAATAATCAATTTACTGTGTTGGTTAATTTCCTCCCTCTTTGATCTGTGAATTAAATTCAGCAGATCATTGTTCCACACAACTGCAGTGGAAAAGATGCTTTAAAATAAATGCGCCACATTTTCTAATGGTACAAGTCTGGTAACTGTGTAAAACAAGACTGCACGTGGCCTGATCTATTTCAACACTTTCCTTTGAAAGCTTCAGGGGAAAATGAACCAGTAGCACCAATTTGGGTGATACTCCCTCAAAATTCCTGAGAAATGAACCAAAGGAAAGAGAAAAACTAGCAGAACTGATTCTGAGGCCTTCAGAGGAGTTAGGCTGATTGCCAAACGAAATGAAAATATTTCTATGGAAGTGTAAGGCTATTTCTTGGTAGCCTTCATGAGCTTTGCTTACTGAGATGCTTACTGTAAGGATTTTTTTCAAAAATCCACCCCTAATAAGCCAAATATTAAAAAAACCCAAACAAAAACAAATAAACAAACAAACCTGCACTGATACCAATTGATCTTCCAATCTCCTTTTGCACTGAACTATGCATTCTGAAATTAAACTATGTGTATAAATAAGTCCACAAATCACTATGCCTATCAATGAGAAACTGATGATGAGAAACTTGAGCCCAAATCTGACTCTTTGTTTTGCAGAATTTCACAGCAGTGAAATATAATATATGAATATTAAACTCTAACTTTCCACAGATTAAATAATCCATGCTAATTAAAAGCAACACAGACTTCTTCAGTATTTCTCTAATCTAAGTTCACATCCATGCCTCTTTTAAAATCTGAGCTCTTCTCACACGTATGTCCTTTAAACTCATGACCATGATCCATCATGAGCTTTGAAAAATAGGAACAGCATGTGATGTGGTTTTAAGGTCAGCATCTGATTTTGTTAGACATTGAGGTAAACAGCATGTAGGTTTCTGGTTGTGGAATCAAGATAACAGAATTTCTTCCAAATTTTTACATCCTAAAGCTATATTTATCTAATCTTAAAGATTCTATAACATGTGAGAAGAACATTGGTGAGAAGAAATGCTATTATTTTTGAAAGAAAATGCATATGAAACTACTATTGCTAAAATAGTTGAATTAAAACTCCTGATTGAACCAAAAAAAATCACTTTTTTTGCTAAATCCAATTCCCATTACATGAGTAAAATATTCTCGTTAATTCTCAGGTCAAAGTTACGAATTAGAGCAGTGGATTAAGAAGATATAATACTGTTTCATTATAAGAATAACACCCCCAATTCACTTAAAAATTAATGAAAGCTGATTGCAGATTTGTTTCTATAGCAATTACTTTGAGTGTTTCTCCTCACATTTAACAAAAATTGTGTGTGATTTCATGAAAGGAAAACAATTTGCATTAACAAATTACTTTAGTACATTTGAAAATCATCTTCATGAAACAAAATATACCCTAGCTGAGTATGCAGAAGAATGAACACTAATGAAAGTTCAAAGTCAGGACTACATAGAAATTAATGGTAAATCAGTCAGGATATTCAGAATATGTGAGGAAGCTTAGTATTGAACAGTTAATTGCAACTGCAGTGAACCTGATTAATGCACATGACAATTCTATGTTGCTTATAAGCCTTCTCATTTAGCAATCAAATTACTATTTTCTAATTAATTGCATTTGTTGGTTTCTCCTTGTCTCTTGTCCTTGTTTCATATTCATGGTCCTTTTGCCATTAGTTTCCATTTCTAAATGAATCCTTCTAAGAGCAGAAAGTGAAAACATTGCTATTCCTCAAGCGTGATTTCTCATTTTGTTGACATGAATGCATAGTAACTGCAAGTTTCTTCAAGCTGTTGTGGAATATTTATTTTTTAGTTGCCATGAGGTCATACACTTGGAGTTTTAAGATGACAGAAACTCCTGGTGGAGTTTTGAACACATTTAGCTTTTGTAACTCTGCTTCAGGCAGTAGCAGGCAAGTTAAACAATCACTGATTGACTTTTATTAACCGATCTGTAAGGCTGATAGGCTCAGGAATGCAACCTATAGACAGATTCTTGAAATACAGCCGAGACAGGAATCTTAGAGAAATTCCAAAAATAGGAGGTAATACTCTCCTTGCAAACTAATTTTTTCTTGCTTAGATAATATTCTTTACTTTATAAGACATTATTATTTTTCTGCTTTTTATTTGAAAAGTTCATCAATAAATCTCTGATTATTAAAAAAACCCCAAATTACCTATGACAGACTTAATTTCAACCCTATGCTATTTTACATGAAAACAAAAAAATATTTTTTTCCACTGAGGTAACTGAAGAATTAAAGTTAAAACGTTAACTGATGTAAAATTAATGTAATGGTTTCTTTGGTATAAACTAGCTAGAAGCCCTGATGAAAATGCTGCATGGTGAGACTCCTGATCTGTCCTTGGATTATCCCCTTGCTCTGGGGTAAACTGGAGCCAAGCTGTACTTGGCATGCATTTCTTTCCTTAGTGAGCAATTCCCTTCAGCTCAATAAAGGATTGAGAGGAAGGGACCAGAGTTACACCAGGCTAGCCACCTGTGCAGGGTGGCTAGAAACACAGAAACACAGTCCTGCTATAGAACACATTCTCCCATCCCAGGCTGGTTTTCATAGTTATTCCACATATACCATGATCTGCCTTGAAGGATTAGAGCTGTATAAGCCAGCTCCTGATTGTATAAACCCTAAGTTATGTGATATCATAGATTTTGATGCCTGTGCGATCTCAAATTTTTTGTTTTAAAGGTTTGTTTTGGATTTATTAAATACATGGCATTTATTTAATTACTAGAGCTATAAATCAAAATAATTTCTCCTATGAACATATAGTTATCATCATATATTCTAAGAAAAAAATTGAATTAATGATTTGGGGTTTATGTCTCTCTTTTATTTTCATTTTGATGTCAAAAACCATCTGTCATACTGTTTGGTCCAGCAAGCATTCCATGTATGAGTTCCTAGACTGAAGCAGCAGTTCTACAGTTTTGAAGGGCTTATAGAGACAGCCCCAGGACCTCTAAGTGCATTTATACACTTGACACCAAACATATTACTGGAATGGATGTCAATGAAAATGCTTAACATTCCTCTTAAAAACAGAGGTACAGCAGGGTCTGGTAAGTCTAGTCTGTGTTCTCTGAACCAAAAGAAGGCTCATGGTGGGTACTTCTTGCCACTTTCATGTAATCAAACTTTTGAGTAGTATTTCTTGGCATTGGAGCACTACTGTTAAAGGTCCACAGTGGAATACCAGAAAAAAAGAAAACTAGACAAATTTATCTAAGCATTTTCATTAATTTTTTAGATGACCTTGCTGGTGAGAGGTAAAGACTCAAATTCTGTCCTTAACTGAATCAGAATGGAAACTGCACAGATATGAAAACCCTCAAATTTATAGGTTTTAAGCCTCCATCTCTTTTAAAACCAAAAGTTGAAACTAGATCAAACTTGATTGCTGACATTTTTAACATTTTTTTCCTTTTATTTGACAAAAGAAGGCATCATATGTGGCATACACTAGAGCTCATACAATTTGATATTTGACTGCACCAGCATGTATTGTGCTGGGAGCTATGGGTACAGCAGGGATCCTCCACATCACTGAAATTATCTCTGAAATGTACAGGTAAAAATCTGTTATAGTAGTTTTTGTTTTAATTCAGCCAACTGTGTCACTTCCTAAAGAGCACTGTACAAAGATCTTGTAACATGCAGTGAAAATGTATAGATATCCAGTTATTTGTGAATAATATATCATCCACCGTAATTACTACTGAAGTGTTTAATAGTTTTAATAGGTGTCTTTTAATTCTGCGTCCTTTTGTGTTGATACAGGCTACAACTTCCAGCAACATTCTTCCATACTCTCACTAACACACAGATCAATTACAGAATACCCTTTTAAGAAGTTTGAAATAAATGCAAAGTATATTAAAAATGTGTGAGGTATGTTACGCTCACTGCCAGTTTCAAGACCAGTAACTTATCCTGTTTTGAAAGTCATTGCCTGTTGCTATTCACAGACTATGTGGATAAATTTCTAGCTTTCATTCATTCTAGGCTCTGGAGCCTACTGATGGCAGCTCTGGGAAACAGCCTTTGGGCTTAGGGCTGTCCCTAAGCCCTAAGAACATTTTTTAAATGTTCTGCATAAGGGATGGTTCTTGGGGTTGCTATCAATATGCTCCAGCATAAACGCCCCCTTCTGTGGGATGATTCTGGGGGGCTGTTATCATTGGGCTCCAGCTTTAACACCTCCAACCCACTGCAAAGCTTTTCTCTGTAGCTGTTATCAGTAGGCTTCAGAGTTAACATACCATCACCAAGAAGGCTGTTACTGGAATGGCTTTCTTTGAAGTCTCCAGAGTGAAAACAACGCCCCAAGTCTGGAGGAGCTGCCATCAGTAGGCTCCAAAGCATTATCTAAACAAAACTTAATTCATAGCTTTGCACTGATACAGGACACAGAGGAAAGCAGGAGGAAAAAAAAATGGATGCAGATTATTCAGGTCAATGCCACCAAGAACACAAGGACTGGAACTCATCAACTAGTGCTAGCATTTCTAAAAGAATCCAACAAGAAATATGATTAGCCAGCTGCACTGCTAATGTATTAACTTTTGCCAGTCTTCTCAACAGCTGCTTCACCTTCGGTGATACACTAACAATTTTGTTAGTGTATCAAAGACCTCAAGTGTTACGAAAACTGCTGGTTATACTGCATGGGTACTTGACCCGTGGGTACTTCTATCTGTGTGTGCCTTTGAAGTTTAAGTGCCCTTCACTACACAAATCAGCTTGTGTTAAAAGACTCTTATGTCTTCTAAACTGGTTTGCCACTCCATTGTTTTACCTCACCCACAGCATCTCCATTCAAATCACAATTCATATGCTTCAGAATGTATTTCCTAGTGCTATATTAACCACAGCCCATGTAGCACAGCAATAAAAGAAAAGCCATAAGGGTCTCAAACCATAAAAGCTTGGAGACTGAAAAGCTTTAAGGGTCACTAAACAAAGCATGGGTAATGACTGGTATTATTGACAAAGAGTCATGAAATCTGGAGACAGAAAAACCTGGCGGGAACGTTCATACTGCAGGTGTAGAGATTCACACACTACTGGCAAAATCAGAGTAATGAAACTTTGTCCAACCCTGCCAGAGAAACCTTGAAAGAGTTCATATGTTCCTGAAGCATCAACACTGTAAATCCTGGTGACCATGAACTCCCAAAACAACCCGGAGAAGTGGGCATTAAAGGGAGAAAACTGCTTGAAGACATCAGTAGCATCTGAGGAGTGATGCAGACACTGGGGGCCCCCAAAAGGAGAGGCCAGAACAACTGAGATTATTGATAGCTTTGCTCTCTCCCTCTCCTCTAATAGTAAGCTCAGAGCACAGAGACCTTGGAAAAGCATCGAAAGATACGAAGCACAAGCTGGGCATTGGACACTATCAACTCGCCAGCTCATTTCAGGGGATCTCCCATTGTAAATGACTGCAGGCAGAATAAGTGGCAGTTACAGCTAACTCACAACATTTATTCACTCCTGAAGAAGGCCATTCTTACATTGCTGCTAAATAAGATTAGAAGCTCAGTTGTTGAGCCTGGACAGAAGCTAAGCCATGTCAGCTCAGACCTTTCCCACCAGACCAGGAGTTAATGCAAGGGCTGAAGCAAGAAAAGTGCAAAGTTTGAGACAAAACCAGTTTAATTCTTCTGGTTCTTGGGAAGGCTGTTTTTCGCCCTCTGGCTAAGTGGTGATGTCAAAAGGATTCTCCCCTGGTTTCCAGGGATCGGAGTGAGAGTTAGAGTGGGCAGCTCTCAAAGATGCTTTGAGGCGGAAGCCTCTGTCACCTCTCTCAGCTCTGTGGCCACTAGTCAGTCATTTGACATTTGACAAAAGCCCTGTGCTCAGGCACCACTGGACTAGAAAGGGCTGTGCTGGGTCTCTGGGCACATGGGGACACAAGCAGGTCTGCGTGAGGACAAACTGGGGCTGCCCTACGGTGGACTGAGCCAGTTCCATGGCAGCCCCATGCCCAGGTCCAGAGGAGCCCTGCAGGCAATATGGCAACGCTGCAAGAGGAACAGCTTAAGGGTCTCAACATCACAGTGGGCTTTGCTCATCACTAGGTGAGAACGATCCTTTGGGATGTCACCTGGTGATGGATGTCAGCGATGATGGATCCACCTAGCAATGGATTATGATGTCAGCACAGGAATGGTATCCTTCCNCTTTGAGGCGGAAGCCTCTGTCACCTCTCTCAGCTCTGTGGCCACTAGTCAGTCATTTGACATTTGACAAAAGCCCTGTGCTCAGGCACCACTGGACTAGAAAGGGCTGTGCTGGGTCTCTGGGCACATGGGGACATAAGCATGTCTGTGTGAGGACTTGGGGGCTGGCCCATGATGGACTGAGCCAGTTCCATGGCAGCCCCATGACCAGGTCCAGAGGAGCCCTGCAGGCAATATGGCAACGCTGCAGTAGGAACAGCTTAAGGGTCTCAACATCACAGTGGGCTTTGCTCATCACTAGGTGAGAACGATCCTTTGGGATGTCACCTGGTGATGGATGTCAGCGATGATGGATCCACCTAGCAATGGATTATGATGTCAGCACAGGAATGGTATCCTTCCCTGCACCTCACCCAGGCAGCGCCACACTCCAGCTGAGCAAGCTCGCGTGCAGACGCGCCGGAGGCTACCTCCCTGCCAGGCCACCGCTGCGCTTCTCCACTGCTGCTGGCCTGGCAAACAATCACTGCCTGAGGGCACAGCAGGGAGCTCTTGCTGCATCTTTGCTTCTAACTTGCTGCTTCCTCTCCATTCCTCCTTCTCCTCCATCTGCTACTTCTTGTTGCTCTTCACTTTCCTTCCCTTTGTTTCGTGATGCTAGTTTTNATGTGTAGACGCGCCAGAGGCTACCTCCCTGCCAGGCCAGCGCTGCGGTCTACGCAAGCAATTACTGCCTGAGGGCACAGCAGGAGTTTTTGCTGCATCTTTGCTTCTAACTTGCTGCTTCCTCTCCATTCCTCCTTCTCCTCCACCTGCTACTCGTTGTTCTTCACTTTCCTTCCCTTTGTTTCGTGATGCTAGTTTTGCTTTCCTCCTGCTCTGGGCTACAGGAAAGCTTTGTATCAGCGCTGTTTCAGAGAAGCCTCTTGGTAGCTCTCCGGTTTTTCCTGTAGTTCCACTAGCCGCCAGCATGGAGGGACCCTGGGTAGGCACCTGGAGACCTCACCCCCGACGGGGCCCAATCCTTGCAGAATTCACTACCCCAGGTCCCAAGTACTGGATCCCTGGGTCAACAGGTAAGCCAGCTCTCACTAGGAAGCAGTGGCAGTGGGAGGCACAGAACACCACTTGCTTCCACTCAGAAACTTCCTCTCACTACACAGCTGCAGGCACAGGTCCTTTCACAGGCTTTTCTTCCCAGGTCAATCGGCTCATGATCCCACCAGAGACAGAGCCCCTGCATACTCATTTCGAGGGACCAAAGGTCCCACCCCAGACAACTGCTCACCAGGTCCTCGGTACTTCGTCCATCCGTCCATCACCAACACTGGGAAGTATGTGTCACCATCGGCACATGTGATAGGACGTCCCAAGACCAAGACTCAGGTTACCCCTGGACCCAGTGAGTAGTATTTCTGCAGCCCTTCTTCCAGGCCAGACAAGCATGCCTTAATGTTGCCTTGTGCCACTGGGGCACAAACACCTTTGCTCATGCCCTGCATGTTCAGAGAGTTCCAGGGAGGAAAGCAAGGCTGAGTACCTCCTCCTGACTTCTCCTCTTTGGCGTGTAGTTAGGTCACCAGGTTCACTTCTTTTCTCACCTCCTTCTGTGTCCCAGGTGACTACACCACAGATCGTGCCAACAAACATGTCTACTGTAATGCACCATCGAATAGCATGGTGTTCCGGCCCAAAAGCTTAAAAGGTTTCCGAACGCCAGGTACGGAACTTGGGGAAACAGACACTCTTACTGCCTGCATGTCCTCCAGAGAGCATCTGCAGCTTCTTCAACAGGACTAGCAAAAAGCTTAAAGCAGCAAGACACTGTGTGTGCTCAACAAGCTTCTTGCTTTGGTTTCAAACAGCCACCGCACACCACGTGCAAGAGAAGCCAGAGGCACTGGGATGAGGGGCAGGATACCCTTCCTGCTCCTCAGATCCAGCTTGGCAGCTGACTGTCTTCCACCCAGGCATTGCACCCTTTCCCACAGGACTGACCTACTGTCTTCTCCTATTCCATTTCCAGGTCCTGGCACGTACACCCTGCCCAGGATTCTGGGACCCCACACAGCGTACACTCGTGCTGAACCGTGCTACTCCATGTCATGGAAAAGTAAATATAATAGTTGTTTTCAAGACGCAGCAAAGGTGAGCTGTGCTTCTATGTTCTCTCACAGCACCAGCAGAAGCTCAGCTGCTCTGCCCAGTGCCTGCCGTATCCCCACATAACACACTGCAGCTTCCTGCACCTGCAGCAAAGCCCAAGAAGCCACAGGGCATCTGGCTCTGCTATTACCAGTAACATCGACACCTGCAGTCCCTCACTTTTCCACACCAGCAGCTTTGGCATGTGCAGCTCACTGGCACTGATGGCACTAATCTCCCTCATGCTCAGAGAAATCTAGCTCTCTTCCCAAGGAGCCCTCATTCCCAAGGCTCCAGACCTCTCACACCGCTCCTCTGGCCAGCCACCTAAAGTAGCGCAGTACTCACGGGCAGCCAGCAAAAATCCACACTGCCTCTTGCACCCACCAACCTCACTGCTTCTCTTGCAGACGCCAGGTCCTGCGGCATTTGCCAAGGTGGAACTGGACGTCTTCAAAACCAGGGCTCCCAAGTACACAATGGGACTCAAAACCAAATTTCTTGCCAAGAGTATGGTTCCAGGTCCAGCAGACTACAGCCCGGGAAAGGTAAGGCAGCTTGCCCACCAATGTGTTATATTGGACAGCCTCCACTTGAAGCAACTCTGGAGAACAAGGCACCATCTTCATCTCTTTTCTTCCCACTTTCCCTTCCAGGTGTCAGTGATCAAGACCCGGGATCCTGCTTTCACTTTTGGACTCCGACATTCTCTCTACAAAGCTCCTTTAGTACCTGCAACACATCTCGATTAAAGACAGATACCGGCAGAGATCTTTTTCTGTTCTTTCTTTGTGGCAGGGTGGGGTTAGGTGTGCATGGGTGCGGACCACTGGCTTCACTGTCTCATGTCTATGCCTCAGTCAAACCATGGCAAGATGAGGGTGAGGGGAGAGCAGCAAGGTAACAGCGTGAGCCATGCTGACATCTCCAACAGCACCATTTCACCTAAGCAGACCAAAACGCTCTGAAAGCTTTCCAGCCCTGCCTTGCACGCTCTCACCCCATGGCCCATGCTGGCCCCAAGGACAAAGCCCATCTCAGTGTCCCCCTTTTCAGTGCACACAGGTGGCATCTGCCCAAGGTGTGCCCAGAAACACAGCTGCCCTGCATGATCCCTTGCCACAGGCAGGGGCTCATTTCCACAGGCAAGTCCCCAGACCACTGACAGGTAAGGAGAAAGAACCATTATTCCCAGTCTGAAAATGCAATCATCATAGGAACCTGCAGCAGCCCAGGTGGGAAGGGACCTTGGAAGGTGACTTCATCCAGCCCTCGTGTGGGAAAGACAGCCTGGAAGAAACTAGCCTGCACCCAGTAAAACCACAAACTTGATTATGCCCAGTGATGGGACTCTACTGTGCCCCTGGGGAGGCTGTTTCTCCTCTCTGGCTAAGTGATGACGCCAAAAGGATGCATCCCTGATTGCCAGGGAACAGGGTGGGAATTTGAGTGGGCAGCTCTCACAGGCACTCCAAGGCAGGAGCCTCTCTCAGTTCCGTGGCCAGCACTTCAGTCTACTCAGCCTTTTATAAATATACTGATAAATTAATTTATTTAATCATAAAAAAGACAAAAGTGTTAGTTACAATTGCAAGTAGAAAATCATGAAGCACGTTATAGGAATGTTAGGAGTGCTGCTTTTAACATATGAAACCAGAGAAACCTTACCAAGAAGTTACTAGATATCTTATGCCCTGTCCTAGGAAGACGAACAGGAAGCTATGGACATTGTCATGCACAGCAGTTAGTCTGCTTGGAAACACCCTACTGTTCCCATCTTAATTTGGATATCAAAGATTCTAGTCAGTGGATCTCAGTAGATATGGCCAATGATTGTCTTAGGGTAGGAATATTATTGAAGGTATATAACTAGTGGAACCAATCATTGTAAAGGCTAGATGGAAGAATGGGCATACAATGCATAGTATGTAAAAATGGCACAGCAGAAAAAGCATATAAAATAGATGAATTTTGTTCACTAATCAGAACGAATTTGGAGGAGTAATCCCCTGTGGTCCTGGCACTAAAATAAAGAAGTGTCTGCTTATTTACAACAAATTGGTCTTGAAAAGGTTTCTGTTATCCTGTATGGTGAAAAAAGCGCCATGCTCATGCACCACTGGACTAGAAAGGGCT